>CAKAJE020000008.1:0-231333 GCA_916610135.2 Macropis europaea | reverse complement strand
TTTAATAGTGCATTTTACTCGTCATTTCATGCGCTTTGAGATGCAGCTTAGCCCAATAAGCTATCTGAAATAGGCGCGACGTAAATTGAACAAATGTGATAGGATTTCGCTGAATTCTTATATTAGCCAAAATATAAAATGTCCTAATCGGGTCCCTGATTGCCCTATCATAGAAGTTTAATAGTGCATTTCACTCGTCATTTCATGCGCTTTGAGATGCCGCATAGCCCAATATGCTATCTGAAATAGGAGCGACGTAAATTGAACAAATGTGATAGAATTTCGCTGAATTCTTTTATTAACCATAATGTGAAATGATCTAATCGGGTCTCTGTTCGCCCTAGCCTAGAAGTTTAATAGTGCATTTTATTCGCCATTTCATGCGCTTTGAGATGCCGCTTAGCCCAATACGCTACCTGAAATAGGAGCGACGTAAATTGAACAATTGTGATAGAATTTCCCTGAAATCTTATATTAAATAAAATATAAAATGATCTAATCGGGTCTCTGATTGCCCTATCATAAAAGTTTAGCAGTGCATTTTACTCGCCATTTCATGCGCTTTGAGATGCCGCCTAGCCCAGTACGCCATTTGAAATAGGAGCGACGTAACTTGAACGAATGTGATAGAATTACACTGCATTCTTATATTAACCATAATATAAAATGATCTAATCGGGTATTTGTTTGCCCTACCCCAGAAGCTTAATAGTGCATTTTACTCGCCATTTCATGCGCTTTGAGCTGCCGCTTAGCCCAATACGCTATCTGAAATAGGAGCGACGTAAGTTGAACAAGTGTGATAGAATTTCGCTGAATTCTTTTAAGAACCATAATGTGAAATGATCGAATCGGGTCTCTGTTCGCCCTAGCCTAGAAGTTTAATAGTGCATTTTATTCGCCATTTCATGCGCTTTGAGATGCCGCTTAGCCCAATACGCTATCTGAAATACCAGCGACGTAAATTGAACAAATGTGATAGAATTTCCCTGAAATCTTATATTAAACAAAATATAGAATTATCTAATCGGGTCTCTGATTGCCCTATCATAGAAGTTTAGTAGTGAATTTTACTCGCCATTCCACGCACTTTATGATGCCGCCGAGCCCAGTACGCTATCTGAAATAGGAACGACGTAAATTGAACAATTGTGATAGAATTTTGCTGAATTCTTAAATTAACCATAATATAAAATGATTTAATCGGGTCTTTGTTTGCCTTACCCTAGAAGTTTAATAGTGCATTTTACTCGCCATTTCATGCGCTTTGAGATGCCGCATAGCCCAATACGCTATCTGAAATAGGAGCGACGTAAATTGAACAAATGTGATAGAATTTCCGTGAATTCTTATGTTAACCTTAATGTAAAATGATCTAATCGGGTCTCCGTTCGCCCTACCATAGAAGTCTAATAGTGCATTTCACTCGCCATTCCACGCCCTTTATGATGCCGCCGAGCCCAGTACGCTATCTGAAATAGGAGCGACGTAAGTTGAACAAATGTGATAGAATTTTGCTGAATTCTTAAATTAACCATAACATAAAATGATATAATCGGGTCTCTGTTTGCCCTACCCTAGAAGTTTAATCGTGCATTTTACTCGCCATTCCACGCGCTTTAAGAGGCCGCCTAGCCCAGTACGCTATCTAAATAGGAGCGACGTAAATTGAACAAATGTGATAGAATTTCGCTGAATTCTTAAACTAACCATAATATAAAATGATCTAATCGGGTCTCTGTTTGCCCTACCCCAGAAGTTTAATAGTGCATTTCACTCGTCATTTCATGCGCTTTGAGATGCCGCTAAGCACAATACGCTATCTGAAATTGGAGCGACGTAAATTGAACAAATGTGATAGAATTTCGCTGAATTCTTAAATTTACCATAATATAAAATGATCTAATTGGGTCTCTGTTTGCCCTACCCTAGAAGTTTAATAGTGCATTTTACTCGCCATTCCACGCGCTTCAAGATGCCGCCTAGCCCAGTACGCTATCTGAAATAGGAGCGACGTAAGTTGAACAAATGTGATAGAATTACGCTGAATTCTTATATTAACCGTAATATAAAATGATCTAATCGGGTCTCTGTTTGCCCTATCATAGAAGTTTAATAGTGCATTTTACTCGTCATTTCATGCGCTTTGAGATGCAGCTTAGCCCAGTACGCTATCTGAAATAGGAGCGACGTAAGTTGAACAAATGTGATAGAATTTCGCTGAATTCTTATATTAGCCAAAATATAAAATGTCCTATTCGGGTCCCTGATTGCCCTATCATAGAAGTTTAATAGTGCATTTCACTCGTCATTTCATGCGCTTTGAGATGCCGCTAAGCACAATACGATATCTGAAATAGGAGCGACGTAAATTGAACAAATGTGATAGAATTTCGCTGAATTCTTAAATTAACCATGATATAAAATGATCTAATTGGGTCTCTGTTTGCCCTACCCTAGAAGTTTAATAGTGCATTTTACTCGCCATTCCACGCGCTTTAAGATGCCGCCTAGCCCAGTACGCTATCTGAAATAGGAGCGACGTAAGTTGAACAAATGTGATAGAATTACGCTGAATTCTTATATTAACCGTAATATAAAATGATCTAATCGGGTCTCTGTTCGCCCTACCATAGAAGTCTAATAGTGCATTTCACTCGCCATGCCACGCGCTTTAAGATGCCGCCGAGCCCAGTACGCTATGTGAAATAGGAACGACGTAAATTGAACAAATGTGATAGAATTTTGCTGAATTCTTATATTAACCTTAATGTAAAATGATCTAATCGGGTCTCTGTTTGCCCTAGCCTAGAAGTTTAATAGTGCATTTCACTCGTCATTTCATGCGCTTTGAGATGCCGCTTAGCGCAGTAAGCTATCTGAAATAGGAGCGACGTAAATTGAACAAATGTGATAGAATTTCCCTGAATTCTTATATTAACATTAATGTTAAATGATCTAATCGGGTCTCTGTTCGCCCTATCATAGAAGTTTAATAGTGCATTTTACTCGCCATTCCACGCGCTTTAAGATGCCGTGTAGCCCAGTACGCTATCTGAAATAGGAACGACGTAAATTGAACAAATGTGATAGAATTTTGCTGAATTCTTAAATTAACCATAATATAAAATGATCTAATAGGGTCTCTGTTTGCCCTACCCTAGAAGTTTAATAGTGCATTATACTCGCCATTTCATGCGCCTCCAGATGCCGCTTAGCCCAATACGCTATCTGAAATTTGAGCGACGTAAATTGAACAAATGTGATAGAATTTCGTTGAATTCTTAAACTAACCATAATATAAAATGATCTAATCGGGTCTCTGTTTGCCCTACCCCAGAAGTTTAATAGTGCATTTCACTCGTCATTTCATGCGCTTTGAGATGCCGCTAAGCACAGTACGCTATCTGAAATAGGAGCGACGTAAATTGAACAAATGTGATAGAATTTCGCTGAATTCTTAAATTAACCATAATATAAAATGATCTAATTGGGTCTCCGTTTGCCCTACCCTAGAAGTTTAATAGTGCATTTTACTCGCCATTTCTTGCGCTTTGAGATGCCGCTTATCCCAATACGCTATCTGAAATATGAGCGACGTAAATTGAACAAATGTGATAGAATTTCCCTGAATTCTTATATTAACATTAATGTAAAATGATCTAATCGGGTGTCTGTTCGCCCTAGCCTAGAAGTTTAATAGTGCATTTTACTCGCCATTTCATGTGCTTTGAGAAGCCGCTTAGCCCAATACGCTATCTGAAATAGGAGCGACGTAAATTGAACAAATGTGATCGAATTTCCGTGAATTCTTATGTTAACCTTAATGTAAAATGATCTAATCGGGTCTCCGTTCGCCCACCATAGAAGTCTAATAGTGCATTTGACTCGCCATTTCATGCACTTTGAGATGCCGCTTAGCCCAATACGCTATCTGAAATAGGAGCGACGTAAGTTGAACAAATGTGATAGAATTACGCCGAATTCTTATATTAACCGAAATATAAAATGATCTAATCGGGTCTCTGTTTGCTTTATCCTAGAAGTTTAACAGTGCATTATACTCGCCATTTCATGCGCTTTGAGATGCCGCATTGCCCAATACGCTACCTGAAATAGGAGCGACGTAAATTGATCGAATGTGATAGAATTACGCTGAATTCTTAAATTAGCCATAATATAAAATGATTTAATCGGGTCTTTGTTTGCGTACCCTAGAAGTTTAATAGTGCATTTTACTCGCCATTTCATGCGCTTTGAGATGCCGCATAGCCCAATATGCTATCTGAAATAGGAGCGACGTAAATTGAACAAATGTGATAGAATTTCGCTGAATTCTTTTATTAACCATAATGTGAAATGATCTAATCGGGTCTCTGTTCGCCCTAGCCTAGAAGTTTAATAGTGCATTTTATTCGCCATTTCATGCGCTTTGAGATGCCGCTTAGCACAATACGCTACCTGACATAGGAGCGACGTAAATTGAACAATTGTGATAGAATTTCCCTGAAATCTTATATTAAATAAAATATAAAATGATCTAATCGGGTCTCTGATTGCCATATCATAAAAGTTTAGCAGTGCATTTTACTCGCCATTTCATGCGCTTTGAGATGCCGCCTAGCCCAGTACGCCATTTGAAATAGGAGCGACGTAACTTGAACGAATGTGATAGAATTACACTGCATTCTTATATTAACCATAATATAAAATGATCTAATCGGGTATCTGTTTGCCTTACCCCAGAAGTTTAATAGTGCATTTTACTCGCCATTTCATGCGCTTTGAGATGCCGCATAGCCCAATACGCTATCTGAAATAGGAGCGACGTAAATTGAACAAATGTGATAGAATTTCCGTGAATTCTTATGTTAACCTTAATGTAAAATGATCTAATCGGGTCTCCGTTCGCCCTACCATAGAAGTCTAATAGTGCATTTCACTCGCCATTCCACGCCCTTTATGATGCCGCCGAGCACAGTACGCTATCTGAAATAGGAGCGACGTAAGTTGAACAAATGCTATAGAATTTTGCTGAATTCTTAAATTACCCATAATATAAAATGATCTAATCGGGTCTCTGTTTGCCCTACCCCAGAAGTTTAATAGTGCATTTTACTCGCCATTTCATGCGCTTTAAGATGCCGCCTAGCCCAGTACGCTATCTGAAATAGGAGCGACGTAAATTGAACAAATGTGATAGAATTTCGCTGAATTCTTAAACTAACCATAATATAAAATGATCTAATCGGGTCTCTGTTTGCCCTACCCCAGAAGTTTAATAGTGCATTTCACTCGTCATTTCATGCGCTTTGAGATGCCGCTAAGCACAATACGCTATCTGAAATAGGAGCGACGTAAATTGAACAAATGTGATAGAATTTCGCTGAATTCTTAAATTAACCATAATATAAAATGATCTAATTGGGTCTCTGTTTGCCCTACCCTAGAAGTTTAATAGTGCATTTTACTCGCCATTCCACGCGCTTTAAGATGCCGCCTAGCCCAGTGCGCTATCTAAATAGGAGCGACGTAAGTTGAACAAATGTGATAGAATTACGCTGAATTCTTATATTAACCGTAATATAAAATGATCTAATCGGGTCTCTGTTTGCCTTATCCTAGAAGTTTAATATTGCATTTTACTCGCTATTTCATGCGCTTTGAGTTGTCGCCTAGCCCAGTACGCTACGTGAATTAGGAGCGACGTAAATTGAACAAATGTGATAGAACTTTGCTGAATTCTAAAATTAACCATAATATAAAATGATCTAATCGGGTATCTGTTTGCCCTACCCTAGAAGCTTAATAGTGTATTTTACTCGCCATTTCATGCGCTTTGAGCTGCCGCTTAGCCCAATACGCTATCTGAAATAGGTGCGACGTAAGTTGAACAAGTGTGATAGAATTTCGCTGAATTCTTTTAAGAACCATAATGTGAAATGATCGAATCGGGTCTCCGTTCGCCCTAGCCTAGAAGTTTAATAGTGCATTTTATTCGCCATTTCATGCGCTTTGAGATGCCGCTTAGCCCAATACGCTATCTGAAATAGGAGCGACGTAAATTGAACAAATGTGCTAGAATTTCCCTGAAATCTTATATTAAACAAAATATAGAATTATCTAATCGGGTCTCTGATTGCCCTATCATAGAAGTTTAATAGTGCATTTCACTCGTCATTTCATGCGCTTTGAGATGCCGCTTAGCGCAATAAGCTATCTGAAATAGGAGCGACGTAAATTGAACAAATGTGATAGAATTTCCCTGAATTCTTATATTAACATTAATGTTAAATGATCTAATCGGGTCTCTGTTCGCCCTGTCATAGAAGTTTAATAGTGCATTTTACTCGCCATTCCACGCGCTTTAAGATGCCGCGTAGCCCAGTACGCTATCTGAAATAGGAGCGACGTAAATTGAACAAATGTGATAGAATTTTGCTGAATTCTTAAATTAACCATAATATAAAATGATCTAATCGGGTCTCTGTTCGCCCTACCATAGAAGTCTAATAGTGCATTTCACTCGCCATTCCACGCCCTTTATGATGCCGCCGAGCCCAGTACGCTATCTGAAATAGGAACGACGTAAATTGAACAAATGTGATAGAATTTTGCTGAATTCTTAAATTAACCATAATATAAAATGATTTAATCGGGTCTTTGTTTGCCTTAACCTAGAAATTTAATAGTGCATTTTACTCGCCATTTCATGCGCTTTGAGATGCCGCATAGCCCAATACGCTATCTGAAATAGGAGCGACGTAAATTGAACAAATGTGATAGAATTTCCGTGAATTCTTATGTTAACCTTAATGTAAAATGATCTAATCGGGTCTCCGTTCGCCCTACCATAGAAGTCTAATAGTGCATTTCACTCGCCATTCCACGCCCTTTATGATGCCGCCGAGCCCAGTGCGCTATCTGAAATAGGAGCGACGTAAATTGAACAAATGTGCTAGAATTTCCCTGAAATCTTATATTAAACAAAATATAGAATTATCTAATCGGGTCTCTGATTGCCCTATCATAGAAGTTTAATAGTGCATTTCACTCGTCATTTCATGCGCTTTGAGATGCCGCTTAGCGCAATAAGCTATCTGAAATAGGAGCGACGTAAATTGAACAAATGTGATAGAATTTCCCTGAATTCTTATATTAACATTAATGTTAAATGATCTAATCGGGTCTCTGTTCGCCCTGTCATAGAAGTTTAATAGTGCATTTTACTCGCCATTCCACGCGCTTTAAGATGCCGCGTAGCCCAGTACGCTATCTGAAATAGGAGCGACGTAAATTGAACAAATGTGATAGAATTTTGCTGAATTCTTAAATTAACCATAATATAAAATGATCTAATCGGGTCTCTGTTCGCCCTACCATAGAAGTCTAATAGTGCATTTCACTCGCCATTCCACGCCCTTTATGATGCCGCCGAGCCCAGTACGCTATCTGAAATAGGAACGACGTAAATTGAACAAATGTGATAGAATTTTGCTGAATTCTTAAATTAACCATAATATAAAATGATTTAATCGGGTCTTTGTTTGCCTTAACCTAGAAATTTAATAGTGCATTTTACTCGCCATTTCATGCGCTTTGAGATGCCGCATAGCCCAATACGCTATCTGAAATAGGAGCGACGTAAATTGAACAAATGTGATAGAATTTCCGTGAATTCTTATGTTAACCTTAATGTAAAATGATCTAATCGGGTCTCCGTTCGCCCTACCATAGAAGTCTAATAGTGCATTTCACTCGCCATTCCACGCCCTTTATGATGCCGCCGAGCCCAGTGCGCTATCTGAAATAGGAGCGACGTAAGTTGAACAAATGTGATAGAATTTTGCTGAATTCTTAAATTAACCATAATATAAAATGATCTAATCGGGTCTCTGTTCGCCCTACCATAGAAGTCTAATAGTGCATTTCACTCGCCATGCCACGCGCTTTAAGATGCCGCCGAGCCCAGTACGCTATGTGAAATAGGAACGACGTAAATTGAACAAATGTGATAGAGTTTCGCTGAATTCTTAAATTAACCATAATATAAAATGATCTAATCGGGTCTCTGTTTGCCCTACCCTAGAAGTTTAATAGTGCATTTTACTCGCCATTTCATGCGCCTTCAGATGCCGCTTAGCCCAATACGCTATCTGAAATTTGAGCGACGTAAATTGAACAAATGTGATGGAATTTCCTTGAATTCTTATATTAACATTAATGTAAAATGATCTAATCGGGTCTCTGTTCGCCCTCGCCTAGAAGTTTAATAGTGCATTTTACTCGCCATTTCATGTGCTTTGAGATGCCGCTTATCCCAATACGCTATCTGAAATAGGAGCGACGTAAATTGAACAAATGTGCTAGAATTTCCCTGAAATCTTATATTAAACAAAATATAAAATGATCTAATCAGGTCTGTGATTGCCCTATCATTGAAGTTTAGTAGTGTATTTTACTCGCTATTCCACGCGCTTTAAGATGCCGCCTAGCCGAGTACGCTATCTGAAATAGGAGCGACGAAAGTTGAACAAATGTGATAGAATTACGCTGAATTCTTATATTGACCGTAATATAAAATGATCTAATCGGGTCTCTGTTTGCCTTATCCTAGAAGTGTAATAGTGCATTTTACTCGCCGTTTCATGCGCTTTGAGATGCCGCTTAGCCCAGCACGCTATCCGAAATAGGAGCGACGTAAACTGAACAAATGTGATAGAATTTCGCTGAATTCTTTTATTAACCATAATGGGAAATGATCTAATCGGGTCTCTGTTTGCCCTACCCTAGAAGCTGAATAGTGCATTTTACTCGCCATTTCATGCGCTTTGAGCTGCCGCTTAGCCCAATACGCTATCTGAAATAGGAGCGACGTAAGTTGAACAAGTGTCATAGAATTTCGCTGAATTCTTTTAAGAACCATAATGTGAAATGATCGAATCGGGTCTCTGTTCGCCCTAGCCTAGAAGTTTAATAGTGCATTTCACTCGCCATTTCATGCGCTTTGAGATGCCGCTTATCCCAATACGCTATCTGAAATAGGAGCGACGTAAGTTGAACAAATGTGATAGAATTACGCCGAATTCTTATATTAACCGTAATATAAAATGATCTAATCGGGTCTCTGTTTGCTTTATCCTAGAAGTTTAACAGTGCATTATACTCGCCATTTCATGCGCTTTGAGATGCGGCATTGCCCAATGCGCTACCTGAAATAGGAGCGACGTAAATTGATCGAATGTGATAGAATTACGCTGAATTCTTAAATTAACCATAATATAAAATGATCTAATCGGGTCTCTGTTCGCCCTACCATAGAAGTCTAATAGTGCATTTCACTCGCCATGCCACGCGCTTTAAGATGCCGCCGAGCCCAGTACGCTATGTGAAATAGGAACGACGTAAATTGAACAAATGTGATAGAATTTTGCTGAATTCTTAAATTAACCATAATATAAAATGATCTAATCGGGTCTCTGTTTGCCCTACCCTAGAAGTTTAATAGTGCATTTTACTCGCCATTTCATGCGCTTTGAGATGCCGCTTAGCGCAATAAGCTATCTGAAATAGGAGCGACGTAAATTGAACAAATGTGATAGAATTTCGCTGAATTCTTAAATTAACCATAATATAAGATGATCTAATTGGGTCTCTGTTTGCCCTACCCTAGAAGTTTAATAGTGCATTTTACTCGCCATTTCTTGCGCTTTGAGATGCCGCTTATCCCAATACGCTATCTGAAATATGAGCGACGTAAATTGAACAAATGTGATAGAATTTCGCTGAGTTCTTTTATTAACCATAATGTAAAATGATCTAATCGGGTCTCTGTTCGCCCTAGCCTATAAGTTTAATAGTGCATTTTATTCGCCATTTCATGCGCTCTGAGATGCCGCGTAGCCCAATACGCTATCCGAAATAGGAGCGACGTAAATTGAACAAATCTGATAGAATTTCGATGAATTCTTAAATTAAGCATAATATAAAATGATCTTATCGGGTCTCTGTTTGCCCTACCCTAGAAGTTTAATAGTGCATTTTACTCGCCATTTCTTGCGCTTTGAGATGCCGCTTAGCCCAATACGCTATTTGAAATATCAGCGACGTAAATTGAACAAATGTGAGAGAATTTCGCTGAATTCTTTTATTAACCATAATGTGAAATGATCTAATCGGGTCTCTGTTCGCCCTAGCCTAGAAGTTTAATAGTGCATTTTATTCGCCATTTCATGCGCTTTGAGATGCCGCTTAGCCCAATACGCTACCTGAAATAGGAGCGACGTAAATTGAACAATTGTGATAGAATTTCCCTGAAATCTTATATTAAATAAAATATAAAATGATCTAATCGGGTCTCTGATTGCCCTATCATAAAAGTTTAGCAGTGCATTTTACTCGCCATTTCATGCGCTTTGAGATGCCGCCTAGCCCAGTACGCCATTTGAAATAGGAGCGACGTAACTTGAACGAATGTGATAGAATTACACTGCATTCTTATATTAACCATAATATAAAATGATCTAATCGGGTATTTGTTTGCCCTACCCCAGAAGCTTAATAGTGCATTTTACTCGCCATTTCATGCGCTTTGAGCTGCCGCTTAGCCCAATACGCTATCTGAAATAGGAGCGACGTAAGTTGAACAAGTGTGATAGAATTTCGCTGAATTCTTTTAAGAACCATAATGTGAAATGATCGAATCGGGTCTCTGTTCGCCCTAGCCTAGAAGTTTAATAGTGCATTTTATTCGCCATTTCATGCGCTTTGAGATGCCGCTTAGCCCAATACGCTATCTGAAATACGAGCGACGTAAATTGAACAAATGTGATAGAATTTCCCTGAAATCTTATATTAAACAAAATATAGAATTATCTAATCGGGTCTCTGATTGCCCTATCATAGAAGTTTAGTAGTGAATTTTACTCGCCATTCCACGCACTTTATGATGCCGCCGAGCCCAGTACGCTATCTGAAATAGGAACGACGTAAATTGAACAATTGTGATAGAATTTTGCTGAATTCTTAAATTAACCATAATATAAAATGATTTAATCGGGTCTTTGTTTGCCTTACCCTAGAAGTTTAATAGTGCATTTTACTCGCCATTTCATGCGCTTTGAGATGCCGCATAGCCCAATACGCTATCTGAAATAGGAGCGACGTAAATTGAACAAATGTGATAGAATTTCCGTGAATTCTTATGTTAACCTTAATGTAAAATGATCTAATCGGGTCTCCGTTCGCCCTACCATAGAAGTCTAATAGTGCATTTCACTCGCCATTCCACGCCCTTTATGATGCCGCCGAGCCCAGTACGCTATCTGAAATAGGAGCGACGTAAGTTGAACAAATGTGATAGAATTTTGCTGAATTCTTAAATTAACCATAACATAAAATGATATAATCGGGTCTCTGTTTGCCCTACCCTAGAAGTTTAATAGTGCATTTTACTCGCCATTCCACGCGCTTTAAGATGCCGCCTAGCCCAGTACGCTATCTGAAATAGGAGCGACGTAAGTTGAACAAATGTGATAGAATTACGCTGAATTCTTATATTAACCGTAATATAAAATGATCTAATCGGGTCTCTGTTCGCCCTACCATAGAAGTCTAATAGTGCATTTCACTCGCCATGCCACGCGCTTTAAGATGCCGCCGAGCCCAGTACGCTATGTGAAATAGGAACGACGTAAATTGAACAAATGTGATAGAATTTTGCTGAATTCTTATATTAACCTTAATGTAAAATGATCTAATCGGGTCTCTGTTTGCCCTAGCCTAGAAGTTTAATAGTGCATTTCACTCGTCATTTCATGCGCTTTGAGATGCCGCTTAGCGCAGTAAGCTATCTGAAATAGGAGCGACGTAAATTGAACAAATGTGATAGAATTTCCCTGAATTCTTATGTTAACCTTAATGTAAAATGATCTAATCGGGTCTCCGTTCGCCCTACCATAGAAGTCTAACAGTGCATTTCACTCGCCATTTCATGCACTTTGAGATGCCGCTTAGCCCAATACGCTATCTGAAATAGGAGCGACGTAAGTTGAACAAATGTGATAGAATTACGCCGAATTCTTATATTAACCGTAATATAAAATGATCTAATCGGGTCTCTGTTTGCTTTATCCTAGAAGTTTAACAGTGCATTATACTCGCCATTTCATGCGCTTTGAGATGCCGCATTGCCCAATACGCTACCTGAAATAGAAGCGACGTAAATAGATCGAATGTGATAGAATTACGCTGAATTCTTAAATTAACCATAATATAAAATGATTTAATCGGGTCTTTGTTTGCGTATCCTAGAAGTTTAATAGTGCATTTTACTCGCCATTTCATGCGCTTTGAGATGCCGCATAGCCCAATATGCTATCTGAAATAGGAGCGACGTAAATTGAACAAATGTGATAGAATTTCGCTGAATTCTTTTATTAACCATAATGTGAAATGATCTAATCGGGTCTCTGTTCGCCCTAGCCTAGAAGCTTAATAGTGCATTTTATTCGCCATTTCATGCGCTTTGAGATGCCGCTTAGCCCAATACGCTACCTGAAATAGGAGCGACGTAAATTGAACAATTGTGATAGAATTTCCCTGAAATCTTATATTAAACAAAATATAAAATGATCTAATCGGGTCTCTGATTGCCCTATCATAAAAGTTTAGCAGTGCATTTTACTCGCCATTTCATGCGCTTTGAGATGCCGCCTAGCCCAGTACGCCATTTGAAATAGGAGCGACGTAACTTGAACGAATGTGATAGAATTACACTGAATTCTTATATTAACCGTAATATAAAATGATCTAATCGGGTCTCTGTTTGCCTTATCCTAGAAGTTTAATATTGCATTTTACTCGCAATTTCATGCGCTTTGAGTTGTCGCCTAGCCCAGTACGCTACGTGAAATAGGAGCGACGTAAATTGAACAAATGTGATAGAACTTTGCTGAATTCTAAAATTAACCATAATATAAAATGATCTAATCGGGTATTTGTTTGCCCTACCCCAGAAGCTTAATAGTGCATTTTACTGGCCATTTCATGCGCTTTGAGCTGCCGCTTAGCCCAATACGCTATCTGAAATAGGAGCGACGTAAGTTGAACAAGTGTGATAGAATTTCGCTGAATTCTTTTAAGAACCATAATGTGAAATGATCGAATCGGGTCTCTGTTCGCCCTAGCCAAGAAGTTTAATAGTGCATTTTACTCGCCATTTCTTGCGCTTTGAGATGCCGCTTAACCCAATACGCTATCTGAAATATGAGCGACGTAAATTGAACAAATGTGATAGAATTTCCTTGAATTCTTATATTAACATTAATGTAAAATGATCTAATCGGGTCTCTGTTCGCCCTAGCCTAGAAGTTTAATAGTGCATTTTACTCGCCATTTCATGTGCTTTGAGATGCCGCTTAGCCCAATACGCTATCTGAAATAGGAGCGACGTAAATTGAACAAATGTGCTAGAATTTTCCTGAAATCTTATATTAAACAAAATATAAAATGATCTAATCAGGTCTCTGATTGCCCTATCATTGAAGTTTAGTAGTGTATTTTACTCGCTATTCCACGCGCTTTAAGATCCCGCCTAGCCGAGTACGCTATCTGAAATAGGAGCGACGTAAGTTGAACAAATGTGATAGAATTACGCTGAATTCTTATATTGACCGTAATATAAAATGATTTAATCGGGTCTCTGTTTGCCTTATCCTAGAAGTGTAATAGTGCATTTTACTCGCCGTTTCATGCGCTTTGAGATGCCGCTTAGCCCAGCACGCTATCTGAAATAGGAACGACGCAAACTGAACAAATGTGATAGAATTTCGCTGAATTCTTTTATTAACCATAATGGGAAATGATCTAATCGGGTCTCTGTTTGCCCTACCCTAGAAGCTTAATAGTGCATTTTACTCGCCATTTCATGCGCTTTGAGCTGCCGCTTAGCCCAATACGCTATCTGAAATAGGAGCGACGTAAGTTGATCAAGTGTCATAGAATTTCGCTGAATTCTTTTAAGAACCATAATGTGAAATGATCGAATCGGGTCTCTGTTCGCCCTAGCCTAGAAGTCTAATAGTGCATTTTACTCGCCATTTCATGCGCTTTGAGATGCCGCCTAGCCCAGTACGCCATCTGAAATAGGAGCGACGTAAGTTGAACAAATGTGATAGAATTACGCCGAATTCTTATATTAACCGTAATATAAAATGATCTAATCGGGTCTCTGTTTGCCTTATCCTAGAAGTTTAATATTGCATTTTACTCGCTATTTCATGCGCTTTGAGTTGTCGCCTAGCCCAGTACGCTACGTGAAATAGGAGCGACGTAAATTGAACAAATGTGATAGAACTTTGCTGAATTCTAAAATTAACCATAATATAAAATGATCTAATCGGGTATCTGTTTGCCTTACCCCAGAAGTTTAATAGTGCATTTTACTCGCCATTTCATGCGCTTTGAGATGCCGCATAGCCCAATACGCTATCTGAAATAGGAGCGACGCAAATTGAACAAATGTGATAGAATTTCCGTGAATTCTTATGTTAACCTTAATGTAAAATGATCTAATCGGGTCTCCGTTCGCCCTACCATAGAAGTCTAATAGTGCATTTCACTCGCCATTCCACGCCCTTTATGATGCTGCCGAGCCCAGTACGCTATCTGAAATAGGAGCGACGTAAGTTGAACAAATGTGATCGAATTTTGCTGAATTCTTAAATTAACCATAATATAAAATGATCTAATCGGGTCTCTGTTTGCCCTACCCTAGAAGTTTAATAGTGCATTTTACTCGCCATTTCATGCGCCTTCAGATGCCGCTTAGCCCAATACGCTATCTGAAATAGGAGCGACGTAAATTGAACAAATGTGATCGAATTTCGCTGAATTCTTAAACTAACCATAATATAAAATGATCTAATCGGGTCTCTGTTTGCCCTACCCCAGAAGTTTAATAGTGCATTTCACTCGTCATTTCATGCGCTTTGAGATGCCGCTAAGCACAATACGCTATCTGAAATAGGAGCGACGTAAATTGAACAAATGTGATAGAATTTCGCTGAATTCTTAAATTAACCATAATATAAAATGATCTAATTGGGTCTCTGTTTGCCCTACCCTAGAAGTTTAATAGTGCATTTTACTCGCCATTTCTTGCGCTTTGAGATGCCGCTTATCCCAATACGCTATCTGAAATTGGAGCGACGTAAATTGAACAAATGTGCTAGAATTTCCCTGAAATCTTATATTAAACAAAATATAAAATGATCTAATCAGGTCTCTGATTGCCCTATCATAGAAGTTTAGTAGTGCATTTTACTCGCTATTCCACGCGCTTTAAGATGCCGCCTAGCCGAGTACGCTATCTGAAATAGGAGCGACGTAAGTTGAACAAATGTGATAGAATTACGCTGAATTCTTATATTGACCGTAATATAAAATGATCTAATCGGGTCTCTGTTTGCCATATCCTAGAAGTGTAATTGTGCATTTTACTCGCCGTTTCATGCGCTTTGAGATGCCGCTTAGCACAGCACGCTATCTGAAATAGGAGCGACGTAAACTGAACAAATGTGATAGAATTTCGCTGAATTCTTTTATTAACCATAATGTGAAATGATCTAATCGGGTCTCTGTTCGCCCTAGCCTAGAAGTTTAATAGTGTATTTTATTCGCCATTTCATGCGCTTTGAGCTGCCGCTTAGCCCAATACGCTACCTGAAATAGGAGCGACGTAAATTGAACAATTGTGATAGAATTTCCCTGAAATCTTATATTAAACAAAATATAAAATGATCTAATCGGGTCTCTGATTGCCCTATCATGAAAGTTTAGCAGTGCATTTTACTCGCCATTTCATGCGCTTTGAGATGCCGCCTAGCCCAGTACGCCATCTGAAATAGGAGCGACGTAAGTTGAACGAATGTGATAGAATTACGCTGAATTCTTATATTAACCGTAATATAAAATGATCTAATCTGGTCTCTGTTTGCCTTATCCTAGAAGTTTAATATTGCATTTTACTCGCTATTTCATGCGCTTTGAGTTGTCGCCCAGCCCAGTACGCTACGTGAAATAGGAGCGACGTAAGTTGAACAAGTGTCATAGAATTTCGCTGAATTCTTTTAAGAACCATAATGTGAAATGATCGAATCGGGTCTCTGTTTGCCTTATCCTAGAAGTTTAATACTGCATTTTACTCGCTATTTCATGCGCTTTGAGTTGTCGCCTAGCCCAGTACGCTATCTGAAATAGGAGCGACGTAAATTGAACAAATGTGATAGAATTTCGCTGAATTCTTAAACTAACCATAATATAAAATGATCTAATCGGGTCTCTGTTTGCCCTACCCCAGAAGTTTAATAGTGCATTTCACTCGTCATTTCATGCGCTTTGAGATGCCGCTAAGCACAATACGCTATCTGAAATAGGAGCGACGTAAATTGAACAAATGTGATAGAATTTCGCTGAATTCTTAAATTAACCATAATATAAAATGATCTAATTGGGTCTCTGTTTGCCCTACCCTAGAAGTTTAATAGTGCATTTTACTCGCCATTCCATGCGCTTTGAGATGCCGCTTAGCCCAATACGCTATCTGAAATAGGAGCGACGTAAGTTGAACAAATGTGATAGAATTACGCCGAATTCTTATATTAACCGTAATATAAAATGATCTAATCGGGTCTCTGTTTGCTTTATCCTAGAAGTTTAACAGTGCATTATACTCGCCATTTCATGCGCTTTGAGATGCCGCATTGCCCAATACGCTACCTGAAATAGGAGCGACGTAAATTGATCGAATGTGATAGAATTACGCTGAATTCTTAAATTAACCATAATATAAAATGATTTAATCGGGTCTTTGTTTGCGTACCCTAGAAGTTTAATAGTGCATTTTACTCGCCATTTCATGCGCTTTGAGCTGCCGCTTAGCCCAATACGCTATCTGAAATTGGAGAGACGTAAGTTGAACAAGTGTGATAGAATTTCGCTGAATTCTTTTAAGAACCATAATGTGAAATGATCGAATCGGGTCTCTGTTCGCCCTAGCCTAGAAGTTTAATAGTGCATTTTATTCGCCATTTCATGCGCTTTGAGATGCCGCTTAGCCCAATACGCTATCTGAAATAGGAGCGACGTAAATTGAACAAATGTGCTAGAATTTCCCTGAAATCTTATATTAAACAAAATATAGAATTATCTAATCGGGTCTCTGATTGCCCTATCATAGAAGTTTAGTAGTGCATTTTACTCGCCATTCCACGCGCTTTAAGATGCCGCCTAGCCCAGTACGCTATCTGAAATAGGAGCGACGTAAGTTGAACAAATGTGATAGAATTACGCTGAATTCTTATATTAACCGTAATATAAAATGATCTAATCGGGTCTCTGTTTGCCCTATCATAGAAGTTTAATAGTGCATTTTACTCGTCATTTCCTGCGCTTTGAGATGCAGCTTAGCCCAATAAGCTATCTGAAATAGGCGCGACGTAAATTGAACAAATGTGATAGAATTTCGCTGAATTCTTATATTAACCAAAATATAAAATGTTCTAATCAGGTCCCTGATTGCCCTATCATAGAAGTTTAATAGTGCATTTTACTCGCCATTCCACGCGCTTTAAGATGCCGCGTAGCCCAATACGCTACCCGAAATAGGAGCGACGTAAATTGAACAATTGTGATAGAATTTCCCTGAAATCTTATATTAAACAAAATATAAAATGATCTAATCGGGTCTCTGATTGCCCTATCATAAAAGTTTAGCAGTGCATTTTACTCGCCATTTCATGCGCTTTGAGATGCCGCATAGCCCAATATGCTATCTGAAATAGGAGCGACGTAAATTGAACAAATGTGATAGAATTTCGCTGAATTCTTTTATTAACCATAATGTGAAATGATCTAATCGGGTCTCTGTTCGCCCTAGCCTAGAAGTTTAATAGTCCATTTTATTCGCCATTTCATGCGCTTTGAGATGCCGCTTAGCCCAATACGCTATCTGAAATACGAGCGACGTAAATTGAACAAATGTGATAGAATTTCCCTGAAACCTTATATTAAACAAAATATAGAATTATCTAATCGGGTCTCTGATTGCCCCATCATAGAAGTTTAGTAGTGCATTTTACTCGCCATTCCACGCCCTTTATGATGCCGCCGAGCCCAGTACGCTATCTGAAATAGGAACGACGTAAATTGAACAATTGTGATAGAATTTTGCTGAATTCTTAAATTAACCATAATATAAAATGATTTAATCGGGTCTTTGTTTGCCTTACCCTAGAAGTTTAATAGTGCATCTTACACGCCATTTCATGCGCTTTGAGATGCCGCTTAGCCCAATACGCTATCTGAAATAGGAGCGACGTAAATTGAACAAATGTGATCGAATTTCCGTGAATTCTTATGTTAACCTTAATGTAAAATGATCTAATCGGGTCTCCGTTCGCCCTACCATAGAAGTTTAATAGTGCATTTGACTCGCCATTTCATGCACTTTGAGATGCCGCTTAGCCCAATACGCTATCTGAAATAGGAGCGACGTAAGTTGAACAAATGTGATAGAATTACGCCGAATTCTTATATTAACCGTAATATAAAATGATCTAATCGGGTCTCTGTTTGCTTTATCCTAGAAGTTTAACAGTGCATTATACTCGCCATTTCATGCGCTTTGAGATGCCGCATTGCCCAATACGCTACCTGAAATAGGAGCGACGTAAATTGATCGAATGTGATAGAATTACGCTGAATTCTTAAATTAGCCATAATATAAAATGATTTAATCGGGTCTTTGTTTGCGTACCCTAGAAGTTTAATAGTGCATTTTACTCGCCATTTCATGCGCTTTGAGATGCCGCATAGCCCAATATGCTATCTGAAATAGGAGCGACGTAAATTGAACAAATGTGATAGAATTTCGCTGAATTCTTTTATTAACCATAATGTGAAATGATCTAATCGGGTCTCTGTTCGCCCTAGCCTAGAAGTTTAATAGTGCATTTTACTCGTCATTTCATGCGCTTTGAGATGCAGCTTAGCCCAATAAGCTATCTGAAATAGGCGCGACGTAAATTGAACAAATGTGATAGAATTTCGCTGAATTCTTATATTAGCCAAAATATAAAATGTCCTAATCGGGTCCCTGATTGCCCTATCATAGAAGTTTAATAGTGCATTTCACTCGTCATTTCATGCGCTTTGAGATGCCGCTAAGCACAATACGATATCTGAAATAGGAGCGACGTAAATTGAACAAATGTGATAGAATTTCGCTGAATTCTTAAATTAACCATGATATAAAATGATCTAATTGGGTCTCTGTTTGCCCTACCCTAGAAGTTTAATAGTGCATTTTACTCGCCATTCCACGCGCTTTAAGATGCCGCCTAGCCCAGTACGCTATCTGAAATAGGAGCGACGTAAGTTGAACAAATGTGATAGAATTACGCTGAATTCTTATATTAACCGTAATATAAAATGATCTAATCGGGTCTCTGTTCGCCCTACCATAGAAGTCTAATAGTGCATTTCACTCGCCATGCCACGCGCTTTAAGATGCCGCCGAGCCCAGTACGCTATGTGAAATAGGAACGACGTAAATTGAACAAATGTGATAGAATTTTGCTGAATTCTTATATTAACCTTAATGTAAAATGATCTAATCGGGTCTCTGTTTGCCCTAGCCTAGAAGTTTAATAGTGCATTTCACTCGTCATTTCATGCGCTTTGAGATGCCGCTTAGCGCAATAAGCTATCTGAAATAGGAGCGACGTAAATTGAACAAATGTGATAGAATTTCCCTGAAATCTTATATTAAACAAAATATAGAATTATCTAATCGGGTCTCTGATTGCCCCATCATAGAAGTTTAGTAGTGCATTTTACTCGCCATTCCACGCCCTTTATGATGCCGCCGAGCCCAGTACGCTATCTGAAATAGGAACGACGTAAATTGAACAAATGTGATAGAATTTTGCTGAATTCTTAAATTAACCATAATATAAAATGATCTAATAGGGTCTCTGTTTGCCCTACCCTAGAAGTTTAATAGTGCATTATACTCGCCATTTCATGCGCTTTGAGATGCCGCATAGCCCAATATGCTATCTGAAATAGGAGCGACGTAAATTGAACAAATGTGATAGAATTTCGCTGAATTCTTTTATTAACCATAATGTGAAATGATCTAATCGGGTCTCTGTTCGCCCTAGCCTAGAAGTTTAATAGTGCATTTTATTCGCCATTTCATGCGCTTTGAGATGCCGCTTAGCCCAATACGCTACCTGAAATAGGAGCGACGTAAATTGAACAATTGTGATAGAATATCCCTGAAATCTTATATTAAATAAAATATAAAATGATCTAATCGGGTCTCTGATTGCCCTATCATAAAAGTTTAGCAGTGCATTTTACTCGCCATTTCATGCGCTTTGAGATGCCGCCTAGCCCAGTACGCCATTTGAAATAGGAGCGACGTAACTTGAACGAATGTGATAGAATTACACTGCATTCTTATATTAACCATAATATAAAATGATCTAATCGGGTATTTGTTTGCCCTACCCCAGAAGCTTAATAGTGCATTTTACTCGCCATTTCATGCGCTTTGCGCTGCCGCTTAGCCCAATACGCTATCTGAAATAGGAGCGACGTAAGTTGAACAAGTGTGATAGAATTTCGCTGAATTCTTTTAAGAACCATAATGTGAAATGATCGAATCGGGTCTCTGTTCGCCCTAGCCTAGAAGTTTAATAGTGCATTTTATTCGACATTTCATGCGCTTTGAGATGCCGCTTAGCCCAATACGCTATCTGAAATACGAGCGACGTAAATTGAACAAATGTGATAGAATTTCCCTGAAATCTTATATTAAACAAAATATAGAATTATCTAATCGGGTCTCTGATTGCCCTATCATAGAAGTTTAGTAGTGCATTTTACTCGCCATTCCACGCACTTTATGATGCCGCCGAGCCCAGTACGCTATCTGAAATAGGAACGACGTAAATTGAACAAATGTGATAGAATTTTGCTGAATTCTTAAATTAACCATAATATAAAATGATTTAATCGGGTCTTTGTTTGCCTTACCCTAGAAGTTTAATAGTGCATTTTACTCGCCATTTCATGCGGTTTGAGATGCCGCATAGCCCAATACGCTATCTGAAATAGGAGCGACGTAAATTGAACAAATGTGATAGAATTTCCGTGAATTCTTATGTTAACCTTAATGTAAAATGATCTAATCGGGTCTCCGTTCGCCCTACCATAGAAGTCTAATAGTGCATTTCACTCGCCATTCCACGCCCTTTATGATGCCGCCGAGCCCAGTACGCTATCTGAAATAGGAGCGACGTAAGTTGAACAAATGTGATAGAATTTTGCTGAATTCTTAAATTAACCATAACATAAAATGATCTAATCGGGTCTCTGTTTGCCCTACCCTAGAAGTTTAATAGTGCATTTTACTCGCCATTCCACGCGCTTTAAGAGGCCGCCTAGCCCAGTACGCTATCTAAATAGGAGCGACGTAAATTGAACAAATGTGATAGAATTTCGCTGAATTCTTAAACAAACCATAATATAAAATGATCTAATCGGGTCTCTGTTTGCCCTACCCCAGAAGTTTAATAGTGCATTTCACTCGTCATTTCATGCGCTTTGAGATGCCGCTAAGCACAATACGCTATCTGAAATTGGAGCGACGTAAATTGAACAAATGTGATAGAATTTCGCTGAATTCTTAAATTAACCATAATATAAAATGATCTAATTGGGTCTCTGTTTGCCCTACCCTAGAAGTTTAATAGTGCATTTTACTCGCCATTCCACGCGCTTCAAGATGCCGCCTAGCCCAGTACGCTATCTGAAATAGGAGCGACGTAAGTTGAACAAATGTGATAGAATTACGCTGAATTCTTATATTAACCGTAATATAAAATGATCTAATCGGGTCTCTGTTTGCCCTATCATAGAAGTTTAATAGTGCATTTTACTCGTCATTTCATGCGCTTTGAGATGCAGCTTACCCCAATAAGCTATCTGAAATAGGCGCGACGTAAATTGAACAAATGTGATAGGATTTCGCTGAATTCTTATATTAGCCAAAATATAAAATGTCCTAATCGGGTCCCTGATTGCCCTATCATAGAAGTTTAATAGTGCATTTCACTCGTCATTTCATGCGCTTTGAGATGCCGCTAAGCACAATACGATATCTGAAATAGGAGCGACGTAAATTGAACAAATGTGATAGAATTTCGCTGAATTCTTAAATTAACCATGATATAAAATGATCTAATTGGGTCTCTGTTTGCCCTACCCTAGAAGTTTAATAGTGCATTTTACTCGCCATTCCACGCGCTTTAAGATGCCGCCTAGCCCAGTACGCTATCTGAAATAGGAGCGACGTAAGTTGAACAAATGTGATAGAATTACGCTGAATTCTTATATTAACCGTAATATAAAATGATCTAATCGGGTCTCTGTTCGCCCTACCATAGAAGTCTAATAGTGCATTTCACTCGCCATGCCACGCGCTTTAAGATGCCGCCGAGCCCAGTACGCTATGTGAAATAGGAACGACGTAAATTGAACAAATGTGATAGAATTTTGCTGAATTCTTATATTGACCTTAATGTAAAATGATCTAATCGGGTCTCTGTTTGCCCTAGCCTAGAAGTTTAATAGTGCATTTCACTCGTCATTTCATGCGCTTTGAGATGCCGCTTAGCGCAGTAAGCTATCTGAAATAGGAGCGACGTAAATTGAACAAATGTGATAGAATTTCCCTGAATTCTTATATTAACATTAATGTTAAATGATCTAATCGGGTCTCTGTTCGCCCTATCATAGAAGTTTAATAGTGCATTTTACTCGCCATTCCACGCGCTTTAAGATGCCGTGTAGCCCAGTACGCTATCTGAAATAGGAACGACGTAAATTGAACAAATGTGATAGAATTTTGCTGAATTCTTAAATTAACCATAATATAAAATGATCTAATAGGGTCTCTGTTTGCCCTACCCTAGAAGTTTAATAGTGCATTATACTCGCCATTTCATGCGCCTCCAGATGCCGCTTAGCCCAATACGCTATCTGAAATTTGAGCGACGTAAATTGAACAAATGTGATAGAATTTCGCTGAATTCTTAAACTAACCATAATATAAAATGATCTAATCGGGTCTCTGTTTGCCCTACCCCAGAAGTTTAATAGTGCATTTCACTCGTCATTTCATGCGCTTTGAGATGCCGCTAAGCACAATACGCTATCTGAAATAGGAGCGACGTAAATTGAACAAATGTGATAGAATTTCGCTGAATTCTTAAATTAACCATAATATAAAATGATCTAATTGGGTCTCTGTTTGCCCTACCCTAGAAGTTTAATAGTGCATTTTACTCGCCATTTCTTGCGCTTTGAGATGCCGCTTATCCCAATACGCTATCTGAAATATGAGCGACGTAAATTGAACAAATGTGATAGAATTTCCCTGAATTCTTATATTAACATTAATGTAAAATGATCTAATCGGGTGTCTGTTCGCCCTAGCCTAGAAGTTTAATAGTGCATTTTACTCGCCATTTCATGTGCTTTGAGATGCCGCTTAGCGCAATACGCTATCTGAAATAGGAGCGACGTAAATTGAACAAATGTGATCGAATTTCCGTGAATTCTTATGTTAACCTTAATGTAAAATGATCTAATCGGGTCTCCGTTCGCCCTACCATAGAAGTCTAATAGTGCATTTGACTCGCCATTTCATGCACTTTGAGATGCCGCTTAGCCAAATACGCTATCTGAAATAGGAGCGACGTAAGTTGAACAAATGTGATAGAATTACGCCGAATTCTTATATTAACCGAAATATAAAATGATCTAATCGGGTCTCTGTTTGCTTTATCCTAGAAGTTTAACAGTGCATTATACTCGCCATTTCATGCGCTTTGAGATGCCGCATTGCCCAATACGCTACCTGAAATAGGAGCGACGTAAATTGATCGAATGTGATAGAATTACGCTGAATTCTTAAATTAGCCATAATATAAAATGATTTAATCGGGTCTTTGTTTGCGTACCCTAGAAGTTTAATAGTGCATTTTACTCGCCATTTCATGCGCTTTGAGATGCCGCATAGCCCAATATGCTATCTGAAATAGGAGCGACGTAAATTGAACAAATGTGATAGAATTTCGCTGAATTCTTTTATTAACCATAATGTGAAATGATCTAATCGGGTCTCTGTTCGCCCTAGCCTAGAAGTTTAATAGTGCATTTTATTCGCCATTTCATGCGCTTTGAGATGCCGCTTAGCCCAATACGCTACCTGAAATAGGAGCGACGTAAATTGAACAATTGTGATAGAATTTCCCTGAAATCTTATATTAAATAAAATATAAAATGATCTAATCGGGTCTCTGATTGCCCTATCATAAAAGTTTAGCAGTGCATTTTACTCGCCATTTCATGCGCTTTGAGATGCCGCCTAGCCCAGTACGCCATTTGAAATAGGAGCGACGTAACTTGAACGAATGTGATAGAATTACACTGCATTCTTATATTAACCATAATATAAAATGATCTAATCGGGTATTTGTTTGCCCTACCCCAGAAGCTTAATAGTGCATTTTACTCGCCATTTCATGCGCTTTGAGCTGCCGCTTAGCCCAATACGCTATCTGAAATAGGAGCGACGTAAGTTGAACAAGTGTGATAGAATTTCGCTGAATTCTTTTAAGAACCATAATGTGAAATGATCGAATCGGGTCTCTGTTCGCCCTAGCCTAGAAGTTTAATAGTGCATTTTATTCGCCATTTCATGCGCTTTGAGATGCCGCTTAGCCCAATACGCTATCTGAAATACGAGCGACGTAAATTGAACAAATGTGATAGAATTTCCCTGAAATCTTATATTAAACAAAATATAGAATTATCTAATCGGGTCTCTGATTGCCCTATCATAGAAGTTTAGTAGTGAATTTTACTCGCCATTCCACGCACTTTATGATGCCGCCGAGCCCAGTACGCTATCTGAAATAGGAACGACGTAAATTGAACAATTGTGATAGAATTTTGCTGAATTCTTAAATTAACCATAATATAAAATGATTTAATCGGGTCTTTGTTTGCCTTACCCTAGAAGTTTAATAGTGCATTTTACTCGCCATTTCATGCGCTTTGAGATGCCGCATAGCCCAATACGCTATCTGAAATAGGAGCGACGTAAATTGAACAAATGTGATAGAATTTCCGTGAATTCTTATGTTAACCTTAATGTAAAATGATCTAATCGGGTCTCCGTTCGCCCTACCATAGAAGTCTAATAGTGCATTTCACTCGCCGTTCCACGCCCTTTATGATGCCGCCGAGCCCAGTACGCTATCTGAAATAGGAGCGACGTAAGTTGAACAAATGTGATAGAATTTTGCTGAATTCTTAAATTAACCATAACATAAAATGATATAATCGGGTCTCTGTTTGCCCTACCCTAGAAGTTTAATAGTGCATTTTACTCGCCATTCCACGCGCTTTAAGAGGCCGCCTAGCCCAGTACGCTATCTAAATAGGAGCGACGTAAATTGAACAAATGTGATAGAATTTCGCTGAATTCTTAAACTAACCATAATATAAAATGATCTAATCGGGTCTCTGTTTGCCCTACCCCAGAAGTTTAATAGTGCATTTCACTCGTCATTTCATGCGCTTTGAGATGCCGCTAAGCACAATACGCTATCTGAAATTGGAGCGACGTAAATTGAACAAATGTGATAGAATTTCGCTGAATTCTTAAATTAACCATAATATAAAATGATCTAATTGGGTCTCTGTTTGCCCTACCCTAGAAGTTTAATAGTGCATTTTACTCGCCATTCCACGCGCTTCAAGATGCCGCCTAGCCCAGTACGCTATCTGAAATAGGAGCGACGTAAGTTGAACAAATGTGATAGAATTACGCTGAATTCTTATATTAACCGTAATATAAAATGATCTAATCGGGTCTCTGTTTGCCCTATCATAGAAGTTTAATAGTGCATTTTACTCGTCATTTCATGCGCTTTGAGATGCAGCTTAGCCCAGTACGCTATCTGAAATAGGAGCGACGTAAGTTGAACAAATGTGATAGAATTTCGCTGAATTCTTATATTAGCCAAAATATAAAATGTCCTATTCGGGTCCCTGATTGCCCTATCATAGAAGTTTAATAGTGCATTTCACTCGTCATTTCATGCGCTTTGAGATGCCGCTAAGCACAATACGATATCTGAAATAGGAGCGACGTAAATTGAACAAATGTGATAGAATTTCGCTGAATTCTTAAATTAACCATGATATAAAATGATCTAATTGGGTCTCTGTTTGCCCTACCCTAGAAGTTTAATAGTGCATTTTACTCGCCATTCCACGCGCTTTAAGATGCCGCCTAGCCCAGTACGCTATCTGAAATAGGAGCGACGTAAGTTGAACAAATGTGATAGAATTACGCTGAATTCTTATATTAACCGTAATATAAAATGATCTAATCGGGTCTCTGTTCGCCCTACCATAGAAGTCTAATAGTGCATTTCACTCGCCATGCCACGCGCTTTAAGATGCCGCCGAGCCCAGTACGCTATGTGAAATAGGAACGACGTAAATTGAACAAATGTGATAGAATTTTGCTGAATTCTTATATTAACCTTAATGTAAAATGATCTAATCGGGTCTCTGTTTGCCCTAGCCTAGAAGTTTAATAGTGCATTTCACTCGTCATTTCATGCGCTTTGAGATGCCGCTTAGCGCAGTAAGCTATCTGAAATAGGAGCGACGTAAATTGAACAAATGTGATAGAATTTCCCTGAATTCTTATATTAACATTAATGTTAAATGATCTAATCGGGTCTCTGTTCGCCCTATCATAGAAGTTTAATAGTGCATTTTACTCGCCATTCCACGCGCTTTAAGATGCCGTGTAGCCCAGTACGCTATCTGAAATAGGAACGACGTAAATTGAACAAATGTGATAGAATTTTGCTGAATTCTTAAATTAACCATAATATAAAATGATCTAATAGGGTCTCTGTTTGCCCTACCCTAGAAGTTTAATAGTGCATTATACTCGCCATTTCATGCGCCTCCAGATGCCGCTTAGCCCAATACGCTATCTGAAATTTGAGCGACGTAAATTGAACAAATGTGATAGAATTTCGCTGAATTCTTAAACTAACCATAATATAAAATGATCTAATCGGGTCTCTGTTTGCCCTACCCCAGAAGTTTAATAGTGCATTTCACTCGTCATTTCATGCGCTTTGAGATGCCGCTAAGCACAATACGCTATCTGAAATAGGAGCGACGTAAATTGAACAAATGTGATAGAATTTCGCTGAATTCTTAAATTAACCATAATATAAAATGATCTAATTGGGTCTCCGTTTGCCCTACCCTAGAAGTTTAATAGTGCATTTTACTCGCCATTTCTTGCGCTTTGAGATGCCGCTTATCCCAATACGCTATCTGAAATATGAGCGACGTAAATTGAACAAATGTGATAGAATTTCCCTGAATTCTTATATTAACATTAATGTAAAATGATCTAATCGGGTGTCTGTTCGCCCTAGCCTAGAAGTTTAATAGTGCATTTTACTCGCCATTTCATGTGCTTTGAGATGCCGCTTAGCCCAATACGCTATCTGAAATAGGAGCGACGTAAATTGAACAAATGTGATCGAATTTCCGTGAATTCTTATGTTAACCTTAATGTAAAATGATCTAATCGGGTCTCCGTTCGCCCACCATAGAAGTCTAATAGTGCATTTGACTCGCCATTTCATGCACTTTGAGATGCCGCTTAGCCCAATACGCTATCTGAAATAGGAGCGACGTAAGTTGAACAAATGTGATAGAATTACGCCGAATTCTTATATTAACCGAAATATAAAATGATCTAATCGGGTCTCTGTTTGCTTTATCCTAGAAGTTTAACAGTGCATTATACTCGCCATTTCATGCGCTTTGAGATGCCGCATTGCCCAATACGCTACCTGAAATAGGAGCGACGTAAATTGATCGAATGTGATAGAATTACGCTGAATTCTTAAATTAGCCATAATATAAAATGATTTAATCGGGTCTTTGTTTGCGTACCCTAGAAGTTTAATAGTGCATTTTACTCGCCATTTCATGCGCTTTGAGATGCCGCATAGCCCAATATGCTATCTGAAATAGGAGCGACGTAAATTGAACAAATGTGATAGAATTTCGCTGAATTCTTTTATTAACCATAATGTGAAATGATCTAATCGGGTCTCTGTTCGCCCTAGCCTAGAAGTTTAATAGTGCATTTTATTCGCCATTTCATGCGCTTTGAGATGCCGCTTAGCACAATACGCTACCTGAAATAGGAGCGACGTAAATTGAACAATTGTGATAGAATTTCCCTGAAATCTTATATTAAATAAAATATAAAATGATCTAATCGGGTCTCTGATTGCCCTATCATAAAAGTTTAGCAGTGCATTTTACTCGCCATTTCATGCGCTTTGAGATGCCGCCTAGCCCAGTACGCCATTTGAAATAGGAGCGACGTAACTTGAACGAATGTGATAGAATTACACTGCATTCTTATATTAACCATAATATAAAATGATCTAATCGGGTATCTGTTTGCCTTACCCCAGAAGTTTAATAGTGCATTTTACTCGCCATTTCATGCGCTTTGAGATGCCGCATAGCCCAATACGCTATCTGAAATAGGAGCGACGTAAATTGAACAAATGTGATAGAATTTCCGTGAATTCTTATGTTAACCTTAATGTAAAATGATCTAATCGGGTCTCCGTTCGCCCTACCATAGAAGTCTAATAGTGCATTTCACTCGCCATTCCACGCCCTTTATGATGCCGCCGAGCACAGTACGCTATCTGAAATAGGAGCGACGTAAGTTGAACAAATGCTATAGAATTTTGCTGAATTCTTAAATTACCCATAATATAAAATGATCTAATCGGGTCTCTGTTTGCCCTACCCCAGAAGTTTAATAGTGCATTTTACTCGCCATTTCATGCGCTTTAAGATGCCGCCTAGCCCAGTACGCTATCTGAAATAGGAGCGACGTAAATTGAACAAATGTGATAGAATTTCGCTGAATTCTTAAACTAACCATAATATAAAATGATCTAATCGGGTCTCTGTTTGCCCTACCCCAGAAGTTTAATAGTGCATTTCACTCGTCATTTCATGCGCTTTGAGATGCCGCTAAGCACAATACGCTATCTGAAATAGGAGCGACGTAAATTGAACAAATGTGATAGAATTTCGCTGAATTCTTAAATTAACCATAATATAAAATGATCTAATTGGGTCTCTGTTTGCCCTACCCTAGAAGTTTAATAGTGCATTTTACTCGCCATTCCACGCGCTTTAAGATGCCGCCTAGCCCAGTGCGCTATCTAAATAGGAGCGACGTAAGTTGAACAAATGTGATAGAATTACGCTGAATTCTTATATTAACCGTAATATAAAATGATCTAATCGGGTCTCTGTTTGCCTTATCCTAGAAGTTTAATATTGCATTTTACTCGCTATTTCATGCGCTTTGAGTTGTCGCCTAGCCCAGTACGCTACGTGAATTAGGAGCGACGTAAATTGAACAAATGTGATAGAACTTTGCTGAATTCTAAAATTAACCATAATATAAAATGATCTAATCGGGTATCTGTTTGCCCTACCCTAGAAGCTTAATAGTGTATTTTACTCGCCATTTCATGCGCTTTGAGCTGCCGCTTAGCCCAATACGCTATCTGAAATAGGTGCGACGTAAGTTGAACAAGTGTGATAGAATTTCGCTGAATTCTTTTAAGAACCATAATGTGAAATGATCGAATCGGGTCTCCGTTCGCCCTAGCCTAGAAGTTTAATAGTGCATTTTATTCGCCATTTCATGCGCTTTGAGATGCCGCTTAGCCCAATACGCTATCTGAAATAGGAGCGACGTAAATTGAACAAATGTGCTAGAATTTCCCTGAAATCTTATATTAAACAAAATATAGAATTATCTAATCGGGTCTCTGATTGCCCTATCATAGAAGTTTAATAGTGCATTTCACTCGTCATTTCATGCGCTTTGAGATGCCGCTTAGCGCAATAAGCTATCTGAAATAGGAGCGACGTAAATTGAACAAATGTGATAGAATTTCCCTGAATTCTTATATTAACATTAATGTTAAATGATCTAATCGGGTCTCTGTTCGCCCTGTCATAGAAGTTTAATAGTGCATTTTACTCGCCATTCCACGCGCTTTAAGATGCCGCGTAGCCCAGTACGCTATCTGAAATAGGAGCGACGTAAATTGAACAAATGTGATAGAATTTTGCTGAATTCTTAAATTAACCATAATATAAAATGATCTAATCGGGTCTCTGTTCGCCCTACCATAGAAGTCTAATAGTGCATTTCACTCGCCATTCCACGCCCTTTATGATGCCGCCGAGCCCAGTACGCTATCTGAAATAGGAACGACGTAAATTGAACAAATGTGATAGAATTTTGCTGAATTCTTAAATTAACCATAATATAAAATGATTTAATCGGGTCTTTGTTTGCCTTAACCTAGAAATTTAATAGTGCATTTTACTCGCCATTTCATGCGCTTTGAGATGCCGCATAGCCCAATACGCTATCTGAAATAGGAGCGACGTAAATTGAACAAATGTGATAGAATTTCCGTGAATTCTTATGTTAACCTTAATGTAAAATGATCTAATCGGGTCTCCGTTCGCCCTACCATAGAAGTCTAATAGTGCATTTCACTCGCCATTCCACGCCCTTTATGATGCCGCCGAGCCCAGTGCGCTATCTGAAATAGGAGCGACGTAAGTTGAACAAATGTGATAGAATTTTGCTGAATTCTTAAATTAACCATAATATAAAATGATCTAATCGGGTCTCTGTTCGCCCTACCATAGAAGTCTAATAGTGCATTTCACTCGCCATGCCACGCGCTTTAAGATGCCGCCGAGCCCAGTACGCTATGTGAAATAGGAACGACGTAAATTGAACAAATGTGATAGAGTTTCGCTGAATTCTTAAATTAACCATAATATAAAATGATCTAATCGGGTCTCTGTTTGCCCTACCCTAGAAGTTTAATAGTGCATTTTACTCGCCATTTCATGCGCCTTCAGATGCCGCTTAGCCCAATACGCTATCTGAAATTTGAGCGACGTAAATTGAACAAATGTGATGGAATTTCCTTGAATTCTTATATTAACATTAATGTAAAATGATCTAATCGGGTCTCTGTTCGCCCTCGCCTAGAAGTTTAATAGTGCATTTTACTCGCCATTTCATGTGCTTTGAGATGCCGCTTATCCCAATACGCTATCTGAAATAGGAGCGACGTAAATTGAACAAATGTGCTAGAATTTCCCTGAAATCTTATATTAAACAAAATATAAAATGATCTAATCAGGTCTCTGATTGCCCTATCATTGAAGTTTAGTAGTGTATTTTACTCGCTATTCCACGCGCTTTAAGATGCCGCCTAGCCGAGTACGCTATCTGAAATAGGAGCGACGAAAGTTGAACAAATGTGATAGAATTACGCTGAATTCTTATATTGACCGTAATATAAAATGATCTAATCGGGTCTCTGTTTGCCTTATCCTAGAAGTGTAATAGTGCATTTTACTCGCCGTTTCATGCGCTTTGAGATGCCGCTTAGCCCAGCACGCTATCTGAAATAGGAGCGACGTAAACTGAACAAATGTGATAGAATTTCGCTGAATTCTTTTATTAACCATAATGGGAAATGATCTAATCGGGTCTCTGTTTGCCCTACCCTAGAAGGTGAATAGTGCATTTTACTCGCCATTTCATGCGCTTTGAGCTGCCGCTTAGCCCAATACGCTATCTGAAATAGGAGCGACGTAAGTTGAACAAGTGTCATAGAATTTCGCTGAATTCTTTTAAGAACCATAATGTGAAATGATCGAATCGGGTCTCTGTTCGCCCTAGCCTAGAAGTTTAATAGTGCATTTCACTCGCCATTTCATGCGCTTTGAGATGCCGCTTATCCCAATACGCTATCTGAAATAGGAGCGACGTAAGTTGAACAAATGTGATAGAATTACGCCGAATTCTTATATTAACCGTAATATAAAATGATCTAATCGGGTCTCTGTTTGCATTATCCTAGAAGTTTAACAGTGCATTATACTCGCCATTTCATGCGCTTTGAGATGCGGCATTGCCCAATGCGCTACCTGAAATAGGAGCGACGTAAATTGATCGAATGTGATAGAATTACGCTGAATTCTTAAATTAACCATAATATAAAATGATCTAATCGGGTCTCTGTTCGCCCTACCATAGAAGTCTAATAGTGCATTTCACTCGCCATGCCACGCGCTTTAAGATGCCGCCGAGCCCAGTACGCTATGTGAAATAGGAACGACGTAAATTGAACAAATGTGATAGAATTTTGCTGAATTCTTAAATTAACCATAATATAAAATGATCTAATCGGGTCTCTGTTTGCCCTACCCTAGAAGTTTAATAGTGCATTTTACTCGCCATTTCATGCGCTTTGAGATGCCGCTTAGCGCAATAAGCTATCTGAAATAGGAGCGACGTAAATTGAACAAATGTGATAGAATTTCGCTGAATTCTTAAATTAACCATAATATAAGATGATCTAATTGGGTCTCTGTTTGCCCTACCCTAGAAGTTTAATAGTGCATTTTACTCGCCATTTCTTGCGCTTTGAGATGCCGCTTATCCCAATACGCTATCTGAAATATGAGCGACGTAAATTGAACAAATGTGATAGAATTTCCCTGAATTCTTATATTAACATTAATGTAAAATGATCTAATCGGGTCTCTGTTCGCCCTAGCCTAGAAGTTTAATAGTGCATTTTACTCGCCATTTCATGTGCTTTGAGATGCCGCTTAGCCCAATACGCTATCTGAAATAGGAGCGACGTAAATTGAACAAATGTGCTAGAATTTCCCTGAAATCTTATATTAAACAAAATATAAAATGATCTAATCAGGTCTCTGATTGCCCTATCATAGAAGTTTAGTAGTGTATTTTACTCGCTATTCCACGCGCTTTAAGATGCCGCCTAGCCGAGTACGCTATCTGAAATAGGAGCGACGTAAGTTGAACAAGTGTCATAGAATTTCGCTGAATTCTTTTAAGAACCATAATGTGAAATGATCGAATCGGGTCTCTGTTCGCCCTAGCCTAGAAGTTTAATAGTGCATTTTATTCGCCATTTCATGCGCTTTGAGATGCCGCTTATCCCAATACGCTATCTGAAATAGGAGCGACGTAAATTGAACAAATGTGATAGAATTTCCGTGAATTCTTATGTTAACCTTAATGTAAAATGATCTAATCGGGTCTCCGTTCGCCCTACCATAGAAGTCTAATAGTGCATTTCACTCGCCATTTCATGCACTTTGAGATGCCGCTTAGCCCAATACGCTATCTGAAATAGGAGCGATGTAAGTTGAACAAATGTGATAGAATTACGCCGAATTCTTATGTTAACCGTAATATAAAATGATCTAATCGGGTCTCTGTTTGCTTTATCCTAGAAGTTTAACAGTGCATTATACTCGCCATTTCATGCGCTTTGAGATGCCGCATTGCCCAATACGCTACCTGATATAGGAGCGACGTAAATTGATCGAATGTGATAGAATTACGCTGAATTCTTAAATTAACCATAATATAAAATGATTTAATCGGGTCTTTGTTTGCGTACCCTAGAAGTTTAATAGTGCATTTTACTCGCCATTTCATGCGCTTTGAGATGCCGCATAGCCCAATATGCTATCTGAAATAGGAGCGACGTAAATTGAACAAATGTGATAGAATTTCGCTGAATTCTTTTATTAACCATAATGTGAAATGATCTAATCGGGTCTCTGTTTTCCCTAGCCTAGAAGTTTAATAGTGCATTTTATTCGCCATTTCATGCGCTTTGAGATGCCGCTTAGCCCAATACGCTCCCTGAAATAGGAGCGACGTAAATTGAACAATTGTGATAGAATTTCCCTGAAATCTTATATTAAACAAAATATAAAATGATCTAATCGGGTCTCTGATTGCCCTATCATAAAAGTTTAGCAGTGCATTTTACTCGCCATTTCATGCGCTTTGAGATGCCGCCTAGCCCAGTACGCCATTTGAAATAGGAGCGACGTAACTTGAACGAATGTGATAGAATTACACTGAATTCTTATATTAACCGTAATATAAAATGATCTAATCGGGTCTCTGTTTGCCTTATCCTAGAAGTTTAATATTGCATTTTACTCGCTATTTCATGCGCTTTGAGTTGTCGCCTAGCCCAGTACGCTACGTGAAATAGGAGCGACGTAAATTGAACAAATGTGATAAAACTTTGCTGAATTCTAAAATTAACCATAATATAAAATGATCTAATCGGGTATCTGTTTGCCCTACCCCAGAAGCTTAATAGTGCATTTTACTCGCCATTTCATGCGCTTTGAGCTGCCGCTTAGCCCAATACGCTATCTGAAATAGGAGCGACGTAAGTTGAACAAGTGTGATAGAATTTCTTTGAATTCTTTTAAGAACCATAATGTGAAATGATCGAATCGGGTCTCTGTTCGCCCTAGCCTAGAACTTTAATAGTGCATTTTATTCGCCATTTCATGCGCTTTGAGATGCCGCTTAGCCCAATACGCTATCTGAAATACGAGCGACGTAAATTGAACAAATGTGATAGAATTTCCCTGAAATCTTATATTAAACAAAATATAGAATTATCTAATCGGGTCTCTGATTGCCCTATCATAGAAGTTTAGTAGTGCATTTTACTCGCCATTCCACGCCCTTTATGATGCCGCCGAGCCCAGTACGCTATCTGAAATAGGAACGACGTAAAATGAACAATTGTGATAGAATTTTGCTGAATTCTCAAATTAACCATAATATAAAATGATTTAATCGGGTCTTTGTTTGCCTTACCCTAGAAGTTTAATAGTGCATTTTACTCGCCATTTCATGCGCTTTGAGATGCCGCATAGCCCAATACGCTATCTGAAATAGGAGCGACGTAAATTGAACAAATGTGATAGAATTTCCGTGAATTCTTATGTTAACCTTAATGTAAAATGATCTAATCGGGTCTCCGTTCGCCCTACCATAGAAGTCTAATAGTGCATTTCACTCGCCATTCCACGCCCTTTAAGATGCCGCCGAGCCCAGTACGCTATCTGAAATAGGAGCGACGTAAGTTGAACAAATGTGATAGAATTTTGCTGAATTCTTAAATTAACCATAATATAAAATGATCTAATCGGGTCTCTGTTTGCCCTACCCCAGAAGTTTAATAGTGCATTTTACTCGCCATTTCATGCGTCTTCAGATGCCGCTTAGCCCAATACGCTATCTGAAATAGGAGCGACGTAAATTGAACAAATGTGATAGAATTTCGCTGAATTCTTTTATTAACCATAATGTGAAATGATCTAATCGGGTCTCTGTACGCCCTAGCCTAGAAGTTTAATAGTGCATTTTATTCGCCATTTCATGCGCTTTGAGATGGCGCTTAGCCCAATACGCTCCCTGAAATAGGAGCGACGTAAATTGAACAATTGTGATAGAATTTCCCTGAAATCTTATATTAAACAAAATATAAAATGATCTAATCGGGTCTCTGATTGCCCTATCATAAAAGTTTAGCAGTGCATTTTACTCGCCATTTCATGCGCTTTGAGATGCCGCCTAGCCCAGTACGCCATTTGAAATAGGAGCGACGTAACTTGAACGAATGTGATAGAATTACACTGAATTCTTATATTAACCGTAATATAAAATGATCTAATCGGGTCTCTGTTTGCCTTATCCTAGAAGTTTAATATTGCATTTTAGTCGCTGTTTCATGCGCTTTGAGTTGTCGCCTAGCCCAGTACGCTACGTGAAATAGGAGCGACGTAAATTGAACAAATGTGATAAAACTTTGCTGAATTCTAAAATTAACCATAATATAAAATGATCTAATCGGGTATCTGTTTGCCCTACCCCAGAAGCTTAATAGTGCATTTTACTCGCCATTTCATGCGCTTTGAGCTGCCGCTTAGCCCAATACGCTATCTGAAATAGGAGCGACGTAAGTTGAACAAATGTGATAGAATTTTGCTGAATTCTTAAATTAACCATAATATAAAATGATCTAATCGGGTCTCTGTTTGCCCTACCCCAGAAGTTTAATAGTGCATTTTACTCGCCATTTCATGCGCCTTCAGATGCCGCTTAGCCCAATACGCTATCTGAAATAGGAGCGACGTAAATTGAACAAATGTGATAGAATTTCGCTGAATTCTTAAACTAACCATAATATAAAATGATCTAATCGGGTCTCTGTTTGCCCTACCCCAGAAGTTTAATAGTGCATTTCACTCGTCATTTCATGCGCTTTGAGATGCCGCTAAGCACAATACGCTATCTGAAATAGGAGCGACGTAAATTGAACAAATGTGATAGAATTTCCGTGAATTCTTATGTTAACCTTAATGTAAAATGATCTAATCGGGTCTCTGTTTGCCCTATCATAGAAGTTTAATAGTGCATTTTACTCGTCATTTCATGCGCTTTGAGATGCAGCTTAGCCCAATAAGCTATCTGAAATAGGCGCGACGTAAATTGAACAAATGTGATAGAATTTCGCTAAATTCTTATATTAACCAAAATATAAAATGATCTAATCGGGTCCCTGATTGCCCTATCATAGAAGTTTAATAGTGCATTTCACTCGTCATTTCATGCGCTTTGAGATGCCGCTTAGCGCAATAAGCTATCTGAAATAGGAGCGACGTAAATTGAACAAATGTGATAGAATTTCCCTGAATTCTTATATTAACATTAATGTTAAATGATCTAATCGGGTCTCTGTTCGCCCTATCATAGAAGTTTAATAGTGCATTTTACTCGCCATTCCACGCGCTTTAAGATGCCGCGTAGCCCAGTACGCTATCTGAAATAGGAGCGACGTAAATTGAACAAATGTGATAGAATTTTGCTGAATTCTTAAATTAACCATAATATAAAATGATCTAATCGGGTCTCTGTTCGCCCTACCATAGAAGTCTAATAGTGCATTTCACTCGCCATTCCACGCCCTTTATGATGCCGCCGAGCCCAGTACGCTATCTGAAATAGGAACGACGTAAATTGAACAAATGTGATAGAATTTTGCTGAATTCTTAAATTAACCATAATATAACATGATTTAATCGGGTCTTTGTTTGCCTTAACCTAGAAATTTAATAGTGCATTTTACTCGCCATTTCATGCGCTTTGAGATGCCGCATAGCCCAATACGCTATCTGAAATAGGAGCGACGTAAATTGAACAAATGTGATAGAATTTTGCTGAATTCTTAAATTAACCATAATATAAAATGATCTAATCGGGTCTCTGTTCGCCCTACCATAGAAGTCTAATAGTGCATTTCACTCGCCATTCCACGCCCTTTATGATGCCGCCGAGCCCAGTACGCTATCTGAAATAGGAGCGACGTAAGTTGAACAAATGTGATAGAGTTTCGCTGAATTCTTAAATTAACCATAATATAAAATGATCTAATCGGGTCTCTGTTTGCCCTACCCTAGAAGTTTAATAGTGCATTTTACTCGCCATTTCATGCGCCTTCAGATGCCGCTTAGCCCAATACGCTATCTGAAATTTGAGCGACGTAAATTGAACAAATGTGATGGAATTTCCTTGAATTCTTATATTAACATTAATGTAAAATGATCTAATCGGGTCTCTGTTCGCCCTCGCCTAGAAGTTTAATAGTGCATTTTACTCGCCATTTCATGTGCTTTGAGATGCCGCTTATCCCAATACGCTATCTGAAATAGGAGCGACGTAAATTGAACAAATGTGCTAGAATTTCCCTGAAATCTTATATTAAACAAAATATAAAATGATCTAATCAGGTCTCTGATTGCCCTATCATTGAAGTTTAGTAGTGTATTTTACTCGCTATTCCACGCGCTTTAAGATGCCGCCTAGCCGAGTACGCTATCTGAAATAGGAGCGACGAAAGTTGAACAAATGTGATAGAATTACGCTGAATTCTTATATTGACCGTAATATAAAATGATCTAATCGGGTCTCTGTTTGCCTTATCCTAGAAGTGTAATAGTGCATTTTACTCGCCGTTTCATGCGCTTTGAGATGCCGCTTAGCCCAGCACGCTATCTGAAATAGGAGCGACGTAAACTGAACAAATGTGATAGAATTTCGCTGAATTCTTTTATTAACCATAATGGGAAATGATCTAATCGGGTCTCTGTTTGCCCTACCCTAGAAGCTGAATAGTGCATTTTACTCGCCATTTCATGCGCTTTGAGCTGCCGCTTAGCCCAATACGCTATCTGAAATAGGAGCGACGTAAGTTGAACAAGTGTCATAGAATTTCGCTGAATTCTTTTAAGAACCATAATGTGAAATGATCGAATCGGGTCTCTGTTCGCCCTAGCCTAGAAGTTTAATAGTGCATTTCACTCGCCATTTCATGCGCTTTGAGATGCCGCTTATCCCAATACGCTATCTGAAATAGGAGCGACGTAAGTTGAACAAATGTGATAGAATTACGCCGAATTCTTATATTAACCGTAATATAAAATGATCTAATCGGGTCTCTGTTTGCTTTATCCTAGAAGTTTAACAGTGCATTATACTCGCCATTTCATGCGCTTTGAGATGCGGCATTGCCCAATGCGCTACCTGAAATAGGAGCGACGTAAATTGATCGAATGTGATAGAATTACGCTGAATTCTTATGTTAACCGTAATATAAAATGATCTAATCGGGTCTCTGTTTGCTTTATCCTAGAAGTTTAACAGTGCATTATACTCGCCGTTTCATGCGCTTTGAGATGCCGCATTGCCCAATACGCTACCTGATATAGGAGCGACGTAAATTGATCGAATGTGATAGAATTTCGCTGAATTCTTTTATTAACCATAATGTGAAATGATCTAATCGGGTCTCTGTTTTCCCTAGCCTAGAAGTTTAATAGTGCATTTTATTCGCCATTTCATGCGCTTTGAGATGCCGCTTAGCGCAATAAGCTATCTGAAATAGGAGCGACGTAAATTGAACAAATGTGATAGAATTTCGCTGAATTCTTAAATTAACCATAATATAAGATGATCTAATTGGGTCTCTGTTTGCCCTACCCTAGAAGTTTAATAGTGCATTTTACTCGCCATTTCTTGCGCTTTGAGATGCCGCTTATCCCAATACGCTATCTGAAATATGAGCGACGTAAATTGAACAAATGTGATAGAATTTCCCTGAATTCTTATATTAACATTAATGTAAAATGATCTAATCGGGTCTCTGTTCGCCCTAGCCTAGAAGTTTAATAGTGCATTTTACTCGCCATTTCATGTGCTTTGAGATGCCGCTTAGCCCAATACGCTATCTGAAATAGGAGCGACGTAAATTGAACAAATGTGCTAGAATTTCCCTGAAATCTTATATTAAACAAAATATAAAATGATCTAGTCAGGTCTCTGATTGCCCTATCATAGAAGTTTAGTAGTGTATTTTACTCGCTATTCCACGCGCTTTAAGATGCCGCCTAGCCGAGTACGCTATCTGAAATAGGAGCGACGTAAGTTGAACAAGTGTGATAGAATTTCGCTGAATTCTTTTAAGAACCATAATGTGAAATGATCGAATCGGGTCTCTGTTCGCCCTAGCCTAGAAGTTTAATAGTGCATTTTATTCGCCATTTCATGCGCTTTGAGATGCCGCTTAGCCCAATACGCTATCTGAAATAGGAGCGACGTAAATTGAACAAATGTGCTAGAATTTCCCTGAAATCTTATATTAAACAAAATATAGAATTATCTAATCGGGTCTCTGATTGCCCTATCATAGAAGTTTAGTAGTGCATTTTACTCGCCATTCCACGCGCTTTATGATGCCGCCTAGCCCAGTACGCTATCTGAAATAGGAGCGACGTAAGTTGAACAAATGTGATAGAATTACGCTGAATTCTTATATTAACCGTAATATAAAATGATCTAATCGGGTCTCTGTTTGCCCTATCATAGAAGTTTAATAGTGCATTTTACTCGTCATTTCATGCGCTTTGAGATGCAGCTTAGCCCAATAAGCTATCTGAAATAGGCGCGACGTAAATTGAACAAATGTGATAGAATTTCGCTAAATTCTTATATTAACCAAAATATAAAATGATCTAATCGGGTCCCTGATTGCCCTATCATAGAAGTTTAATAGTGCATTTCACTCGTCATTTCATGCGCTTTGAGATGCCGCTTAGCGCAATAAGCTATCTGAAATAGGAGCGACGTAAATTGAACAAATGTGATAGAATTTCCCTGAATTCTTATATTAACATTAATGTTAAATGATCTAATCGGGTCTCTGTTCGCCCTAGCCTAGAAGTTTAATAGTGCATTTTATTCGCCATTTCATGCGCTTTGAGATGCCGCTTAGCCCAATACGCTATCTGAAATAGGAGCGACGTAAATTGAACAAATGTGCTAGAATTTCCCTGAAATCTTATATTAAACAAAATATAGAATTATCTAATCGGGTCTCTCATTGCCCTATCATAGAAGTTTAGTAGTGCATTTTACTCGCCATTCCACGCGCTTTAAGATGCCGCCTAGCCCAGTACGCTATCTGAAATAGGAGCGACGTAAGTTGAACAAATGTGATAGAATTACGCTGAATTCTTATATTAACCGTAATATAAAATGATCTAATCGGGTCTCTGTTTGCCCTATCATAGAAGTTTAATAGTGCATTTTACTCGTCATTTCATGCGCTTTGAGATGCAGCTTAGCCCAATAAGCTATCTGAAATAGGCGCGACGTAAATTGAACAAATGTGATAGAATTACGCTGAATTCTTATATTGACCGTAATATAAAATGATCTAATCGGGTCTCTGTTTGCCTTATCCTAGAAGTGTAATAGTGCATTTTACTCGCCATTTCATGCACTTTGAGATGCCGCTTAGCCCAATACGCTATCTGAAATAGGAGCGATGTAAGTTGAACAAATGTGATAGAATTACGCCGAATTCTTATGTTAACCGTAATATAAAATGATCTAATCGGGTCTCTGTTTGCTTTATCCTAGAAGTTTAACAGTGCATTATACTCGCCGTTTCATGCGCTTTGAGATGCCGCATTGCCCAATACGCTACCTGATATAGGAGCGACGTAAGTTGATCGAATGTGATAGAATTTCGCTGAATTCTTTTATTAACCATAATGTGAAATGATCTAATCGGGTCTCTGTTTTCCCTAGCCTAGAAGTTTAATAGTGCATTTTATTCGCCATTTCATGCGCTTTGAGATGCCGCTTAGCCCAATACGCTCCCTGAAATAGGAGCGACGTAAATTGAACAATTGTGATAGAATTTCCCTGAAATCTTATATTAAACAAAATATAAAATGATCTAATCGGGTCTCTGATTGCCCTATCATAAAAGTTTAGCAGTGCATTTTACTCGCCATTTCATGCGCTTTGAGATGCCGCCTAGCCCAGTACGCCATTTGAAATAGGAGCGACGTAACTTGAACGAATGTGATAGAATTACACTGAATTCTTATATTAACCGTAATATAAAATGATCTAATCGGGTCTCTGTTTGCCTTATCCTAGAAGTTTAATATTGCATTTTACTCGCTATTTCATGCGCTTTGAGTTGTCGCCTAGCCCAGTACGCTACGTGAAATAGGAGCGACGTAAATTGAACAAATGTGATAGAACTTTGCTGAATTCTAAAATTAACCATAATATAAAATGATCTAATCGGGTATCTGTTTGCCCTACCCTAGAAGCTTAATAGTGCATTTTACTCGCCATTTCATGCGCTTTGAGCTGCCGCTTAGCCCAATACGCTATCTGAAATAGGAGCGACGTAAGTTGAACAAGTGTGATAGAATTTCGCTGAATTCTTTTAAGAACCATAATGTGAAATGATCGAATCGGGTCTCTGTTCGCCCTAGCCTAGAAGTTTAATAGTGCATTTTATTCGCCATTTCATGCGCTTTGAGATGCCGCTTAGCCCAATACGCTATCTGAAATAGGAGCGACGTAAATTGAACAAATGTGCTAGAATTTCCCTGAAATCTTATATTAAACAAAATATAGAATTATCTAATCGGGTCTCTGATTGCCCTATCATAGAAGTTTAGTAGTGCATTTTACTCGCCATTCCACGCGCTTTATGATGCCGCCTAGCCCAGTACGCTATCTGAAATAGGAGCGACGTAAGTTGAACAAATGTGATAGAATTACGCTGAATTCTTATATTAACCGTAATATAAAATGATCTAATCGGGTCTCTGTTTGCCCTATCATAGAAGTTTAATAGTGCATTTTACTCGTCATTTCATGCGCTTTGAGATGCAGCTTAGCCCAATAAGCTATCTGAAATAGGCGCGACGTAAATTGAACAAATGTGATAGAATTTCGCTGAATTCTTATATTAACCAAAATATAAAATGATCTAATCGGGTCCCTGATTGCCCTATCATAGAAGTTTAATAGTGCATTTCACTCGTCATTTCATGCGCTTTGAGATGCCGCTTAGCGCAATAAGCTATCTGAAATAGGAGCGACGTAAATTGAACAAATGTGATAGAATTTCCCTGAATTCTTATATTAACATTAATGTTAAATGATCTAATCGGGTCTCTGTTCGCCCTATCATAGAAGTTTAATAGTGCATTTTACTCGCCATTCCACGCGCTTTAAGATGCCGCGTAGCCCAGTACGCTATCTGAAATAGGAGCGACGTAAATTGAACAAATGTGATAGAATTTTGCTGAATTCTTAAATTAACCATAATATAAAATGATCTAATCGGGTCTCTGTTCGCCCTACCATAGAAGTCTAATAGTGCATTTCACTCGCCATTCCACGCCCTTTATGATGCCGCCGAGCCCAGTACGCTATCTGAAATAGGAACGACGTAAATTGAACAAATGTGATAGAATTTTGCTGAATTCTTAAATTAACCATAATATAAAATGATTTAATCGGGTCTTTGTTTGCCTTAACCTAGAAATTTAATAGTGCATTTTACTCGCCATTTCATGCGCTTTGAGATGCCGCATAGCCCAATACGCTATCTGAAATAGGAGCGACGTAAATTGAACAAATGTGATAGAATTTTGCTGAATTCTTAAATTAACCATAATATAAAATGATCTAATCGGGTCTCTGTTCGCCCTACCATAGAAGTCTAATAGTGCATTTCACTCGCCATTCCACGCCCTTTATGATGCCGCCGAGCCCAGTACGCTATCTGAAATAGGAGCGACGTAAGTTGAACAAATGTGATAGAGTTTCGCTGAATTCTTAAATTAACCATAATATAAAATGATCTAATCGGGTCTCTGTTTGCCCTACCCTAGAAGTTTAATAGTGCATTTTACTCGCCATTTCATGCGCCTTCAGATGCCGCTTAGCCCAATACGCTATCTGAAATTTGAGCGACGTAAATTGAACAAATGTGATGGAATTTCCTTGAATTCTTATATTAACATTAATGTAAAATGATCTAATCGGGTCTCTGTTCGCCCTCGCCTAGAAGTTTAATAGTGCATTTTACTCGCCATTTCATGTGCTTTGAGATGCCGCTTATCCCAATACGCTATCTGAAATAGGAGCGACGTAAATTGAACAAATGTGCTAGAATTTCCCTGAAATCTTATATTAAACAAAATATAAAATGATCTAATCAGGTCTCTGATTGCCCTATCATTGAAGTTTAGTAGTGTATTTTACTCGCTATTCCACGCGCTTTAAGATGCCGCCTAGCCGAGTACGCTATCTGAAATAGGAGCGACGAAAGTTGAACAAATGTGATAGAATTTCCGTGAATTCTTATGTTAACCTTAATGTAAAATGATCTAATCGGGTCTCCGTTCGCCCTACCATAGAAGTCTAATAGTGCATTTCACTCGCCATTTCATGCACTTTGAGATGCCGCTTAGCCCAATACGCTATCTGAAATAGGAGCGATGTAAGTTGAACAAATGTGATAGAATTACGCCGAATTCTTATGTTAACCGTAATATAAAATGATCTAATCGGGTCTCTGTTTGCTTTATCCTAGAAGTTTAACAGTGCATTATACTCGCCGTTTCATGCGCTTTGAGATGCCGCATTGCCCAATACGCTACCTGATATAGGAGCGACGTAAATTGATCGAATGTGATAGAATTACGCTGAATTCTTAAATTAACCATAATATAAAATGATTTAATCGGGTCTTTGTTTGCGTACCCTAGAAGTTTAATAGTGCATTTTACTCGCCATTTCATGCGCTTTGAGATGCCGCATAGCCCAATATGCTATCTGAAATAGGAGCGACGTAAATTGAACAAATGTGATAGAATTTCGCTGAATTCTTTTATTAACCATAATGTGAAATGATCTAATCGGGTCTCTGTTTTCCCTAGCCTAGAAGTTTAATAGTGCATTTTATTCGCCATTTCATGCGCTTTGAGATGCCGCTTAGCCCAATACGCTCCCTGAAATAGGAGCGACGTAAATTGAACAATTGTGATAGAATTTCCCTGAAATCTTATATTAAACAAAATATAAAATGATCTAATCGGGTCTCTGATTGCCCTATCATAAAAGTTTAGCAGTGCATTTTACTCGCCATTTCATGCGCTTTGAGATGCCGCCTAGCCCAGTACGCCATTTGAAATAGGAGCGGCGTAACTTGAACGAATGTGATAGAATTACACTGAATTCTTATATTAACCGTAATATAAAATGATCTAATCGGGTCTCTGTTTGCCTTATCCTAGAAGTTTAATATTGCATTTTACTCGCTATTTCATGCGCTTTGAGTTGTCGCCTAGCCCAGTACGCTACGTGAAATAGGAGCGACGTAAATTGAACAAATGTGATAAAACTTTGCTGAATTCTAAAATTAACCATAATATAAAATGATCTAATCGGGTATCTGTTTGCCCTACCCCAGAAGCTTAATAGTGCATTTTACTCGCCATTTCATGCGCTTTGAGCTGCCGCTTAGCCCAATACGCTATCTGAAATAGGAGCGACGTAAGTTGAACAAGTGTGATAGAATTTCGCTGAATTCTTTTAAGAACCATAATGTGAAATGATCGAATCGGGTCTCTGTTCGCCCTAGCCTAGAACTTTAATAGTGCATTTTATTCGCCATTTCATGCGCTTTGAGATGCCGCTTAGCCCAATACGCTATCTGAAATACGAGCGACGTAAATTGAACAAATGTGATAGAATTTCCCTGAAATCTTATATTAAACAAAATATAGAATTATCTAATCGGGTCTCTGATTGCCCTATCATAGAAGTTTAGTAGTGCATTTTACTCGCCATTCCACGCCCTTTATGATGCCGCCGAGCCCAGTACCGCTATCTGAAATAGGAACGACGTAAATTGAACAATTGTGATAGAATTTTGCTGAATTCTTAAATAAACCATAATATAAAATGATTTAATCGGGTCTTTGTTTGCCTTACCCTAGAAGTTTAATAGTGCATTTTACTCGCCATTTCATGCGCTTTGAGATGCCGCATAGCCCAATACGCTATCTGAAATAGGAGCGACGTAAGTTGAACAAATGTGATAGAATTTTGCTGAATTCTTAAATTAACCATAATATAAAATGATCTAATCGGGTCTCTGTTTGCCCTACCCCAGAAGTTTAATAGTGCATTTTACTCGCCATTTCATGCGCCTTCAGATGCCGCTTAGCCCAATACGCTATCTGAAATAGGAGCGACGTAAATTGAACAAATGTGATAGAATTTCGCTGAATTCTTAAACTAACCATAATATAAAATGATCTAATCGGGTCTCTGTTTGCCCTACCCCCAGAAGTTTAATAGTGCATTTCACTCGTCATTTCATGCGCTTTGAGATGCCGCTAAGCACAATACGCTATCTGAAATAGGAGCGACGTAAATTGAACAAATGTGATAGAATTTCGCTGAATTCTTAAATTAACCATAATATAAAATGATCTAATTGGGTCTCTGTTTGCCCTACCCTAGAAGTTTAATAGTGCATTTTACTCGCCATTCCACGCGCTTTAAGATGCCGCCTAGCCCAGTACGCTATCTAAATAGGAGCGACGTTAGTTGAACAAATGTGATAGAATTACGCTGAATTCTTATATTAACCGTAATATAAAATGATCTAATCGGGTCTCTGTTTGCCTTATCCTAGAAGTTTAATATTGCATTTTACTCGCTATTTCATGCGCTTTGAGTTGTCGCCTAGCCCAGTACGCTACGTGAAATAGGAGCGACGTAAATTGAACAAATGTGATAGGAACTTTGCTGAATTCTAAAATTAACCATAATATAAAATGATCTAATCGGGTATCTGTTTGCCCTACCCTAGAAGCTTAATAGTGCATTTTACTCGCCCATTTCATGCGCTTTGAGCTGCCCGCTTAGCCCAATACGCTATCTGAAATAGGAGCGACGTAAGTTGAACAAGTGTGATAGAATTTCGCTGAATTCTTTTAAGAACCATAATGTGAAATGATCGAATCGGGTCTCTGTTCGCCCTAGCCTAGAAGTTTAATAGTGCATTTTATTCGCCATTTCATGCGCTTTGAGATGCCGCTTAGCCCAATACGCTATCTGAAATAGGAGCGACGTAAATTGAACAAATGTGCTAGAATTTCCCTGAAATCTTATATTAAACAAAATATAGAATTATCTAATCGGGTCTCTGATTGCCCTATCATAGAAGTTTAGTAGTGCATTTTACTCGCCATTCCACGCGCTTTATGATGCCGCCTAGCCCAGTACGCTATCTGAAATAGGAGCGACGTAAGTTGAACAAATGTGATAGAATTACGCTGAATTCTATATTAACCGTAATATAAAATGATCTAATCGGGTCTCTGTTTGCCCTATCATAGAAGTTTAATAGTGCATTTTACTCGTCATTTCATGCGCTTTGAGATGCAGCTTAGCCCAATAAGCTATCTGAAATAGGCGCGACGTAAATTGAACAAATGTGATAGAATTTCGCTAAATTCTTATATTAACCCAAATATAAAATGATCTAATCGGGTCCCTGATTGCCCTATCATAGAAGTTTAATAGTGCATTTCACTCGTCATTTCATGCGCTTTGAGATGCCGCTTAGCCGAATAAGCTATCTGAAATAGGAGCGACGTAATTGAACAAATGTGATAGAATTTCCCTGAATTCTTATATTAACATTAATGTTAAATGATCTAATCGGGTCTCTGTTCGCCCTATCATAGAAGTTTAATAGTGCATTTTACTCGCCATTCCACGCGCTTTAAGATGCCGCGTAGCCCAGTACGCTATCTGAAATAGGAGCAACGTAAATTGAACAAATGTGATAGAATTTTGCTGAATTCTTAAATTAACCATAATATAAAATGATCTAATCGGGTCTCTGTTCGCCCTACCATAGAAGTCTAATAGTGCATTTCACTCGCCATTCCACGCCCTTTATGATGCCGCCGAGCCCAGTACGCTATCTGAAATAGGAACGACGTAAATTGAACAAATGTGATAGAATTTTGCTGAATTCTTAAATTAACCATAATATAAAATGATTTAATCGGGTCTTTGTTTGCCTTAACCTAGAAATTTAATAGTGCATTTTACTCGCCATTTCATGCGCTTTGAGATGCCGCATAGCCCAATACGCTATCTGAAATAGGAGCGACGTAAATTGAACAAATGTGATAGAATTTTGCTGAATTCTTAAATTAACCATAATATAAAATGATCTAATCGGGTCTCTGTTCGCCCTACCATAGAAGTCTAATAGTGCATTTCACTCGCCATTCCACGCCCTTTATGATGCCGCCGAGCCCAGTACGCTATCTGAAATAGGAGCGACGTAAGTTGAACAAATGTGATAGAGTTTCGCTGAATTCTTAAATTAACCATAATATAAAATGATCTAATCGGGTCTCTGTTTGCCCTACCCTAGAAGTTTAATAGTGCATTTTACTCGCCATTTTATGCGCCTTCAGATGCCGCTTAGCCCAATACGCTATCTGAAATTTGAGCGACGTAAATTGAACAAATGTGATAGAATTTCCTTGAATTCTTATATTAACATTAATGTAAAATGATCTAATCGGGTCTCTGTTCGCCCTCGCCTAGAAGTTTAATAGTGCATTTTACTCGCCATTTCATGTGCTTTGAGATGCCGCTTAGCCCAATACGCTATCTGAAATAGGAGCGACGTAAATTGAACAAATGTGCTAGAATTTCCCTGAAATCTTATATTAAACAAAATATAAAATGATCTAATCAGGTCTCTGATTGCCCTATCATTGAAGTTTAGTAGTGTATTTTACTCGCTATTCCACGCGCTTTAAGATTCCGCCTAGCCGAGTACGCTATCTGAAATAGGAGCGACGAAAGTTGAACAAATGTGATAGAATTACGCTGAATTCTTATATTGACCGTAATATAAAATGATCTAATCGGGTCTCTGTTTGCCTTATCCTAGAAGTGTAATAGTGCATTTTACTCGCCGTTTCATGCGCTTTGAGCTTCCGCTTAGCCCAATACGCTATCTGAAATAGGAGCGACGTAAGTTGAACAAGTGTCATAGAATTTCGCTGAATTCTTTTAAGAACCATAATGTGAAATGATCGAATCGGGTCTCTGTTCGCCCTAGCCTAGAAGTTTAATAGTGCATTTCACTCGCCATTTCATGCGCTTTGAGATGCCGCTTATCCCAATACGCTATCTGAAATAGGAGCGACGTAAGTTGAACAAGTGTCATAGAATTTCGCTGAATTCTTTTAAGAACCATAATGTGAAATGATCGAATCGGGTCTCTGTTCGCCCTAGCCTAGAAGTTTAATAGTGCATTTTATTCGCCATTTCATGCGCTTTGAGATGCCGCTTATCCCAATACGCTATCTGAAATAGGAGCGACGTAAATTGAACAAATGTGATAGAATTTCGCTGAATTCTTTTATTAACCTTAATGTAAAATGATCTAATCGGGTCTCCGTTCGCCCTACCATAGAAGTCTAATAGTGCATTTCACTCGCCATTTCATGCACTTTGAGATGCCGCTTAGCCCAATACGCTATCTGAAATAGGAGCGATGTAAGTTGAACAAATGTGATAGAATTACGCCGAATTCTTATGTTAACCGTAATATAAAATGATCTAATCGGGTCTCTGTTTGCTTTATCCTAGAAGTTTAACAGTGCATTATACTCGCCGTTTCATGCGCTTTGAGATGCCGCATTGCCCAATACGCTACCTGATATAGGAGCGACGTAAATTGATCGAATGTGATAGAATTACGCTGAATTCTTAAATTAACCATAATATAAAATGATTTAATCGGGTCTTTGTTTGCGTACCCTAGAAGTTTAATAGTGCATTTTACTCGCCATTTCATGCGCTTTGAGATGCCGCATAGCCCAATATGCTATCTGAAATAGGAGCGACGTAAATTGAACAAATGTGATAGAATTTCGCTGAATTCTTTTATTAACCATAATGTGAAATGATCTAATCGGGTCTCTGTTTTCCCTAGCCTAGAAGTTTAATAGTGCATTTTATTCGCCATTTCATGCGCTTTGAGATGCCGCTTAGCCCAATACGCTCCCTGAAATAGGAGCGACGTAAATTGAACAATTGTGATAGAATTTCCCTGAAATCTTATATTAAACAAAATATAAAATGATCTAATCGGGTCTCTGATTGCCCTATCATAAAAGTTTAGCAGTGCATTTTACTCGCCATTTCATGCGCTTTGAGATGCCGCCTAGCCCAGTACGCCATTTGAAATAGGAGCGGCGTAACTTGAACGAATGTGATAGAATTACACTGAATTCTTATATTAACCGTAATATAAAATGATCTAATCGGGTCTCTGTTTGCATTATCCTAGAAGTTTAATATTGCATTTTACTCGCTATTTCATGCGCTTTGAGTTGTCGCCTAGCCCAGTACGCTACGTGAAATAGGAGCGACGTAAATTGAACAAATGTGATAAAACTTTGCTGAATTCTAAAATTAACCATAATATAAAATGATCTAATCGGGTATCTGTTTGCCCTACCCCAGAAGCTTAATAGTGCATTTTACTCGCCATTTCATGCGCTTTGAGCTGCCGCTTAGCCCAATACGCTATCTGAAATAGGAGCGACGTAAGTTGAACAAGTGTGATAGAATTTCGCTGAATTCTTTTAAGAACCATAATGTGAAATGATCGAATCGGGTCTCTGTTCGCCCTAGCCTAGAACTTTAATAGTGCATTTTATTCGCCATTTCATGCGCTTTGAGATGCCGCTGAGCCCAATACGCTATCTGAAATACGAGCGACGTAAATTGAACAAATGTGATAGAATTTCCCTGAAATCTTATATTAAACAAAATATAGAATTATCTAATCGGGTCTCTGATTGCCCTATCATAGAAGTTTAGTAGTGCATTTTACTCGCCATTCCACGCCCTTTATGATGCCGCCGAGCCCAGTACGCTATCTGAAATAGGAACGACGTAAATTGAACAATTGTGATAGAATTTTGCTGAATTCTTAAATAAACCATAATATAAAATGATTTAATCGGGTCTTTGTTTGCCTTACCCTAGAAGTTTAATAGTGCATTTTACTCGCCATTTCATGCGCTTTGAGATGCCGCATAGCCCAATACGCTATCTGAAATAGGAGCGACGTAAGTTGAACAAATGTGATAGAATTTTGCTGAATTCTTAAATTAACCATAATATAAAATGATCTAATCGGGTCTCTGTTTGCCCTACCCCAGAAGTTTAATAGTGCATTTTACTCGCCATTTCATGCGCCTTCAGATGCCGCTTAGCCCAATACGCTATCTGAAATAGGAGCGACGTAAATTGAACAAATGTGATAGAATTTCGCTGAATTCTTAAACTAACCATAATATAAAATGATCTAATCGGGTCTCTGTTTGCCCTACCCCAGAAGTTTAATAGTGCATTTCACTCGTCATTTCATGCGCTTTGAGATGCCGCTAAGCACAATACGCTATCTGAAATAGGAGCGACGTAAATTGAACAAATGTGATAGAATTTCGCTGAATTCTTAAATTAACCATAATATAAAATGATCTAATTGGGTCTCTGTTTGCCCTACCCTAGAAGTTTAATAGTGCATTTTACTCGCCATTCCACGCGCTTTAAGATGCCGCCTAGCCCAGTACGCTATCTAAATAGGAGCGACGTTAGTTGAACAAATGTGATAGAATTACGCTGAATTCTTATATTAACCGTAATATAAAATGATCTAATCGGGTCTCTGTTTGCCTTATCCTAGAAGTTTAATATTGCATTTTACTCGCTATTTCATGCGCTTTGAGTTGTCGCCTAGCCCAGTACGCTACGTGAAATAGGAGCGACGTAAATTGAACAAATGTGATAGAACTTTGCTGAATTCTAAAATTAACCATAATATAAAATGATCTAATCGGGTATCTGTTTGCCCTACCCTAGAAGCTTAATAGTGCATTTTACTCGCCATTTCATGCGCTTTGAGCTGCCGCTTAGCCCAATACGCTATCTGAAATAGGAGCGACGTAAGTTGAACAAGTGTGATAGAATTTCCGTGAATTCTTATGTTAACCTTAATGTAAAATGATCTAATCGGGTCTCCGTTCGCCCTACCATAGAAGTCTAATAGTGCATTTCACTCGCCATTCCACGCCCTTTATGATGCCGCCGAGCCCAGTACGCTATCTGAAATAGGAGCGACGTAAGTTGAACAAATGTGATAGAGTTTCGCTGAATTCTTAAATTAACCATAATATAAAATGATCTAATCGGGTCTCTGTTTGCCCTACCCTAGAAGTTTAATAGTGCATTTTACTCGCCATTTCATGCGCCTTCAGATGCCGCTTAGCCCAATACGCTATCTGAAATTTGAGCGACGTAAATTGAACAAATGTGATAGAATTTCCTTGAATTCTTATATTAACATTAATGTAAAATGATCTAATCGGGTCTCTGTTCGCCCTCGCCTAGAAGTTTAATAGTGCATTTTACTCGCCATTTCATGTGCTTTGAGATGCCGCTTAGCCCAATACGCTATCTGCAATAGGAGCGACGTAAATTGAACAAATGTGATAGAATTTCGCTGAATTCTTTTATTAACCATAATGTGAAATGATCTAATCGGGTCTCTGTTCGCCCTAGCCTAGAAGTTTAATAGTGCATTTTATTCGCCATTTCATGCGCTTTGAGATGCCGCTTAGCCCAATACGCTCCCTGAAATAGGAGCGACGTAAATTGAACAATTGTGATAGAATTTCCCTGAAATCTTATATTAAACAAAATATAAAATGATCTAATCAGGTCTCTGATTGCCCTATCATTGAAGTTTAGTAGTGCATTTTACTCGCCATTTCATGCGCTTTGAGATGCCGCCTAGCGCAGTACGCCATTTGAAATAGGAGCGACGTAACTTGAACGAATGTGATAGAATTACACTGAATTCTTATATTAACCGTAATATAAAATGATCTAATCGGGTGTCTGTTTGCCTTATCCTAGAAGTTTAATATTGCATTTTACTCGCTATTTCATGCGCTTTGAGTTGTCGCCTAGCCCAGTACGCTACGTGAAATAGGAGCGACGTAAATTGAACAAATGTGATAGAACTTTGCTGAATTCTAAAATTAACCATAATATAAAATGATCTAATCGGGTATCTGTTTGCCCTACCCCAGAAGCTTAATAGTGCATTTTACTCGGCATTTCATGAGCTTTGAGCTGCCGCTTAGCCCAGTACGCTATCTGAAATAGGAGCGACGTAAGTTGAACAAGTGTGATAGAATTTTGCTGAATTCTTTTAAGAACCATAATGTGAAATGATCGAATCGGGTCTCTGTTCGCCCTAGCCTAGAAGTTTAATAGTGCATTTTATTCGCCATTTCATGCTCTTTGAGATGCCGCTTAGCCCAATACGCTATCTGAAATACGAGCGACGTAAATTGAACAAATGTGATAGAATTTCCCTGATATCTTATATTAAACAAAATATAGAATTATCTAATCGGGTCTCTGATTGCCCTATCATAGAAGTTTAGTAGTGCATTTTACTCGCCATTCCACGCCCTTTATGATGCCGCCGAGCCCAGTACGCTATCTGAAATAGGAACGACGTAAATTGAACAATTGTGATAGAATTTTGCTGAATTCTTAAATTAACCATAATATAAAGTGATTTAATCGGGTCTTTGTTTGCCTTACCCCAGAAGTTTAATAGTGCATTTTACTCGCCATTTCATGCGCTTTGAGATGCCGCATAGCCCATTACGCTATCTGAAATAGGAGCGACGTAAATTGAACAAATGTGATAGAATTTCCGTGAATTCTTATGTTAACCTTAATGTAAAATGATCTAATCGGGTCTGCGTTCGCCCTACCATAGAAGTCTAATAGTGCATTTCACTCGCCATTCCACGCCCTTTATGATGCCGCCGAGCCCAGTACGCTATCTGAAATAGGAGCGACGTAAGTTGAACAAATGTGATAGAATTACGCTGAATTCTTATATTAACCGTAATATAAAATGATCTAATCTGGTCTCTGTTTGCCCTACCCTAGAAGTTTAATAGTGCATTTTACTCGCCATTTCATGCGCCTTCAGATGCCGCTTAGCCCAATACGCTATCTGAAATAGGAGCGACGTAAATTGAACAAATGTGATAGAATTTCGCTGAATTCTTAAACTGACCATAATATAAAATGATCTAATCGGGTCTCTGTTTGCCCTACCCCAGAAGTTTAATAGTGCATTTCACTCGTCATTTCATGCGCTTTGAGATGCCGCTAAGCACAATACGCTATCTGAAATAGGAGCGACGTAAATTGAACAAATGTGATAGAATTTCGCTGAATTTTTAAATTAACCATAATATAAAATGATCTAATTGGGTCTCTGTTTGCCCTACCCTAGAAGTTTAATAGTGCATTTTACTCGCCATTTCTTGCGCTTTGAGATGACGCTTATCCCAATACGCTATCTGAAATAGGAGCGACGTAAATTGAACAAATGTGATAGAATTTCCTTGAATTCTTATATTAACATTAATGTAAAATGATCTAATCGGGTCTCTGTTCGCCCTCGCCTAGAAGTTTAATAGTGCATTTCACTCGTCATTTCATGCGCTTTGAGATGCCGCTTAGCCCAATAAGCTATCTGAAATAGGAGCGACGTAAATTGAACCAATGTGATAGAATTTCCCTGAATTCTTATATTAACATTAATGTAAAATGATCTAATCGGGTCTCTGTTCGCCCTACCCTAGAAGTTCAATAGTGTATTTCACTCGCCATTTCATGCGCTTTGAGATGCCGCTTAGCCCAATAAGCTATCTGAAATAGGAGCGACGTAAATTGAACAAATGTGATAGAATTTCGCAGAATTCTTATATTAACCAAAATATAAAATGATCTAATCGGGTCCCTGATTGCCCTATGATAGAAGTTTAATAGTGCATTTTACTCGCCATTCCACGCCCTTTAAGACGCCGCCTAGCCCAGTACGCTATCTGAAATAGGAGCGACGTAAATGGAACAAATGTGATAGAATTTTGCTGAATTCTTAAATTAACCATAATATAAAATGATCTAATCGGGTCTCTGTTCGCCCTACCATAGAAGGTGGTAGTCATTTCACTCCCCATGCCACGCGCTTTAAGATGCCGCCGAGCCCAGTACGCTATGTGAAATAGGAACGACGTAAATTGAACAAATGTGATAGAATTTTGCTGAATTCTTAAATTAACCATAATATAAAATGATCTAATCGGTTCTCTGTTTGCCTTATCCTAGAAGTTTAGTATTGCATTTTACTCGCCATTTCATGCGCTTTGAGATGCCGCTTAGCCCAATACGCTATCTGAAATAGGAGCGACGTAAATTTCAACAAATGTGATAGAATTTCGCTGAATTCTTAAATTAACTATAATATAAAATGATCTAATCGGGTCACTGACTGCCCTAGCCTAGAAGTTTAATAGTTGATTTTACTCGCCATTCCACGCGCTTTAAGGTGCCGCCTAGCACAGTACGCTATCTGAAATAGGAGCGACCTAAATTCAACAAATGTGAGAGAATTTCGCTGAACTCTTAAATTCACTATAATATAAAATGATCTAATCGGGTCTCTGTTTGATCTACCCTAGAAGTTTAATTGTGCATTTTACTCGCCATTTCATGCTCTTTGAGATGCCGCTTATCCCAATACGCTATCTGAAATAGGAGCGACGTAAGTTGAACAAATGTGATAGAATTTCGCTGAATTCTTATATTAACCGTAATATAAAACTATCTAATCGGGTCTCTGTTTGCCTTATCCTAGAAGTTTAGTATTGCATTTTACTCGCCAGTTCTTGCGCTTTGAGATGCCGCTTATCCCAATACGCTATCTGAAATATGAGCGACGTAAATTCAACAAATGTGATAGAATTTCCCTGAATTCTTATATTAACATTAATCTAAAATGATCTAATCGGGTCTCTGTTTGCCCTACCCTAGAAGTTTAATAGTGTATTTCACTCGTCATTTCATGCGCTTTGAGATGCCGCTTAGCCCAATAAGCGATCTGAAATAGGAGCGACGTAAATTGAACAAATGTGATAGAATTTCGCAGAATTCTTATATTAACCAAAATATAAAATGATCTAATCGGGTCTCTGTTCGCCCTAGCCTCGAAGTTTAATAGTGCATTTTATTCGCCATTTCATGCGCTTTGAGATTCCGCTTAGCCCAATACGCTATCTGAAATAGGAGCGACGTAAATTGAACAAATGTGATAGAATTTCCCTGAAATCTTATATTAAACAAAATATAAAATGATCTAATCGGGTCTCTGATTGCCCTATCATAGAAGATTAGTAGTGCATTTTACTCGCCATTCCACGCGCTTTCAGATGCCGCCTAGCCCAGTACGCTATCTGAAATAGGAGCGACGTAACTTGAACAAATGTGATAGAATTACGCTGCATTCTTATATTAACCGTAATATAAAATGATCTAATCGGGTCTCCGTTTGCCTTATCCTAGAAGTTTAATAGCGCATTTTACTCGCCATTTCATGCGCTTTGAGAGAACAAATGTGATAGAATTTCCCTGAATTCTTATATTAACATTAATGTAAAATGATCTAATCGGGTCTCTGTTCGCCCTAGCCTAGAAGCTTAATAGTGCATTTTACTCGCCATTTCATGCGCTTTGAGCTGCCGCTTAGCCCAATACGCTATCTGAAATAGGAGCGACGTAAATTGAACAAATGTGCTAGAATTTCCCTGAAATCTTATATTAAACAAAATATAAAATGATCTAATCGGGTCTCTGATTGCCCTATCATAAAAGTTTAGCAGTGCATTTTACTCGCCATTTCATGCGCTTTGAGATGCCGCCTAGCCCAGTACGCCATCTGAAATAGGAGCGACGTAAGTTGAACGAATGTGATAGAATTACGCTGAAATCTTATATTAACCGTAATATAAAATGATCTAATCTGGTCTCTGTTTGCCTTATCCTAGAAGTTTAATATTGCATTTTACTCGCTATTTCATGCGCTTTGAGTTGTCGCCCAGCCCAGTACGCTACGTGAAATAGGAGCGACGTAAATTGAACAAATGTGATAGAATTACACTGAATTCTTATATTAACCGTAATATAAAATGATCTAATCGGGTCTCTGTTTGCCTTATCCTAGAAGTTTAATATTGCATTTTACTCGCTATTTCATGCGCTTTGAGTTGTCGCCTAGCCCAGTACGCTGCGTGAAATAGGAGCGACGTAAATTGAACAAATGTGATAGAACTTTGCGCAATTCTAAAATTAACCATAATATAAAATGATCTAATCGGGTATCTGTTTGCCCTACCCCAGAAGCTTAATAGTGCATTTTACTCGCCATTTCATGCGCTTTGAGCTGCCGCTTAGCCCAATACGCTATCTGAAATAGGAGCGACGTAAGTTGAACATGTGTGATAGAATTTCGCTGAATTCGTTTAAGAACCATAATGTGAAATGATCGAATCGGGTCTCTGTTCGCCCTAGCCTAGAAGTTTAATAGTGCATTTTATTCGCCATTTCATGCGCTTTGAGATGCCGCTTATCCCAATACGCTATCTGAAATACGAGCGACGTAAATTGAACAAATGTGATAGAATTTCCCTGAAATCTTATATTAAACAAAATATAGAATTATCTAATCGGGTCTCTGTTCGCCCTACCATAGAAGTCTAATAGTGCATTTCACTCGCCATTCCACGCCCTTTATGATGCCGCCGAGCCCAGTACGCTATCTGAAATAGGAACGACGTAAATTGAACAAATGTGATAGAATTTTGCTGTATTCTTAAATTAACCATAATATAAAATGATTTAATCGGGTCTTTGTTTGCCTTAACCTAGAAATTTAATAGTGCATTTTACTCGCCAGTTCATGCGCTTTGAGATGCCGCATAGCCCAATACGCTATCTGAAATAGGTGCGACGTAAATTGAACAAATGTGATAGAATTTCCGTGAATTCTTATGTTAACCTTAATGTAAAATGATCTAATCGGGTCTCCGTTCGCCCTACCATAGAAGTCTAATAGTGCATTTCACTCGCCATTCCACGCCCTTTATGATGCCGGCGAGCCCAGTACGCTATCTGAAATAGGAGCGACGTAAGTTGAACAAATGTGATAGAGTTTCGCTGAATCCTTAAATTAACCATAATATAAAATGATCTAATCGGGTCTCTGTTTGCCCTACCCTAGAAGTTTAATAGTGCATTTTACTCTCCATTTCATGCGCCTTCAGATGCCGCTTAGCCCAATACGCTATCTGAAATTTGAGCGACGTAAATTGAACAAATGTGATAGAATTTCCTTGAATTCTTATATTAACATTAATGTAAAATGATCTAATCGGGTCTCTGTTCGCCCTCGCCTAGAAGTTTAATAGTGCATTTTACTCGCCATTTCATGTGCTTTGAGATGCCGCTTAGCCCAATACGCTATCTGAAATAGGAGCGACGTAAATTGAACAAATGTGCTAGAATTTCCCTGAAATCTTATATTAAACAAAATATAAAATGATCTAATCAGGTCTCTGATTGCCCTATCATTGAAGTTTAGTAGTGTATTTTACTCGCTATTCCACGCGCTTTAAGATGCCGCCTAGCCGAGTACGCTATCTGAAATAGGAGCGACGAAAGTTGAACAAATGTGATAGAATTACGCTGAATTCTTATATTGACCGTAATATAAAATGATCTAATCGGGTTTCTGTTTGCCTTATCCTAGAAGTGTAATAGTGCATTTTACTCGCCGTTTCATGCGCTTTGAGATGCCGCTTAGCCCAGCACGCTATCTGAAATAGGAGCGACGTAAACTGAACAAATGTGATAGAATTTCGCTGAATTCTTTTATTAACCATAATGGGAAATGATCTAATCGGGTCTCTGTTTGCCCTACCCTAGAAGCTTAATAGTGCATTTTACTCGCCATTTCATGCGCTTTGAGCTGCCGCTTAGCCCAATACGCTATCTGAAATAGGAGCGACGTAAGTTGAACAAGTGTCATAGAATTTCGCTGCATTCTTTTAAGAACCATAATGTGAAATGATCGAATCGGGTCTCTGTTCGCCCTAGCGTAGAAGTTTAATAGTTCATTTTATTCGCCATTTCATGCGCTTTGAGATGCCGCTTAGCCCAATACGCTATTTGAAATAGGAGCGACGTAAATTGAACAAATGTGATAGAATTTCCGTGAATTCTTATGTTAACCTTAATGTAAAATGATCTAATCGGGTCTCCGTTCGTCCTACCATAGAAGTCTAATAGTGCATTTCACTCGCCATTCCACGCCCTTTATGATGCCGCCGAGCCCAGTACGCTATCTGAAATAGGAGCGACGTAAGTTGAACAAATGTGATAGAATTACGCTGAATTCTTATATTAACCGTAATATAAAATGATCTAATCTGGTCTCTGTTTGCCCTACCCTAGAAGTTTAATAGTGCATTTTACTCGCCATTTCATGCGCTTTGAGATGCCGCATAGCCCAATACGCTATCTGAAATAGGAGCGACGTAAATTGAACAAATGTGATAGAATTTCCCTGAATTCTTTTATTAACCATAATGTGAAATGATCTAATCGGGTCTCTGTTCGCCCTAGCCTAGAAGTTTAATAGTGCATTTTATTCGCCATTTCATGCGCTTTGAGATGCCGCTTAGCCCAATACGCTACCTGAAATAGGAGCGACGTAAATTGAACAATTGTGATAGAATTTCCCTGAAATCTTATATTAAACAAAATATAAATGATCTAATCGGGTCTCTGATTGCCCTATCATAAAAGTTTAGCAGTGCATTTTACTCGCCATTTCATGCGCTTTGAGATGCCGCCTAGCGCAGTACGCCATTTGAAATAGGAGCGACGTAACTTGAACGAATGTGATAGAATTACACTGAATTCTTATATTAACCGTAATATAAAATGATCTAATCGGGTGTCTGTTTGCCGTATCCTAGAAGTTTAATATTGCATTTTACTCGCTATTTCATGCGCTTTGAGTTGTCGCCTAGCCCAGTACGCTACGTGAAATAGGAGCGACGTAAATTGAACAAATGTGATAGAACTTTGCTGAATTCTAAAATTAACCATAATATAAAATGATCTAATCGGGTATCTGTTTGCCCTACCCCAGAAGCTTAATAGTGCATTTTACTCGGCATTTCATGAGCTTTGAGCTGCCGCTTAGCCCAGTACGCTATCTGAAATAGGAGCGACGTAAGTTGAACAAGTGTGATAGAATTTCGCTGAATTCTTTTAAGAACCATAATGTGAAATGATCGAATCGGGTCTCTGTTCGCCCTAGCCTAGAAGTTTAATAGTGCATTTTATTCGCCATTTCATGCGCTTTGAGATGCCGCTTAGCCCAATACGCTATCTGAAATACGAGCGACGTAAATTGAACAAATGTGATAGAATTTCCCTGATATCTTATATTAAACAAAATATAGAATTATCTAATCGGGTCTCTGATTGCCCTATCATAGAAGTTTAGTAGTGCATTTTACTCGCCATTCCACGCCCTTTATGATGCCGCCGAGCCCAGTACGCTATCTGAAATAGGAACGACGTAAATTGAACAATTGTGATAGAATTTTGCTGAATTCTTCAATTAACCATAATATAAAATGATTTAATCGGGTCTTTGTTTGCCTTACCCCAGAAGTTTAATAGTGCATTTTACTCGCCATTTCATGCGCTTTGAGATGCCGCATAGCCCATTACGCTATCTGAAATAGGAGCGACGTAAATTGAACAAATGTGATAGAATTTCCGTGAATTCTTATGTTAACCTTAATGTAAAATGATCTAATCGGGTCTCCGTTCGCCCTACCATAGAAGTCTAATAGTGCATTTCACTCGCCATTCCACGCCCTTTATGATGCCGCCGAGCCCAGTACGCTATCTGAAATAGGAGCGACGTAAGTTGAACAAATGTGATAGAATTACGCTGAATTCTTATATTAACCGTAATATAAAATGATCTAATCTGGTCTCTGTTTGCCCTACCCTAGAAGTTTAATAGTGCATTTTACTCGCCATTTCATGCGCCTTCAGATGCCGCTTAGCCCAATACGCTATCTGAAATAGGAGCGACGTAAATTGAACAAATGTGATAGAATCTCGCTGAATTCTTAAACTGACCATAATATAAAATGATCTAATCGGGTCTCTGTTTGCCCTACCCCAGAAGTTTAATAGTGCATTTCACTCGTCATTTCATTCGCTTTGAGATGCCGCTAAGCACAATACGCTATCTGAAATAGGAGCGACGTAAATTGAACAAATGTGATAGAATTTCGCTGAATTTTTAAATTAACCATAATATAAAATGATCTAATTGGGTCTCTGTTTGCCCTACCCTAGAAGTTTAATAGTGCATTTTACTCGCCATTTCTTGCGCTTTGAGATGCCGCTTATCCCAATACGCTATCTGAAATATGAGCGACGTAAATTGAACAAATGTGATAGAATTTCCCTAAATTCTTGTATTAACATTAATGTAAAATGATCTAATCGGGTCTCTGTTCGCCCTAGCCTAGAAGTTTAATAGTGCATTTTACTCGCCATTTCATGTGCTTTGAGATGCCGCTTAGCCCAATACGCTGTCTGAAATAGGAGCGACGTAAATTGAACAAATGTGCTAGAATTTCCCTGAAATCTTATATTAAACAAAATATAAAATGATCTAATCGGGTCTCTCATTGCCCTATCATAAAAGTTTAGCAGTGCATTTTACTCGCCATTTCATGCGCTTTGAGATGCCGCCTAGCCCAGTACGCCATCTGAAATAGGAGCGACGTAAGTTGAACGAATGTGATAGAATTACGCTGAAATCTTATATTAACCGTAATATAAAATGATCTAATCTGGTCTCTGTTTGCCTTATCCTAGAAGTTTAATATTGCATTTTACTCGCTATTTCATGCGCTTTGAGTTGTCGCCCAGCCCCGTACGCTACGTGAAATAGGAGCGACGTAAATTGAACAAATGTGATAGAATTACACTGAATTCTTATATTAACCGTAATATAAAATGATCTAATCGGGTCTCTGTTTGCCTTATCCTAGAAGTTTAATATTGCATTTTACTCGCTATTTCATGCGCTTTGAGTTGTCGCCTAGCCCAGTACGCTACGTGAAATAGGAGCGACGTAAATTGAACAAATGTGATAGAACTTTGCTCAATTCTAAAATTAACCATAACATAAAATGATCTAATCGGGTATCTGTTTGCCCTACCCCAGAAGCTTAATAGTGCATTTTACTCGCCATTTCATGCGCTTTGAGCTGCCGCTTAGCCCAATACGCTATCTGAAATAGGAGCGACGTAAGTTGAACATGTGTGATAGAATTTCGCTGAATTCGTTTAAGAACCATAATGTGAAATGATCGAATCGGGTCTCTGTTCGCCCTAGCCTAGAAGTTTAATAGTGCATTTTATTCGCCATTTCATGCGCTTTGAGATGCCGCTTAGCCCAATACGCTATCTGAAATACGAGCGACGTAAATTGAACAAATGTGATAGAATTTCCCTGAAATCTTATATTAAACAAAATATCGAATTATCTAATCGGGTCTCTGATTGCCCCATCATAGAAGTTTAGTAGTGCATTTTACTCGCCATTCCACGCCCTTTATGATGCCGCCGAGCCCAGTACGCTATCTGAAATAGGAACGACGTAAATTGAACAATTGTGATAGAATTTTGCTGAATTCTTAAATTAACCATAATATAAAATGATTTAATCGGGTCTTTGTTTGCCTTACCCCAGAAGTTTAATAGTGCATTTTACTCGCCATTTCATGCGCTTTGAGATGCCGCATAGCCCAATACGCTATCTGAAATAGGAGCGACGTAAATTGAACAAATGTGATAGAATTTCCGTGAATTCTTATGTTAACCTTAATGTAAAATGATCTAATCGGGTCTCCGTTCGCCCTACCATAGAAGTCTAATAGTGCATTTCACTCGCCATTCCACGCCCTTTATGATGCCGCCGAGCCCAGTACGCTATCTGAAATAGGAGCGACGTAAGTTGAACAAATGTGATAGAATTTTGCTGAATTCTTAAATTAACCATAATATAAAATGATCTAATCGGGTCTCTGTTTGCCCCACCCCAGAAGTTTAATAGTGCATTTTACTCGCCATTTCATGCGCCTTCAGATGCCGCTTAGCCCAATACGCTATCTGAAATAGGAGCGACGTAAATTGAACAAATGTGATAGAATTTCGCTGAATTCTTAAACTAACCATAATATAAAATGATCTAATCGGGTCTCTGTTTGTCCTACCCCAGAAGTTTAATAGTGCATTTCACTCGTCATTTCATGTGCTTTGAGATGCCGCTAAGCACAATACGCTATCTGAAATAGGAGCGACGTAAATTGAACAAATGTGATAGAATTTCGCTGAATTCTTAAATTAACCATAATATAAAATGATCTAATTGGGTCTCCGTTTGCCCTACCCTAGAAGTTTAATAGTGCATTTTACTCGGCATTCCACGCGCTTTAAGATGCCGCCTAGCCCAGTACGCTATCTAAATAGGAGCGACGTTAGTTGAACAAATGTGATAGAATTACGCTGAATTCTTATATTAACCGTAATATAAAATGATCTAATCGGGTCTCTGTTTGCCTTATCCTAGAAGTTTAATATTGCATTTTACTCGCTATTTCATGCGCTTTGAGTTGTCGCCTAGCCCAGTACGCTACGTGAAATAGGAGCGACGTAAATTGAACAAATGTGATAGAACTTTGCTGAATTCTAAAATTAACCATAATATAAAATGATCTAATCGGGTATCTGTTTGCCCTACCCTAGAAGCTTAATAGTGCATTTTACTCGCCATTTCATGCGCTTTGAGCTGCCGCTTAGCCCAATACGCTATCTGAAATAGGAGCGACGTAAGTTGAACAAGTGTGATAGAATTTCGCTGAATTCTTTTAAGAACCATAATGTGAAATTATCGAATCGGGTCTCTGTTCGCCCTAGCCTAGAAGTTTAATAGTGAATTTTATTCGCCATTTCATGCGCTTTGAGATGCCGCTTAGCCCAATACGCTATCTGAAATAGGAGCGACGTAAATTGAACAAATGTGCTAGAATTTCGCTGAATTCTTTTATTAACCATAATGTGAAATGATCTAATCGGGTCTCTGTTCGCCCTAGCCTAGAAGTTTAATAGTGCATTTTATTCGCCATTTCATGCGCTTTGAGATGCCGCTTAGCCCAATACGCTACCTGAAATAGGAGCGACGTAAATTGAACAATTGTGATAGAATTTCCCTGAAATCTTATATTAAACAAAATATAAAATGATCTAATCGGGTCTCTGATTGCCCTATCATAAAAGTTTAGCAGTGCATTTTACTCGCCATTTCATGCGCTTTAGGATGCCGCCTAGCGCAGTACGCCATTTGAAATAGGAGCGACGTAACTTGAACGAATGTGATAGAATTACACTGAATTCTTATATTAACCGTAATATAAAATGATCTAATCGGGTGTCTGTTTGCCTTATCCTAGAAGTTTAATATTGCATTTTACTCGCCATTTCATGCGCCTTCAGATGCCGCTTAGCCCAATACGCTATCTGAAATAGGAGCGACGTAAATTGAACAAATGTGATAGAATTTCGCTGAATTCTTAAACTGACCATATTATAAAATGATCTAATCGGGTCTCTGTTTGCCCTACCCCAGAAGTTTAATAGTGCATTTCACTCGTCATTTCATGCGCTTTGAGATGCCGCTAAGCACAATACGCTATCTGAAATAGGAGCGACGTAAATTGAACAAATGTGATAGAATTTCGCTGAATTTTTAAATTAACCATAATATAAAATGATCTAATTGGGTCTCTGTTTGCCCTACCCTAGAAGTTTAATAGTGCATTTTACTCGCCATTTCTTGCGCTTTGAGATGCCGCTTATCCCAATACGCTATCTGAAATATGAGCGACGTAAATTGAACAAATGTGATAGAATTTCCCTGAATTCTTATATTAACATTAATGTAAAATGATCTAATCGGGTCTCTGTTCGCCCTAGCCTAGAAGTTTAATAGTGCATTTTATTCGCCATTTCATGTGCTTTGAGATGCCGCTTAGCCCAATACGCTGTCTGAAATAGGAGCGACGTAAATTGAACAAATGTGCTAGAATTTCCCTGAAATCTTATATTAAACAAAATATAGAATTATCTAATCGGGTCTCTGATTGCCCTATCAGAGAAGTTTAGTAGTGCATTTTAATCGCCATTCCACGCGCTTTAAGATGCCGCCTAGCCCAGTACGCTATCTGAAATAGGAGCGACGTAAGTTGAACAAGTGTGATAGAATTACGCTGAATTCTTATATTAACCGTAATATAAAATGATCTAATCGGGTCTCTGTTCGCCCTACCATAGAAGTCTAATAGTGCATTTCACTCGCCATGCCACGTGCTTTAAGATGCCGCCGAGCCCAGTACGCTATGTGAAATAGGAACGACGTAAATTGAACAAATGTGATAGAGTTTCGCTGAATTCTTAAATTAACCATAATAAAAAAGGATCTAATCGGGTCTCTGTTTGCCCTACCCTAGAAGTTTAATAGTGCATTTTACTCGCCATTTCATGCGCCTTCAGATGCCGCTTAGCCCAATACGCTATCTGAAATTTGAGCGACGTAAATTGAACAAATGTGATAGAATTTCGCTGAATTCTTAAACTAACCATAATATAAAATGATCTAATTGGGTCTCTGTTTGCCCTACCCTAGAAGTTTAATAGTGCATTTTACTCGCCATTTCTTGCGCTTTGAGATGCCGCTTATCCCAATAGGCTATCTGAAATATGAGCGACGTAAATTGAACAAATGTGATAGAATTTCCTTGAATTCTTATATTAACATTAATGTAAAATGATCTAATCGGGTCTCTGTTCGCCCTAGCCTAGAAGTTTAATAGTGCATTTTACTCGCCATTTCATGTGCTTTGAGATGCCGCTTAGCCCAATACGCTATCTGAAATAGGAGCGACGTAAATTGAACAAATGTGATAGAATTTCGCTGAATTCTTTTATTAACCATAATGTAAAATGATCTAATCGGGTCTCTGTTCGCCCTAGCCTAGAAGTTTAATATTGCGTTTTATTCGCCATTTCATGCGCTTTGAGATGGCGCTTAGTCCAATACGCTATCTGAAATAGGAGCGACGTAAATTGAACGAATGTGATAGAATTTCGCTGAATTCTTATATTAACCAAAATATAAAATGATCTAATCGGGACTCTGATTGCCGTATCATAGAAGTTTAGTAGTGCATTTTACTCGCCCTTCCACGCGCTTTAAGATGCCGCCTAGCCCAGTACGCTATCTGAAATAGGAGCGACGTAAGTTGAACGAATGTGATAGAATTACGCTGAATTCTTATATTAACCGTAATATAAAATGATCCAATCGGGTCTCTGTTTGCCCTATCATAGATGTTTAATAGTGCATTTCACTCGCCATTTCATGCGCTTTGAGATGCCGCCTAGCCCAGTACGCTATCTGAAATACGAGCGACGTAAGTTGAACAAATGTGATAGAATCACGCTGAATTCTTATATTAACCGTAATATAAAATGATCAAATCGGGTCTCTGTTTGCCCTATCATAGATGTTTAATAGTGCATTTCACTCGCCATTTCATGCGCTTTGAGATGCCGCCTAGCCCAATACGCTATCTGAAATAGGAGCGACGTAAATTGAACAAATGCGATAGAATTTCCCTGAATTCTTATCTACACCTTAATGTAAAATGATCTAATCGGGTCTCTGTTCGCCCTACCCTAGAAGTTTAATAGTGCATTTCACTCGTCATTTCATGAGCTTTGAGATGCCGCTTAGCCCAATAAGCTATCTGAAATAGGAGCGACGTAAATTGAACAAATGTGATAGAATTTCGCTGAATTCTTATAATAACCAAAATATAAAATGATCTAATCGGGTCTCTGATTGCCCCATCATAGAAGTTTAACAGTGCATTTTACTCGCCATTCCTCGCGTTTTAAGATGCCACCTAGCCCAGTACGCTAGCTGAAATAGGAGCGACGTAAATTGAACAAACGTGATAGAATTTCGCTGAATTCTTATATTAACCAAAATATAAAATGATCTAAACGGGTCTCTGGTTGCCCTATCATAGAAGTTTAATAGTGCATTTCACTCGTCATTTCATGTGCTTTGAGATGCCGCTTAACCCAATACGCTATCTGAAATAGGAGCGACGTAAATTGAACAAATGTGATAGAATTTCGCTGAATTCTTATATTAACCAAAATATAAAATGATCTAACCGGGTCTCTGATTGCCCTATCATAGAAGTTTAATAGAGCATTTTACTCGCCATTGCACGCGCTTTAAGATGCCGCCTAGCCCAGTACGCTATCTGAAATAGGAGCGACGTAAATTGAACGAGTGTGATAGAATTTTGCTGAATTCTTAAATTAACCATAATATAAAATTATCTAATCGTGTCTCTGTTTGCCCTACCCACGAAATTTAATAGTGCATTTTACACGCCATTTCATGCGCTTTGAGATGCCGCTTAGGCCAATAGGCTATCTGAAATAGGAGCGACGTAAATTGAACAAATGTGATAGAATTTCCCTGAATTCTTATATTAACCTTAATGTAAAATGATCTAATCGGGTCTCTGTTCGCCCTACCCTAGAAGTTTAATAGTGCATTTCACTCGTCATTTCATGCGCTTTGAGATGCCGCCTAGCCCAGTACGCTATCTGAAATACGAGCGACGTAAATTGAACAAATGTGATAGAATTTCGCTGGATTCTTATATTAACCAAAATATAAAATGATCTAATCGGGTCTCTGATTGCCCTACCATAGAAGTTTAATAGTGCATTTTACTCGCCATTCCACGCGGTTTAAGTTGCCTCCTAGCCCAGTACGCTATCTGAAATAGGAGCTACGTAAGTTGAACAAATGTGACAGAATTACGCTGAATTCTTATATTAACCATAATATAAAATGATCTAATCGGGTCTCTGATTGCCCTATCATAGAAGTTTAAGAGTGCATTTTGCTCGCCATTCCACGCGCTTTAAGATGCCGCCTGGCACAGTACGCTATCTGAAATAGGAGCGACGTAAGTTGAACAAATGTAATAGAATAACGCTGAATTCTTATATTAACCGTAATATAAAATGGTCTAATCGGGTCTCCGTTTGCCTTATCCTAGAAGTTTAATAGTGCATTTTACTCGCCATTTCTTGCGCTTTGAGGTGCCGCTTAGCCCAATACGCTATCTGAAATATCAGCGACGTAAATTGAACAAATGTGATAGAATTTCGCTGAATTCTTATATTAACCTTAATGTAAAATGATCTAATCGGGTCTCTGTTCGCCCAACCCTCGATGTTTAATAGTGCATTTCACTCGCCATTTCATGCGCTTTGAGATGCCGATTAGCCCAATAAGCTATCTGAAATAGGTGCGACGTAAATTGAAAAAACGTGATAGAATTTCGCTGAATCCTTATCTTAACCAAAATATAAAATGATCTTATCGGGTCTCTGATGGCCCTATCATAGAAGTTTAATAGTGCATTTTACTCGCCATTCCACACGCCTTAAGGTGCCGCCTAGCGCAGTACGCTATCTGAAATAGGAGCAACGTAAATTGAACAAATGTGATAGAATTTCCCTGAAATCGTATATTAAACAAAATATAAAATGATCTAATCGTGTCTCTGATTACCCTACCATTGAAGTTTAGTAGTGCATTTTACTCGCCCTTCCACGCGCTTTAAGATGCCGCCTAGCCCACTACGCTATCTGAAATAGGAGCGACGTAAGTTGAACAAATGTGATAGAATTACGCTGAATTCTTATATTAACCGTAATATAAAATGATCTAATCGGGTCGGTGTTTGCCTTACACTAGAAGTTTAATAGTGCATTTTACTCGCCATTTCTTGCGCTTTGAGATGCCGCTTAGCCCAATACGCTATCTGAAATACCAGCGACATAAATTCAACAAATGTGATAGAATTACGCTGAATTCTTATATTAACCGTAATACAAAATGACCTAATCGGGTCTTTGTGTGCCCTACCCTAGAAGTTTAGTAGTGCATTTCGCTCGTCATTTCATGCGCTTTGATATGCCGCTTAGCCCAATAAGCTATCTGAAATAGGAGCGACGTAAATTGAACAAATGTGATAGAACTTCGCTGAATTCTTATATTAACCAAAATATAAAATGGTCTAATCGGGTCTCTGATTGCCCTGTCATAGAAGTTTAATAGTGCATTTTGGTCGCCATTCCGCGCGCTTTAAGATGCCGCATAGCCCAGTACGCTACCTGAAATAGGAGCGACGTAAATTGAACAAATGTGATAGAATTTCCCAGAAATCTTATATTAAACAACATATTAAATGATCTAACCGGGTCTCTGATTACCGTACCATAGAAGTTTAATAGTGCATTTTACTCGCCATTCCACGCGCTTTAAGATACCGCCTAGCCCAATACGCTATCTGAAATAGGAGCGATGTAAATGGAACAAATGTGATAGAATTTCGCTGAATTCTTAAATTAACCATAATGTAAAATGATCTAATCGGGTCTCTGTTCGCCTTAGCCTAGAAGTTTAATAGTGTATTTTATTCGCCATTCCACGCGCTTTATGATGCCGCCTAGCCCACTACGCTATCTGAAATTGGAGCGACGTGAGTTGAACAAATGTGATAGAATTTCGCTGAATTCTTAAATTAACCATAATATAAAATGATCTAATCGGGTCTCTGTTTGCCATACCCTAAAAGTTTAGTAGTGCATTTCACTCGTCATTTCATGCGCTTTGAGATGCCTCTTAGACCAATACGCTATCTGAAATAGGAGCGGCGTAAATTGAACAAATGTGATAGAATTTCGCTGAATTCTTATAATAACAAAAATATAAAATGATCTAATCGGGTCTCTGATTGCCCTATCATAGAAGTTTAATAGTGCATTTAAGTCGCCATTCCACGCGCTTTAAGATGCCGCCTAGCCCAGTACGCTATCTGAAATAGGAGCGACGTAAATTGAACAAATGTGATAGAATTTTGCTGAATTCTTAAATTAACCATAATATAAAATGATCTAATCGGGTCTCAGTTTGCCTTACCCCAGAAGTTTAATAGTGCATTTTACTCGCCATTTCATGCGCTTTGAGATGCCGCTTAGCCCAATACGCTATCAGAAATAGGAGCGACGTAACTTGAACAAATGTGATAGAATTTCGCTGAATTCTTAAATTAACCATAATATAAAATGATCTAATCGGGTCTCTGTTTGCCCTACCCTAAAAGTTTAGTAGTGCACTTTACTCGCCATTTCTCGCGCGTTGAGATGCCGCTTAGCCCAATACGCTATCTTTAATAGGAGCGACGTAAATTGAACAAGTGTGATTGAATTTTGCTGAATTCTTAAATTAACCATAATATGAAATGATCTAATCGGGTCTCTGTTTGCCCTACCCTAGAAGGTTAATAGTGCATTTTACTCGCCATTTCATGCGCTTTGAGATGCCGCTTAGCCCAATACGCTATCTGGAATAGGAGCGACGTAAGTTGAACAAATGTGATAGAATTTCCCTGAAACCTTATATTAAACAAAATATAAAATGATCTAATCGGGCCTCTGATTGCCCTATCATAGAAGTTTAGTAGTGCATTTTACTCGCCATTTCATGCGCTTTGAGATGCCGCCTAGCGCAGTACGCTATCTGAAATAAGAGCGACGTAAGTTGAACAAATATGATAGAATTACTCCGAATTCATATATTAACCGTAATATAAAATGATCTAATCAGGTCTCTGTTTGGCTTACCCTACAAGTTTAATAGTGCATTTTACTCGCCATTTCATGCGCTTTGAGAAGCCGCTTAGCCCAATACGCGATCTGAAATAGGAGCGACGTAAATTGAACAAATGTGATAGAATTTCGCTGAGTTCTTAAATTAACCATAATATAAAATGATCTAATCGGGTCTCTGTTTGCCCTACCCTAGAAGTTTAATAGTGCATTTTACTCGCCATTTCTTGCGCTTTGAGATGCCGCATAGCCCAATACGCTATCTGAAATATCAGCGACGTAACTTGAACAAGTGTGATAGTATTTCGCTGAATTCTTTTATTAAACAAAATATAAAATGATCTAATCGGGTCTCTGATTGCCCTATCATAGAAGTTTAATAGTGCAGTTCACTCGTCATTTCATGCGCTTTGAGATGCCGCTAAGCCCAATAAGCTATATGAAATAGGAGCGACGTAAATTGAACAAATGTGATAGAATTTCCCTGAAATCTTATATTAAACAAAATATAAAATGATCTAATCGGGTCTCTGATTGCCCTATCAGAGAAGTTTAACAGTGCATTTCACTCGACATTTTATGCACTTCGAGATGCCGCTCAGCCCAATAAGCTACCTGAAATAGGAGCGATGTGAATTGAACAAATGTGATAGAATTTCCCTGAAACCTTATATGAAACAAAATATAAAATGATCTAATCGGGTCTCTGATTGCCCTATCATAGAAGTTTAGTAGTGCATTTTACTCGCCATTCCACGCGCTTTAAGATGCCGCCTAGCCCAGTACGCTATCTGAAATAGGAGCGACGTAAGTTGAACAAATGTGATAGAATTTTGCTGAATTCTTAAATTAACCATAATATGAAATGATCTAATCGGGTCTCTGTTTGCCCTACCCTAGAAGCTTAATAGTGCATTTCACTCGTCACTTCATTCGCTTTGAGATGCCGCTAAGCACAATAAGCTATCTGTAATAGGAGCGACGTAAATTGAACAAATGTGATTGAATTTCGCTGAATTCTTATATTAACCGTAATATAAAATGATCTAATCGGGTCTCTGTTTGCCCTACCCTAGAAGTTTAACAGTGCATTATACTCGCCATTTCATGCGCTTTGAGATGCCGCTTAGCCCAATACGCTATCTTTAATAGGAGCGACGTAAATTGAACAAATGTGATAGAATTTTGCTGAATTCTTAAATTAACCATAATATGAAATGACCTAATCGGGTCTCTGTTTGCCCTACCCTAGAAGGTTAATAGTGCATTTTACTCGCCATTTCATGCGCTTTGAAATGCCGCTTAGCCCAATACGCTATCTGGAATAGGAGCGACGTAAGTTGAACAAATGTGATAGAATTTCCCTGAAACCTTATATTAAACAAAATATAAAATGATCTAATCGGGTCTCTGATTGCCGTATCATAGAAGTTTAGTAGTGCATTTTACTCGCCATTTCATGCGCTTTGAGATGCCGCCTAGCGCAGTACGCTATCTGAAATAAGAGCGACGTAAGTTGAACAAATATGATAGAATTACTCCGAATTCATATATTAACCGTAATATAAAATGATCTAATCAGGTCTCTGTTTGGCTTACCCTACAAGTTTAATAGTGCATTTTACTCGCCATTTGATGCGCTTTGAGAAGCCGCTTAGCCCAATACGCGATCTGAAATAGGAGCGACGTAAATTGAACAAATGTGATAGAATTTCGCTGAGTTCTTAAATTAACCATAATATATAATGATCTAATCGGGTCTCTGTTTGCCCTACCCTAGAAGTTTAATAGTGCATTTTACTCGCCATTTCTTGCGCTTTGAGATGCCGCATAGCCCAATACGCTATCTGAAATATCAGCGACGTAACTTGAACAAGTGTGATAGAATTACGCTGAATTCTTATATTTACCCTAATATAAAATGATCTAATCGGGTCTCTGTTTGCCTTATCCTAGAAGTTTAATAGTGCATTATACTCGCCATTTCATGCGCTTTGAGATGCCGCTTAGCCTAATACGCTATCTGAAATAGTAGCGACGTGAATTGAACAAATGTGATAGAATTTCGCTGAATTCTTAAATTAACCATAATATAAAATGATTTAATCGGGTCTTTGTTTGCCCTACCCTAGAAGTTTAATAGTGCATTTTACTCGCCATTTCATGCGCTTTCAGATGCCGCTTAGCCCAATACGCTATCTGATATAGGAGCGACGTAAATTGAACAAATGTGATAGAATTTCCCTGAAATCTTATATAAAACAAAATATAAAATGATCTAATCGGGTCTCTGATTTCCCTATCATGGAAGATTAGTAGTGCATTTTACTCACCCTTCCACGCGCTTTAAGATGCCGCCTAGCCCAGTACGCTATCTGAAATAGGAGCGACGTAAATTGAACAAATGTGATAGAATTTTGCTGAATTCTTAAATTAACCATAATATAAAATGATCTAATCGGGTCTCTGTTTGCCCTACCCTAGAAGTTTAGTAGTGCATTTTACTCGCCCTTCCGCGCGCTTTAAGATGCCGCCTAGCCCTGTACGCTATCTGAAATAGGAGCGACGTAAGTTGAACAAATGTGATAGAATTACGCTGAATTCTTATATTAACCGTAATATAAAATGATCTAATCGGGTATCTGTTTGCCTTACCCCAGAAGTTTAATAGTGCATTTTAATCGCCATTTCATGGGCTTTGAGATGCCGCTTAGCCCAATACGCTATCTGAAATAGGAGCGACGTAAATTGAACAAATGTGATAGAATTACGCTGAATTCTTATATTAACCGTAATATAAAATGATCTAATCGGGTCTCTGATTGCCCTATCATAGAAGTTTAATAGTGCATTTTACTCGCCTTTCCACGCGCTTTAAGATGCCGCCTAGCCCAGTACGCTATCTGAAATACGAGCGACGTAAATTGAACAAATGTGATAGAATTTCGCTGAATTCTTATATTAACCAAAATACAAAATGATCTAATCGGGTCTCTGATTGCCCTATCATAGAAGTTTGATAGTGCATTTTACTCGCCATTCCGCGCGCTTTAAGATGCCGCCTAGCCCAGTACGCTATCTGAAATAGGAGCTACGTAAGTTGAACAAATGTGACAGAATTACGCTGAATTCTTATATTAACCTTAATATAAAATGATCTAATCGGGTATCTGTTTGCCTTACCCCAGAAGTTTAATAGTGCATTTTAATCGCCATTTCATGCGCTTTGAGGTGCCGCTTAGCCCAATATGCTATCTCAAATAGGAGCGACGTAAATTGAACAAATGTGATAGAATTTCCCTGAAATCTTATATAAAACAAAATATAAAATGATCTAATCGGGTCTCTGATTGCCCTATCATAGAAGTTTAATAGTGCATTTTACTCGCCTTTCCACGCGCTTTGAGATGCCGCTTAGCCCAATACGCTATCTGAAATATCAGCGACGTAAATTGAACAAATGTGATAGAATTTCGCTGAATTCTTTTATTAAACAAAATATAAAATGATCTAATCGGGTCTCTGATTGCCCTATCATAGAAGTTTAATAGTGCATTTTACTCGCCATTTCATGCGCTTTCAGATGCCACTTAGCCCAGTACGCTATCTGAAATAGGAGCGACGTAAGTTGAACAAATGTGATAGAATTACGCTGAATTCTTATATTAACCGTAATATAAAATGATCTAATCGGGTCTCTGTTTGCCCTACCCTAGAAGTTTAATAGTGCATTTTACTCGTCATTTCATGCGCTTTGAGATGTCGCATAGCCCAATACGCTATCTGAAATAGGAACGACGTAAATTGAACAAATGTGATAGAATTTTTCTGAATTCTTAAATTAACCATAATATAAAATGATCTAATCGGGTCTCTGTTTGCCCTACCCTTGAAGTTTAATAGTGCATTTTACTCGCCATTTCATGCGCTTTGAGATGCCGCTTAGCCCAATACGCTATCTGAAATAGGAGCGACGTAAATTGAACAAATGTGATAGAATTTCGCTGAATTCTTATATTAACCAAAATATAAAATGATCTAATCGGGTCTCTGATAGCCCTATCATAGAAGTTTAATAGTGCATTTTACTCGCCATTCCACGCGCTTTAAGACGCCGCCTAGCCCAGTACGCTATCTGAAAGAGGACCGACGTAGGTTGAACAAATGTGATAGAATTACGCTGAATTCTTATATTAACCGTAATATAAAATGATCTAATCGGGTCTCTGTTTGCCTTATCCTAGAAGTTTAATAGTGCATGTTACTCGCCATTTCATGCGCATTGAGATGCCGCTTAGCCCAATACGCTATCTGAAATAGGAGCGACGTAAATTGAACAAATGTGATAGAATTTCGCTGAATTCTTATATTAAACGTAATATAAAATGATCTATTCGGGTTTCTGTTCGCCCTACCCCAGAAGTTTAATAGAGCATTTCACTCATCAATCCATGCGCTTTGAGATGCCGCTTAGCCCAATACGCTATCTGAAATAGGAGCGACGTAAATTGAACAAATGTGATAGAATTTCGCTGAATTCTTATATTAACCAAAATACAAAATGATCTAATCGGGTCTCTGATTGCCCTATCATAGAAGTTTGATAGTGCATTTTACTCGCCATTCCGCGCGCTTTAAGATGCCGCCTAGCCCAGTACGCTATCTGAAATAGGAGCTACGTAAGTTGAACAAATGTGACAGAATTACGCTGAATTCTTATATTAACCTTAATGTAAAATGATCTAATCGGGTCTCTGTTCGCCCTACTCTAGAAGTTTGCTAGTGCATTTTACTCGCCATTCCAGGCGCTTTAAGATGCCGCCTATCCGAGTACGCTATTTGAAATAGGAGCAACGTAAATTGAACAAATGTGACACAATTACGCTGAATTCTTATATTAACCGTAATATAAAATGATCTAATCGGATCTCTGTTTGCCTTATCCTAGAAGTTTAGTACTGCACTTTACTCGCCATTTCATGCGCATTGAGATGCCGCTTAGCCCAGTACGCTATCTGAAATAGGAGCGACGTAAATTGAACAAATGTGATAGAATTTCGCTGAATTCTTATATTAACCAAAATATAAAATGATCTAATCGGGTCTCTGATTGCCCTATCATAGAAGTTTGATAGTGTATTTTACTCGACATTCCACGCGCTTTAAGTTGCCGCCTAGCCCAGTACGCTATCTGAAATAGGAGCTACGTATGTTGAACAAATGTGACAGAATTACGCTGAATTCTTATATTAACCGTAATATAAAGTGATCTAATCGGGTCTCTGTTTGCCTTATCCTAGAAGTTTAATAGTGCATTTTACTCGCCATTCCACGCGCTTTAAGATGCCGCCTAGCCCAGGACGCTATCTGAAATAGGAGCTACGTAAGTTGAACAAATGTGACAGAGTTACGCTGAATTCTTATATTAACCGCAATATAAAATGATCTAATCGGGTCTCTGTTTGCCTAACCTAGAAGTTTAGTAGTGCATTTTACTCGCCATGTCTTGCGCTTTGAGATGCAGCTTACCCCAATACGCTATCTGAAATAGGAGCGACGTAAATTGAACAAATGTGATAGAATTTCGCTGAATTCTTATATTAACCAAAACATAAAATGATCTAATCGGGTCTCTGATTGCCCTATCATTGAAGTTTAATAGTGCATTTTACCCGCCATTCCACGCGCTTTAAGATGCCGCCTAGCCCAGTACGCTGTCTGGAATAGGAGCTACGTAAGTTGAACAAATGTGTCAGAGTTACGCTGAATTCTTATATTAACCGCAATATAAAATGATCTAATCGGGTCTCTGTTTGCCTTATCCTAGAAGTTTAATAGTGCATTTTACTCGCCATTTCATGCGCTTTGAGATGCCGCTTAGCCCAATACGCTATCTGAAATAGGAGTTACGTAAGTTGAACACATGTGACAGAATTACGCTGAATTCTTATATTTACCGTAATATAAAATGATCTAATCGGTTCTCTGATTGCCCTACCATAGAAGTTTAATGGTGCATTTTACTCGCCATTCCACGCGCTTTAAGTTGCCGCCTAGCCCAGTACGCTATCTGAAATAGGAGCTACGTAAGTTGAACAAATGTGACAGAATTACGCTGAATTCTTATATTTACCGTAATATAAAATGATCTAATCGGGTCTCTGTTTGCCTTATCCTAGAAGTTTAATAGTGCATTTTACTCGCTATTTCATGCGCTTTGAGATGCCGCTTAGCCCAATACGCTATCTGAAATAGGAGCGACGTAAATTGAACAAATGTGATAGAATTTCGCTGAATTCTTTTATTAAACAAAATATAAAATGATCTAATCGGGTCTCTGATTGCCCTATCATAGAAGTTTAATAGTGCATTTTACTCGCCATTTCATGCGCTTTAAGATGCCACTTAGCCCAATACGCTATCTGTAATAGGAGCGACGTAAATTGAGCAAATGTGATAGAATTTCGCTGAATTCTTTTATTAACCAAAATGTAAAATGATCTAATCGGGTCTCTGTTCGCCCTCGCCTAGAAGTTTAATAGTGCATTTTATTCGCCATTTCATGCGCTTTGAGATGCCGCTTAGCCCAATACGCTATCTGAAATAGCAGCGACGTAAATTAAACAAATGTGATAGAATGTCCCTGAAATCTTATGTTAAACAAAATGTAAAATGATCTAATCGGGTCTCCGATTGCCCGATCATGGAAGATTAGTAGTGCAGTTTACTCACCCTTCCACGCGCTTTAAGATGCCGCCTAGCCCAGTACGCTATCTGAAATAGGAGCGACGTAAATTGAACAAATGTGATAGAATTTTGCTTAATTCTAAAATTAACCATAATATAAAATGATCTAATCGGGTCTCTGTTTGCCCTACCCTAGAACTTTAATAGTGCATTTTACTCGCCATTTCATGCGCCTTCAGATGCCGCTTAGCCCAATACGCTATCTGAAATAGGAGCGACGTAAATTGAAGAAATGAGAAAGAATTATGCTGAATTCTTAAATTGACCATAATATAAAATGATCTAATCGGGTCTCTGTTTGCCCTACCCTAGAAGTTTAGTAGTGCATTTCACTCGCCATTCCATGCGCTTTGAGGTGCCGCTTAGCCCAATATGCTATCTGAAATAGGAGCGACGTAAATTGAACAAATGTGATAGAATTTCCCTGAAATCTTATATAAAACAAAATATAAAATGATCTAATCGGGTCTCTGATTTCCCTATCATGGAAGATTAGTAGTGCATTTTACTCACCCTTCCACGCGCTTTAAGATGCCGCCTAGCCCAGTACGCTATCTGAAATAGGAGCGACGTAAATTGAACGAATGTGATAGAATTTTGCTGAATTCTTAAATTAACCATAATATAAAATGATCTAATCGGGTCTCTGTTTGCCCTACCCAAGACGTTTAGTAGTGCATTTTACTCGCCCTTCCACGCGCTTTAAGATGCCGCCTAGCCCTGTACGCTATCTGAAATAGGAGCGACGTAAGTTGAACAAATGTGATAGAATTACGCTGAATTCTTATATTAACCGTAATATAAAATGATCTAATCGGGTCTCTGATTGCCTTACCCCAGAAGTTTAATAGTGCATTTTAATCGCCATTTCATGGGCTTTGAGATGCCGCTAAGCACAATAAGCTATCTGTAATAGGAGCGACGTAAATTGAGCAAATGTGATAGAATTTCGCTGAATCCTTTTATTGACCAAAATGTAAAATGATCTAATCGGGTCTCTGTTCGCCCTCGCCTAGAAGTTTAATAGTGCATTTTATTCGCCATTTCTTGCGCTTTGAGATGCCGCTTAGCCCAATACGCTATCTGAAATAGCAGCGACGTAAATTAAACAAATGTGATAGAATGTCCCTGAAATCTTATGTTAAACAAAATGTAAAATGATCTAATCGGGTCTCTGATTGCCCTATCATGGAAGGTTAGTAGTGCAGTTTACTCACCCTTCCACGCGCTTTAAGATGCAGCCTAGCCCAGTACGCTATCTGAAATAGGAGCGACGTAAATTGAACAAATGTGATAGAATTTTGCTTAATTCTAAAATTAACCATAATATAAAATGATCTAATCGGGTCTCTGTTTGCCCTACCCTAGAACTTTAATAGTGCATTTTACTCGCCATTTCATGCGCCTTCAGATGCCGCTTAGCCCAATACGCTATCTGAAATAGGAGCGACGTAAATTGAAGAAATGAGAAAGAATTATGCTGAATTCTTACATTGACCATAATATAAAATGATCTAATCGGGTCTCTGTTTGCCCTACCCTAGAAGTTTAGTAGTGCATTTCACTCGCCATTTCATGCGCTTTGAGGTGCCGCTTAGCCCAATATGCTATCTGAAATAGGAGCGACGTAAATTGAACAAATGTGATAGAATTTCCCTGAAATCTTATATAAAACAAAATATAAAATGATCTAATCGGGTCTCTGATTTCCCTATCATGGAAGATTAGTAGTGCATTTTACTCACCCTTCCACGCGCTTTAAGATGCCGCCTAGCCCAGTACGCTATCTGAAATAGGAGCGACGTAAATTGAACAAATGTGATAGAATTTTGCTGAATTCTTAAATTAACCATAATATAAAATGATCTAATCGGGTCTCTGTTTGCCCTACCCTAGAAGTTTAGTAGTGCATTTTACTCGCCCTTCCGCGCGCTTTAAGATGCCGCCTAGCCCTGTACGCTATCTGAAATAGGAGCGACGTAAGTTGAACAAATGTGATAGAATTACGCTGAATTCTTATATTAACCGTAATATAAAATGATCTAATCGGGTATCTGTTTGCCTTACCCCAGAAGTTTAATAGTGCATTTTAATCGCCATTTCATGGGCTTTGAGATGCCGCTTAGCCCAATACGCTATCTGAAATAGGAGCGACGTAAATTGAACAAATGTGATAGAATTACGCTGAATTCTTATATTAACCGTAATATAAAATGATCTAATCGGGTCTCTGATTGCCCTATCATAGAAGTTTAATAGTGCATTTTACTCGCCTTTCCACGCGCTTTAAGATGCCGCCTAGCCCAGTACGCTATCTGAAATACGAGCGACGTAAATTGAACAAATGTGATAGAATTTCGCTGAATTCTTATATTAACCAAAATACAAAATGATCTAATCGGGTCTCTGATTGCCCTATCATAGAAGTTTGATAGTGCATTTTACTCGCCATTCCGCGCGCTTTAAGATGCCGCCTAGCCCAGTACGGTATCTGAAATAGGAACGACGTAAATTGAACAAATGTGATAGAATTTCGCTGAATTCGTATATTAACCAAAATATAAAAGGATCTAATCGGGTCTCTGATTGCCCTATCATAGAAGTTTAATAGTGAATTTTACTCGCCATTCCATGCGCTTTAAGATGCCGCCTAGCCTAGTACGCTATCTGAAATAGGAGCGACGTAAATTGAACAAATGTGATAGAATTTCGCTGAATTCTTATATTAACCAAAATATAAAATGATCTAATCGGGTCTCTGATTGCCCTATCATAGAAGTTTGATAGTGTATTTTACTCGATATTCCACGCGCTTTAAGTTGCCGCCTAGCCCAGTACGCTATCTGAAATAGGAGCTACGTATGTTGAACAAATGTGACAGAATTACGCTGAATTCTTATATTAACCGTAATATAAAGTGATCTAATCGGGTCTCTGTTTGCCTTATCCTAGAAGTTTAATAGTGCATTTTACTCGCCATTCCACGCGCTTTAAGATGCCGCCTAGCCCAGGACGCTATCTGAAATAGGAGCTACGTAAGTTGAACAAATGTGACAGAGTTACGCTGAATTCTTATATTAACCGCAATATAAAATGATCTAATCGGGTCTCTGTTTGCCTAACCTAGAAGTTTAGTAGTGCATTTTACTCGCCATGTCTTGCGCTTTGAGATGCAGCTTACCCCAATACGCTATCTGAAATAGGAGCGACGTAAATTGAACAAATGTGATAGAATTTCGCTGAATTCTTATATTAACCAAAACATAAAATGATCTAATCGGGTCTCTGATTGCCCTATCATTGAAGTTTAATAGTGCATTTTACCCGCCATTCCACGCGCTTTAAGATGCCGCCTAGCCCAGTACGCTATCTGAAATAGGAGCTACGTAAGTTGAACAAATGTGACAGAATTACGCTGAATTCTTATATTTACCGTAATATAAAATGATCTAATCGGGTCTCTGTTTGCCTTATCCTAGAAGTTTAATAGTGCATTTTACTCGCTATTTCATGCGCTTTGAGATGCCGCTTAGCCCAATACGCTATCTGAAATAGGAGCGACGTAAATTGAACAAATGTGATAGAATTTCGCTGAATTCTTTTATTAAACAAAATATAAAATGATCTAATCGGGTCTCTGATTGCCCTATCATAGAAGTTTAATAGTGCATTTTACTCGCCATTTCATGCGCTTTAAGATGCCACTTAGCCCAATACGCTATCTGTAATAGGAGCGACGTAAATTGAGCAAATGTGATAGAATTTCGCTGAATTCTTTTATTAACCAAAATGTAAAATGATCTAATCGGGTCTCTGTTCGCCCTCGCCTAGAAGTTTAATAGTGCATTTTATTCGCCATTTCATGCGCTTTGAGATGCCGCTTAGCCCAATACGCTATCTGAAATAGCAGCGACGTAAATTAAACAAATGTGATAGAATGTCCCTGAAATCTTATGTTAAACAAAATGTAAAATGATCTAATCGGGTCTCCGATTGCCCGATCATGGAAGATTAGTAGTGCAGTTTACTCACCCTTCCACGCGCTTTAAGATGCCGCCTAGCCCAGTACGCTATCTGAAATAGGAGCGACGTAAATTGAACAAATGTGATAGAATTTTGCTTAATTCTAAAATTAACCATAATATAAAATGATCTAATCGGGTCTCTGTTTGCCCTACCCTAGAACTTTAATAGTGCATTTTACTCGCCATTTCATGCGCCTTCAGATGCCGCTTAGCCCAATACGCTATCTGAAATAGGAGCGACGTAAATTGAAGAAATGAGAAAGAATTATGCTGAATTCTTAAATTGACCATAATATAAGATGATCTAATCGGGTCTCTGTTTGCCCTACCCTAGAAGTTTAGTAGTGCATTTCACTCGCCATTCCATGCGCTTTAAGATGCCGCCTAGCCCTGTACGCTATCTGAAATAGGAGCGACGTAAGTTGAACAAATGTGATAGAATTACGCTGAATTCTTATATTAACCGTAATATAAAATGATCTAATCGGGTATCTGTTTGCCTTACCCCAGAAGTTTAATAGTGCATTTTAATCGCCATTTCATGGGCTTTGAGATGCCGCTTAGCCCAATACGCTATCTGAAATAGGAGCGACGTAAATTGAACAAATGTGATAGAATTACGCTGAATTCTTATATTAACCGTAATATAAAATGATCTAATCGGGTCTCTGATTGCCCTATCATAGAAGTTTAATAGTGCATTTTACTCGCCTTTCCACGCGCTTTAAGATGCCGCCTAGCCCAGTACGCTATCTGAAATACGAGCGACGTAAATTGAACAAATGTGATAGAATTTCGCTGAATTCTTATATTAACCAAAATACAAAATGATCTAATCGGGTCTCTGATTGCCCTATCATAGAAGTTTGATAGTGCATTTTACTCGCCATTCCGCGCGCTTTAAGATGCCGCCTAGCCCAGTACGCTATCTGAAATAGGAGCTACGTAAGTTGAACAAATGTGACAGAATTACGCTGAATTCTTATATTAACCTTAATATAAAATGATCTAATCGGGTATCTGTTTGCCTTACCCCAGAAGTTTAATAGTGCATTTTAATCGCCATTTCATGCGCTTTGAGGTGCCGCTTAGCCCAATATGCTATCTGAAATAGGAGCGACGTAAATTGAACAAATGTGATAGAATTTCCCTGAAATCTTATATAAAACAAAATATAAAATGATCTAATCGGGTCTCTGATTGCCCTATCATAGAAGTTTAATAGTGCATTTTACTCGCCTTTCCACGCGCTTTGAGATGCCGCTTAGCCCAATACGCTATCTGAAATATCAGCGACGTAAATTGAACAAATGTGAGAGAATTTCGCTGAATTCTTATATTAACCCAAATATAAAATGATGTAATCGGGTCTCTGATTGCCCGATCATAGAAGTTTAGTAGTGCATTATACTCGCCCTTCCACGCGCTTTGAGATTCCGCCTAGCCCAGTACGCTATCTGAAATAGGAGCGACGTAAGTTGAACAAATGTGATAGAATTACGCTGAATTCTTATATTAACCGTAATATAAAATGATCTAATCGGGTCTCTGTTTGCCCTACCCTAGAAGTTTAATAGTGCATTTTACTCGTCATTTCATGCGCTTTGAGATGTCGCATAGCCCAATACGCTATCTGAAATAGGAACGACGTAAATTGAACAAATGTGATAGAATTTTTCTGAATTCTTAAATTAACCATAATATAAAATGATCTAATCGGGTCTCTGTTTGCCCTACCCTTGAAGTTTAATAGTGCATTTTACTCGCCATTTCATGCGCTTTGAGATGCCGCTTAGCCCAATACGCTATCTGAAATAGGAGCGACGTAAATTGAACAAATGTGATAGAATTTCGCTGAATTCTTATATTAACCAAAATATAAAATGATCTAATCGGGTCTCTGATAGCCCTATCATAGAAGTTTAATAGTGCATTTTACTCGCCATTCCACGCGCTTTAAGATGCCGCCTAGCCCAGTACGCTATCTGAAAGAGGACCGACGTAGGTTGAACAAATGTGATAGAATTACGCTGAATTCTTATATTAACCGTAATATAAAATGATCTAATCGGGTCTCTGTTTGCCTTATCCTAGAAGTTTAATAGTGCATGTTACTCGCCATTTCATGCGCATTGAGATGCCGCTTAGCCCAATACGCTATCTGAAATAGGAGCGACGTAAATTGAACAAATGTGATAGAATTTCGCTGAATTCTTATATTAAACGTAATATAAAATGATCTATTCGGGTTTCTGTTCGCCCTACCCCAGAAGTTTAATAGAGCATTTCACTCATCAATCCATGCGCTTTGAGATGCCGCTTAGCCCAATACGCTATCTGAAATAGGAGCGACGTAAATTGAACAAATGTGATAGAATTTCGCTGAATTCTTATATTAACCAAAATACAAAATGATCTAATCGGGTCTCTGATTGCCCTATCATAGAAGTTTGATAGTGCATTTTACTCGCCATTCCGCGCGCTTTAAGATGCCGCCTAGCCCAGTACGCTATCTGAAATAGGAGCTACGTAAGTTGAACAAATGTGACAGAATTACGCTGAATTCTTATATTAACCTTAATGTAAAATGATCTAATCGGGTCTCTGTTCGCCCTACTCTAGAAGTTTGCTAGTGCATTTTACTCGCCATTCCAGGCGCTTTAAGATGCCGCCTATCCGAGTACGCTATTTGAAATAGGAGCAACGTAAATTGAACAAATGTGACACAATTACGCTGAATTCTTATATTAACCGTAATATAAAATGATCTAATCGGGTCTCTGATAGCCCTATCATAGAAGTTTAATAGTGCATTTTACTCGCCATTTCACGCGCTTTAAGATGCCGCCTAGCCCAGTACGCTATCTGAAAGAGGAGCGACGTAAGTTGAACAAACGTGATAGAATTACGCTGAATTCTTATATTAACCGTAATATAAAATGATCTAATCGGGTCTCTGTTTACCTTATCCTAGAAGTGTAATAGTGCATGTTACTCGCCATTTCATGCGCATTGAGATGCCGCTTAGCCCAATACGCTATCTGAAATAGGAGCGACGTAAATTGAACAAATGTGATAGAATTTCGCTGAATTCTTATATTAACCGTAATATAAAATGATCTATTCGGGTTTCTGTTCGCCCTACCCCAGAAGTTTAACAGAGCATTTCACTCGTCAATCCATGCGCTTTGAGATGCCGCTTAGCCCAATACGCTATCTGAAATAGGAGCAACGTAAATTGAAGAAATGTAATAGAATTTCGCTGAATTCTTATATTAACCAAAATATAAAATGATCTAATCGGGTCTCTGATTGCCCTATCATAGAAGTTTAATAGTGCATTTTACTCGCCATTCCACGCGCTTTAAGATGCCCCCTATCCGAGTACGGTATTTGAAATAGGAGCGACGTAAATTGAACAAATGTGATAGAATTTCCCTGAATGCTTATATTAACCTTAATGTAAAATGATCTAATCGGGTCTCTGTTTGCCCTACCCTAGAAGTTTAGTAGTGCATTTCACTCGCCATTCCATGCGCTTTGAGGTGCCGCTTAGCCCAATATGCTATCTGAAATAGGAGCGACGTAAATTGAACAAATGTGATAGAATTTCCCTGAAATCTTATATAAAACAAAATATAAAATGATCTAATCGGGTCTCTGATTTCCCTATCATGGAAGATTAGTAGTGCATTTTACTCACCCTTCCACGCGCTTTAAAATGCCGCCTAGCCCAGTACGCTATCTGAAATAGGAGCGACGTAAATTGAACGAATGTGATAGAATTTTGCTGAATTCTTAAATTAACCATAATATAAAATGATCTAATCGGGTCTCTGTTTGCCCTACCCTAGACGTTTAGTAGTGCATTTTACTCGCCCTTCCACGCGCTTTAAGATGCCGCCTAGCCCTGTACGCTATCTGAAATAGGAGCGACGTAAGTTGAACAAATGTGATAGAATTACGCTGAATTCTTATATTAACCGTAATATAAAATGATCTAATCGGGTCTCTGATTGCCTTACCCCAGAAGTTTAATAGTGCATTTTAATCGCCATTTCATGGGCTTTGAGATGCCGCTAAGCACAATAAGCTATCTGTAATAGGAGCGACGTAAATTGAGCAAATGTGATAGAATTTCGCTGAATCCTTTTATTGACCAAAATGTAAAATGATCTAATCGGGTCTCTGTTCGCCCTCGCCTAGAAGTTTAATAGTGCATTTTATTCGCCATTTCTTGCGCTTTGAGATGCCGCTTAGCCCAATACGCTATCTGAAATAGCAGCGACGTAAATTAAACAAATGTGATAGAATGTCCCTGAAATCTTATATTAAACAAAATGTAAAATGATCTAATCGGGTCTCTGATTGCCCTATCATAGAAGTTTAAGAGTGCATTTTACTCTCCATTTCTTGCGCTTTGCGATGCCGCATAGCCCAATACGCTATCTGAAATATCAGCGACGTAAGTTGAACAAATGTGATAGAATTTCGCTGAATTCTTTTATTAAACAAAATATAAAATGATCTAATCGGGTCTCTGATTGCCCTATCATAGAAGTTTAATAGTGCATTTTACTCGCCATTTCATGCGCTTTGAGATGCCACTTAGCCCAATACGCTATCTGTAATAGGAGCGACGTAAATTGAGCAAATGTGATAGAATTTCGCTGAATTCTTTTATTAACCAAAATGTAAAATGATCTAATCGGGTCTCTGTTCGCCCTCGCCTAGAAGTTTAATAGTGCATTTTATTCGCCATTTCATGCGCTTTGAGATGCCGCTTAGCCCAATACGCTATCTGAAATAGCAGCGACGTAAATTAATCAAATGTGATAGAATGTCCCTGAAATCTTATGTTAAACAAAATGTAAAATGATCTAATCGGGTCTCTGATTGCCCTATCATGGAAGGTTAGTAGTGCAGTTTACTCACCCTTCCACGCGCTTTAAGATGCAGCCTAGCCCAGTACGCTATCTGAAATAGGAGCGACGTAAATTGAACAAATGTGATAGAATTTTGCTTAATTCTAAAATTAACCATAATATAAAATGATCTAATCGGGTCTCTGTTTGCCCTACCCTAGAACTTTAATAGTGCATTTTACTCGCCATTTCATGCGCCTTCAGATGCCGCTTAGCCCAATACGCTATCTGAAATAGGAGCGACGTAAATTGAAGAAATGAGAAAGAATTATGCTGAATTCTTACATTGACCATAATATAAAATGATCTAATCGGGTCTCTGTTTGCCCTACCCTAGAAGTTTAGTAGTGCATTTCACTCGCCATTTCATGCGCTTTGAGGTGCCGCTTAGCCCAATATGCTATCTGAAATAGGAGCGACGTAAATTGAACAAATGTGATAGAATTTCCCTGAAATCTTATATAAAACAAAATATAAAATGATCTAATCGGGTCTCTGATTTCCCTATCATGGAAGATTAGTAGTGCATTTTACTCACCCTTCCACGCGCTTTAAGATGCCGCCTAGCCCAGTACGCTATCTGAAATAGGAGCGACGTAAATTGAACAAATGTGATAGAATTTTGCTGAATTCTTAAATTAACCATAATATAAAATGATCTAATCGGGTCTCTGTTTGCCCTACCCTAGAAGTTTAGTAGTGCATTTTACTCGCCCTTCCGCGCGCTTTAAGATGCCGCCTAGCCCTGTACGCTATCTGAAATAGGAGCGACGTAAGTTGAACAAATGTGATAGAATTACGCTGAATTCTTATATTAACCGTAATATAAAATGATCTAATAGGGTATCTGTTTGCCTTACCCCAGAAGTTTAATAGTGCATTTTAATCGCCATTTCATGGGCTTTGAGATGCCGCTTAGCCCAATACGCTATCTGAAATAGGAGCGACGTAAATTGAACAAATGTGATAGAATTACGCTGAATTCTTATATTAACCGTAATATAAAATGATCTAATCGGGTCTCTGATTGCCCTATCATAGAAGTTTAATAGTGCATTTTACTCGCCTTTCCACGCGCTTTAAGATGCCGCCTAGCCCAGTACGCTATCTGAAATACGAGCGACGTAAATTGAACAAATGTGATAGAATTTCCCTGAAATCTTATATTAAACAAAATATAAACTGAACTAATCGGGTCTCTGATTGCCCTAGCATAGAAGTTTAATAGTGCATTTTACTCGCCATTCCGCGCGCTTTAGGATGCCGCCTAGCCCAGTACGCTGTCTGAAATAAGAGCGACGTAAATTGAACAAATGTGATAGAATTTTGCTGAATTCTTAAATTAACCATAATATAAAATGATCTAATCGGGTCTCTGTTTGCCCTACCCTAGAAGTTTAATAGTGCATTTTACTCCACATTTCTTGCGCTTTGAGATGCCGCTTAGCCCAATACGCTATCTGAAATATCAGCGACGTAAATTGAACAAATGTGAGAGAATTTCGCTGAATTCTTATATTAACCAAAATATAAAATGATGTAATCGGGTCTCTGATTGCCCGATCATAGAAGTTTAGTAGTGCATTATACTCGCCCTTCCACGCGCTTTGAGATTCCGCCTAGCCCAGTACGCTATCTGAAATAGGAGCGACGTAAGTTGAACAAATGTGATAGAATTACGCTGAATTCTTATATTAACCGTAATATAAAATGATCTAATCGGGTCTCTGTTTGCCCTACCCTAGAAGTTTAATAGTGCATTTTACTCGTCATTTCATGCGCTTTGAGATGTCGCATAGCCCAATACGCTATCTGAAATAGGAACGACGTAAATTGAACAAATGTGATAGAATTTTTCTGAATTCTTAAATTAACCATAATATAAAATGATCTAATCGGGTCTCTGTTTGCCCTACCCTTGAAGTTTAATAGTGCATTTTACTCGCCATTTCATGCGCTTTGAGATGCCGCTTAGCCCAATACGCTATCTGAAATAGGAGCGACGTAAATTGAACAAATGTGATAGAATTTCGCTGAATTCTTATATTAACCAAAATATAAAATGATCTAATCGGGTCTCTGATAGCCCTATCATAGAAGTTTAATAGTGCATTTTACTCGCCATTCCACGCGCTTTAAGATACCGCCTAGCCCAGTACGCTATCTGAAAGAGGACCGACGTAGGTTGAACAAATGTGATAGAATTACGCTGAATTCTTATGTGAACCGTAATATAAAATGATCTAATCGGGTCTCTGTTTGCCTTATCCTAGAAGTTTAATAGTGCATGTTACTCGCCATTTCATGCGCATTGAGATGCCCCTTAGCCCAATACGCTATCTGAAATAGGAGCGACGTAAATTGAACAAATGTGATAGAATTTCGCTGAATTCTTATATTAAACGTAATATAAAATGATCTATTCGGGTTTCTGTTCGCCCTACCCCAGAAGTTTAATAGAGCATTTCACTCATCAATCCATGCGCTTTGAGATGCCGCTTAGCCCAATACGCTGTCTGAAATAGGAGCGACGTAAATTGAACAAATGTGGTAGAATTTCGCTGAATTCTTATATTAACCAAAATACAAACTGATCTAATCGGGTCTCTGATTGCCCTATCATAGAAGTTTGATAGTGCATTTTACTCGCCATTCCACGCGCTTTAAGATGCCGCCTAGCCCAGTACGCTATCTGAAATAGGAGCTACGTAAGTTGAACAAATGTGACAGAATTACGCTGAATTCTTATATTAACCTTAATGTAAAATGATCTAATCGGGTCTCTGTTCGCCCTACTCTAGAAGTTTAATAGTGCATTTTACTCGCCATTCCACGCGCTTTAAGATGCCGCCTATCCGTGTACGCTATTTGAAATAGGAGCAACGTAAATTGAACAAATGTGACAGAATTACGCTAAATTCTTATATTAACCGTAATATAAAACGATCTAATCGGATCTCTATTTGCCTTATCCTAGAAGTTTAGTAGTGCACTTTACTCGCCATTTCATGCGCATTGAGATGCCGCTTAGCCCAGTACGCTATCTCAAATAGGAGCGACGTAAATTGAACAAATGTGATAGAATTTCGCTGAATTCTTATATTAACCAAAATATAAAATGATCTAATCGGGTCTCTGATAGCCCTATCATAGAAGTTTAATAGTGCATTTTACTCGCCATTCCACGCGCTTTAAGATGCCGCCTAGCCCAGTACGCTATCTGAAAGAGGAGCGACGTAAGTTGAACAAACGTGATAGAATTACGCTGAATTCTTATATTAACCGTAATATAAAATGATCTAATCGGGTCTCTGTTTGCCTTATCCTAGAAGTGTGATAGTGCATGTTACTCGCCATTTCATGCGCATTGAGATGCCGCTTAGCCCAATACGCTATCTGAAATAGGAGCGACGTAAATTGAACAAATGTGATAGAATTTCGCTGAATTCTTATATTAACCAAAATATAAAATGATCTAATCGGGTCTCTGATTGCCCTATCATAGAAGTTTAATAGTGCATTTTACTCGCCATTCCACGCGCTTTAAGATGCCGCCTATCCGAGTACGGTTTTTGAAATAGGAGCGACGTAAATTGAACAAATGTGATAGAATTTCCCTGAATTCTTATATTAACCTTAATGTAAAATGATCTAATCGGGTCTCTGTTCGCCCTACCCGAGAAGTTTAATAGTGCATTTCACTCGTCATTTCATGCGCTTTGAGTTGCCGCTTAGCCCAATACGCTATCTGAAATAGGAGCGACGTAAATTGAACAATTGTGATAGAATTTCGCTGAATTTTTATAATAACCAAAATATAAAATGATGTAATCGGGTCTCTGATTGCCCTATCATAGAAGTTTAATATTGCATTTTACTCGCCATTCCACGCGCTTTAAGATGCCTCCTAGCTCAGTACGCTATCTGAAATAGGAGCGACGAAAGTTGAACAAATGTGATAGAATTTCGCTGAATTCTTATATTAACCAAAATATAAAATGATCTAATCGGGTCTCTGATTTCCCTATCATAGAAGTTTAACAGTGCATTTGACTCGCCATTTCATGCGCTTTGAGATGCCGATTAGCCCAATATGCTATCTGAAATAGGGGCGACGTAAATTGAACAAATGTGATAGAATCACTCTGAATTCTTATATTAACCGTAATATAAAATGATCTAATCGGGTCTCTGTTTGCCTTACCCTAGAAGTTTAATAGTGCATTTTACTCCCCATTTCATGCGCTTTGAGATGCCGCTTAGCCCAATACGCTATCTGAAATACGAGCGACGTAAATTGAACAAATGTCATAGAATTTCGCTGAATTCTTAAATTAACCATAATATAAAATTATCTAATGTGGTCTCTGATTGCCCTACCCTAGAAGATTAATAGTGCATTTCACTCGCCATTTCATGCGCTTTGAGGTGCCGCTTAGCCCAATAAGCTATCTGAAATAGGAGCGACGCAAATTGAACAAATGTGATAGAATTTCGCTGAATTCTTATATTAACCAAAATATAAAATGATCTAATCGGGTCTCTGATTGCCCTATCATAGAAGTTTGATAGTGTATTTTACTCGACATTCCACGCGCTTTAAGTTGCCGCGTAGCCCAGTACGCTATCTGAAATAGGAGCTACGTATGTTGAACAAATGTGACAGAATTACGCTGAATGCTTATATTAACCTTAATATAAAGTGTTCTAATCGGGTCGCTGTTTGCCTTATCCTAGAAGTTTAATAGTGCATTTTACTCGCCATTCCACGCGCTTTAAGATGCCGCCTAGCCCAGGACGCTATCTGAAATAGGAGCTACGTAAGTTGAACAAATGTGACAGAGTTACGCTGAATTCTTATATTAACCGCAATATAAAATGATCTAATCGGGTCTCTGTTTGCCTAACCTAGAAGTTTAGTAGTGCATTTTACTCGCCATGTCTTGCGCTTTGAGATGCAGCTTACCCCAATACGCTATCTGAAATAGGAGCGACGTAAATTGAACAAATGTGATAGAATTTCGCTGAATTCTTATATTAACCAAAACATAAAATGATCTAATCGGGTCTCTGATTGCCCTATCATTGAAGTTTAATAGTGCATTTTACCCGCCATTCCACGCGCTTTAAGATGCCGCCTAGCCCAGTACGCAGTCTGAAATAGGAGCTACGTAAGTTGAACAAATGTGTCAGAGTTACGCTGAATTCTTATATTAACCGCAATATAAAATTATCTAATCGGGTCTCTGTTCGCCCTCGCCTAGAAGTTTAATAGTGCATTTTATTCGCCATTTCATGCGCTTTGAGATGCCGCTTAGCCCAATACGCTATCTGAAATAGCAGCGACGTAAATTAATCAAATGTGATAGAATGTCCCTGAAATCTTATCTTAAACAAAATGTAAAATGATCTAATCGGGTCTCTGATTGCCCTATCATGGAAGATTAGTAGTGCAGTTTACTCACCCTTCCACGCGCTTTGCGATGCCGCATAGCCCAATACGCTATCTGAAATAGGAGCGACGTAAGTTGAACAAATGTGATAGAATTTCGCTGAATTCTTTTATTAAACAAAATATAAAATGATCTAATCGGGTCTCTGATTGCCCTATCATAGAAGTTTAATAGTGCATTTTACTCGCCATTTCATGCGCTTTGAGATGCCACTTAGCCCAATACGCTATCTGTAATAGGAGCGACGTAAATTGAGCAAATGTGATAGAATTTCGCTGAATTCTTTTATTAACCAAAATGTAAAATGATCTAATCGGGTCTCTGTTCGCCCTCGCCTAGAAGTTTAATAGTGCATTTTATTCGCCATTTCATGCGCTTTGAGATGCCGCTTAGCCCAATACGCTATCTGAAATAGCAGCGACGTAAATTAATCAAATGTGATAGAATGTCCCTGAAATCTTATGTTAAACAAAATGTAAAATGATCTAATCGGGTCTCTGATTGCCCTATCATGGAAGGTTAGTAGTGCAGTTTACTCACCCTTCCACGCGCTTTAAGATGCAGCCTAGCCCAGTACGCTATCTGAAATAGGAGCGACGTAAATTGAACAAATGTGATAGAATTTTGCTTAATTCTAAAATTAACCATAATATAAAATGATCTAATCGGGTCTCTGTTTGCCCTACCCTAGAACTTTAATAGTGCATTTTACTCGCCATTTCATGCGCCTTCAGATGCCGCTTAGCCCAATACGCTATCTGAAATAGGAGCGACGTAAATTGAAGAAATGAGAAAGAATTATGCTGAATTCTTAAATTGACCATAATATAAAATGATCTAATCGGGTCTCTGTTTGCCCTACCCTAGAAGTTTAGTAGTGCATTTCACTCGCCATTTCATGCGCTTTGAGGTGCCGCTTAGCCCAATATGCTATCTGAAATAGGAGCGACGTAAATTGAACAAATGTGATAGAATTTCCCTGAAATCTTATATAAAACAAAATATAAAATGATCTAATCGGGTCTCTGATTTCCCTATCATGGAAGATTAGTAGTGCATTTTACTCACCCTTCCACGCGCTTTAAGATGCCGCCTAGCCCAGTACGCTATCTGAAATAGGAGCGACGTAAATTGAACAAATGTGATAGAATTTTGCTGAATTCTTAAATTAACCATAATATAAAATGATCTAATCGGGTCTCTGTTTGCCCTACCCTAGAAGTTTAGTAGTGCATTTTACTCGCCCTTCCGCGCGCTTTAAGATGCCGCCTAGCCCAGTACGCTATCTGAAATAGGAGCGACGTAAGTTGAACAAATGTGATAGAATTACGCTGAATTCTTATATTAACCGTAATATAAAATGATCTAATAGGGTATCTGTTTGCCTTACCCCAGAAGTTTAATAGTGCATTTTAATCGCCATTTCATGGGCTTTGAGATGCCGCTTAGCCCAATACGCTATCTGAAATAGGAGCGACGTAAATTGAACAAATGTGATAGAATTACGCTGAATTCTTATATTAACCGTAATATAAAATGATCTAATCGGGTCTCTGATTGCCCTATCATAGAAGTTTAATAGTGCATTTTACTCGCCTTTCCACGCGCTTTAAGATGCCGCCTAGCCCAGTACGCTATCTGAAATACGAGCGACGTAAATTGAACAAATGTGATAGAATTTCGCTGAATTCTTATATTAAACGTAATATAAAATGATCTATTCGGGTTTCTGTTCGCCCTACCCCAGAAGTTTAATAGAGCATTTCACTCATCAATCCATGCGCTTTGAGATGCCGCTTAGCCCAATACGCTGTCTGAAATAGGAGCGACGTAAATTGAACAAATGTGGTAGAATTTCGCTGAATTCTTATATTAACCAAAATACAAAATGATCTAATCGGGTCTCTGATTGCCCTATCATAGAAGTTTGATAGTGCATTTTACTCGCCATTCCACGCGCTTTAAGATGCCGCCTAGCCCAGTACGCTATCTGAAATAGGAGCTACGTAAGTTGAACAAATGTGACAGAATTACGCTGAATTCTTATATTAACCTTAATGTAAAATGATCTAATCGGGTCTCTGTTCGCCCTACTCTAGAAGTTTAATAGTGCATTTTACTCGCCATTCCACGCGCTTTAAGATGCCGCCTATCCGTGTACGCTATTTGAAATAGGAGCAACGTAAATTGAACAAATGTGACAGAATTACGCTAAATTCTTATATTAACCGTAATATAAAATGATCTAATCGGATCTCTATTTGCCTTATCCTAGAAGTTTAGTAGTGCACTTTACTCGCCATTTCATGCGCATTGAGATGCCGCTTAGCCCAGTACGCTATCTCAAATAGGAGCGACGTAAATTGAACAAATGTGATAGAATTTCGCTGAATTCTTATATTAACCAAAATATAAAATGATCTAATCGGGTCTCTGATAGCCCTATCATAGAAGTTTAATAGTGCATTTTACTCGCCATTCCACGCGCTTTAAGATGCCGCCTAGCCCAGTACGCTATCTGAAAGAGGAGCGACGTAAGTTGAACAAACGTGATAGAATTACGCTGAATTCTTATATTAACCGTAATATAAAATGATCTAATCGGGTCTCTGTTTGCCTTATCCTAGAAGTGTGATAGTGCATGTTACTCGCCATTTCATGCGCATTGAGATGCCGCTTAGCCCAATACGCTATCTGAAATAGGAGCGACGTAAATTGAACAAATGTGATAGAATTTCGCTGAATTCTTATATTAACCAAAATATAAAATGATCTAATCGGGTCTCTGATTGCCCTATCATAGAAGTTTAATAGTGCATTTTACTCGCCATTCCACGCGCTTTAAGATGCCGCCTATCCGAGTACGGTATTTGAAATAGGAGCGACGTAAATTGAACAAATGTGATAGAATTTCCCTGAATTCTTATATTAACCTTAATGTAAAATGATCTAATCGGGTCTCTGTTCGCCCTACCCGAGAAGTTTAATAGTGCATTTCACTCGTCATTTCATGCGCTTTGAGTTGCCGCTTAGCCCAATACGCTATCTGAAATAGGAGCGACGTAAATTGAACAATTGTGATAGAATTTCGCTGAATTTTTATAATAACCAAAATATAAAATGATGTAATCGGGTCTCTGATTGCCCTATCATAGAAGTTTAATATTGCATTTTACTCGCCATTCCACGCGCTTTAAGATGCCTCCTAGCTCAGTACGCTATCTGAAATAGGAGCGACGAAAGTTGAACAAATGTGATAGAATTTCGCTGAATTCTTATATTAACCAAAATATAAAATGATCTAATCGGGTCTCTGATTTCCCTATCATAGAAGTTTAACAGTGCATTTGACTCGCCATTTCATGCGCTTTGAGATGCCGATTAGCCCAATATGCTATCTGAAATAGGGGCGACGTAAATTGAACAAATGTGATAGAATCACTCTGAATTCTTATATTAACCGTAATATAAAATGATCTAATCGGGTCTCTGTTTGCCTTACCCTAGAAGTTTAATAGTGCATTTTACTCCCCATTTCATGCGCTTTGAGATGCCGCTTAGCCCAATACGCTATCTGAAATACGAGCGACGTAAATTGAACAAATGTCATAGAATTTCGCTGAATTCTTAAATTAACCATAATATAAAATTATCTAATGTGGTCTCTGATTGCCCTACCCTAGAAGATTAATAGTGCATTTCACTCGCCATTTCATGCGCTTTGAGGTGCCGCTTAGCCCAATAAGCTATCTGAAATAGGAGCGACGCAAATTGAACAAATGTGATAGAATTTCGCTGAATTCTTATATTAACCAAAATATAAAATGATCTAATCGGGTCTCTGATTGCCCTATCATAGAAGTTTGATAGTGTATTTTACTCGACATTCCACGCGCTTTAAGTTGCCGCCTAGCCCAGTACGCTATCTGAAATAGGAGCTACGTATGTTGAACAAATGTGACAGAATTACGCTGAATGCTTATATTAACCTTAATATAAAGTGTTCTAATCGGGTCGCTGTTTGCCTTATCCTAGAAGTTTAATAGTGCATTTTACTCGCCATTCCACGCGCTTTACGATGCCGCCTAGCCCAGGACGCTATCTGAAATAGGAGCTACGTAAGTTGAACAAATGTGACAGAGTTACGCTGAATTCTTATATTAACCGCAATATAAAATGATCTAATCGGGTCTCTGTTTGCCTAACCTAGAAGTTTAGTAGTGCATTTTACTCGCCATGTCTTGCGCTTTGAGATGCAGCTTACCCCAATACGCTATCTGAAATAGGAGCGACGTAAATTGAACAAATGTGATAGAATTTCGCTGAATTCTTATATTAACCAAAACATAAAATGATCTAATCGGGTCTCTGATTGCCCTATCATTGAAGTTTAATAGTGCATTTTACCCGCCATTCCACGCGCTTTAAGATGCCGCCTAGCCCAGTACGCAGTCTGAAATAGGAGCTACGTAAGTTGAACAAATGTGTCAGAGTTACGCTGAATTCTTATATTAACCGCAATATAAAATTATCTAATCGGGTCTCTGTTCGCCCTCGCCTAGAAGTTTAATAGTGCATTTTATTCGCCATTTCATGCGCTTTGAGATGCCGCTTAGCCCAATACGCTATCTGAAATAGCAGCGACGTAAATTAATCAAATGTGATAGAATGTCCCTGAAATCTTATCTTAAACAAAATGTAAAATGATCTAATCGGGTCTCTGATTGCCCTATCATGGAAGATTAGTAGTGCAGTTTACTCACCCTTCCACGCGCTTTGCGATGCCGCATAGCCCAATACGCTATCTGAAATAGGAGCGACGTAAGTTGAACAAATGTGATAGAATTTCGCTGAATTCTTTTATTAAACAAAATATAAAATGATCTAATCGGGTCTCTGATTGCCCTATCATAGAAGTTTAATAGTGCATTTTACTCGCCATTTCATGCGCTTTGAGATGCCAATTAGCCCAATACGCTATCTGTAATAGGAGCGACATAAATTGAGCAAATGTGATAGAATTTCGCTGAATTCTTTTATTAACCAAAATGTAAAATGATCTAATCGGGTCTCTGTTCGCCCTCGCTTAGAAGTTTAATAGTGCATTTTATTCGCCATTTCATGCGCTTTGAGATGCCGCTTAGCCCAATACGCTATCTGAAATAGCACCGACGTAAATTAATCAAATGTGATAGAATGTCCCTGAAATCTTATGTTAAACAAAATGTAAAATGATCTAATCGGGTCTCTGATTGCCCTATCATGGAAGATTAGTAGTGCAGTTTACTCACCCTTCCACGCGCTTTAAGATGCAGCCTAGCCCAGTACGCTATCTGAAATAGGAGCGACGTAAATTGAACAAATGTGATAGAATTTTGCTTAATTCTAAAATTAACCATAATATAAAATGATCTAATCGGGTCTCTGTTTGCCCTACCCTAGAACTTTAATAGTGCATTTTACTCGCCATTTCATGCGCCTTCAGATGCCGCTTAGCCCAATGCGCTATCTGAAATAGGAGCGACGTAAATTGAAGAAATGAGAAAGAATTATGCTGAATTCTTAAATTGACCATAATATAAAATGATTTAATCGGGTCTCTGTTTGCCCTACCCTAGAAGTTTAGTAGTGCATTTCACTCGCCATTTCATGCGCTTTGAGGTGCCGCTTAGCCCAATATGCTATCTGAAATAGGAGCGACGTAAATTGAACAAATGTGATAGAATTTCCCTGAAATCTTATATAAAACAAAATATAAAATGATCTAATCGGGTCTCTGATTTCCCTATCATGGAAGATTAGTAGTGCATTTTACTCACCCTTCCACGCGCTTTAAGATGCCGCCTAGCCCAGTACGCTATCTGAAATAGGAGCGACGTAAATTGAACAAATGTGATAGAATTTTGCTGAATTCTTAAATTAACCATAATATAAAATGATCTAATCGGGTCTCTGTTTGCCCTACCCTAGAAGTTTAGTAGTGCATTTTACTCGCCCCTCCACGCGCTTTAAGATGCCGCCTAGCCCTGTACGCTATCTGAAATAGGAGCGACGTAAGTTGAACAAATGTGATAGAATTACGCTGAATTCTTATATTAACCGTAATATAAAATGATCTAATCGGGTATCTGTTTGCCTTACCCCAGAAGTTTAATAGTGCATTTTAATCGCCATTTCATGGGCTTTGAGATGCCGCTTAGCCCAATACGCTATCTGAAATAGGAGCGACGTAAATTGAACAAATGTGATAGAATTACGCTGAATTCTTATATTAACCGTAATATAAAATGATCTAATCGGGTCTCTGATTGCCCTATCATAGAAGTTTAATAGTGCATTTTACTCGCCTTTCCACGCGCTTTAAGATGCCGCCTAGCCCAGTACGCTATCTGAAATAGGAGCGACGTAAATTGAACAAATGTGATAGAATTTCCCTGAAATCTTATATTAAACAAAATATAAAATGAACTAATCGGGTCTCTGATTGCCCTAGCATAGAAGTTTAATAGTGCATTTTACTCGCCATTCCGCGCGCTTTAGGATGCCGCCTAGCCCAGTACGCTATCTGAAATAGGAGCGACGTAAATTGAACAAATGTGATAGAATTTTGCTGAATTCTTAAATTAACCATAATATAAAATGATCTAATCGGGTCTCTGTTTGCCCTACCCTAGAAGTTTAATAGTGCATTTCACTCGTCACTTCATGCGCTTTGAGATGCCGCTAAGCACAATAAGCTATCTGTAATAGGAGCGACGTAAATTGAGCAAATGTGATAGAATTTCGCTGAATTCTTTTATTAACCGAAATGTAAAATGATCTAATCGGGTCTCTGTTCGCCCTCGCCTAGAAGTTTAATAGTGCATTTTATTCGCCATTTCTTGCGCTTTGAGATGCCGCTTAGCCCAATACGCTATCTGAAATAGCAGCGACGTAAATTAAACAAATGTGATAGAATGTCCCTGAAATCTTATATTAAACAAAACGTAAAATGATCTAATCGGGTCTTTGATTGCCCTATCATAGAAGTTTAAGAGTGCATTTTACTCGCCATTTCTTGCGCTTCGCGATGCCGCATAGCCCAATACGCTATCTGAAATATCAGCGACGTAAGTTGAACAAATGTGATAGAATTTCGCTGAATTCTTTTATTAAACAAAATATAAAATGATCTAATCGGGTCTCTGATTGCCCTATCATAGAAGTTTAATAGTGCATTTTACTCGCCATTTCATGCGCTTTGAGATGCCACTTAGCCCAATACGCTATCTGTAATAGGAGCGACGTAAATTGAGCAAATGTCATAGAATTTCGCTGAATTCTTAAATTAACCATAATATAAAATTATCTAATGGGGTCTCTGATTGCCCTACCCTAGAAGATTAATAGTGCATTTCACTCGCCATTTCATGCGCTTTGAGGTGCCGCTTAGCCCAATAAGCTATCTGAAATAGGAGCGACGCAAATTGAACAAATGTGATAGAATTTCGCTGAATTCTTATATTAACCGAAATGTAAAATGATCTAATCGGGTCTCTGTTCGCCCTCGCCTAGAAGTTTAATAGTGCATTTTATTCGCCATTTCTTGCGCTTTGAGATGCCGCTTAGCCCAATACGCTATCTGAAATAGCAGCGACGTAAATTAAACAAATGTGATAGAATGTCCCTGAAATCTTATATTAAACAATATGTAAAATGATCTAATCGGGTCTCTCATTGCCCTATCATAGAAGTTTAAGAGTGCATTTTACTCGCCATTTCTTGCGCTTTGCGATGCCGCATAGCCCAATACGCTATCTGAAATATCAGCGACGTAAGTTGAACAAATGTGACAGAATTTCGCTGAATTCTTTTATTAAACAAAATATAAAATGATCTAATCGGGTCTCTGATTGCCCTATCATAGAAGTTTAATAGTGCATTTTACTCGCCATTTCATGCGCTTTCAGATGCCACTTAGCCCAATACGCTATCTGCAATAGGAGCGACGTAAGTTGAACAAATGTGATAGAATTTCGCTATATTCTTTTATTAATCAAAATGTAAAATGATCTAATCGGGTCTGTGTTCGCCCTCGCCTAGAAGTTTAATAGTGCATTTTATTCGCCATTTCATGCGCTTTGAGATGCCGCTTAGCCCAATACGCTATCTGAAATAGCAGCGACGTAAATTAAACAAATGTGATAGAATGTCGCTGAAATCTTATGTTAAACAAAATGTAAAATGATCTAATCGGGTCTCTGATTGCCCTATCATGGAAGATTAGTAGTGCATTTTACTCACCCTTCCACGCGCTTTAAGATGCCGCCTAGCCCAGTACGCTATCTGATATAGGAGCGACGAAAATTGAACAAATGTGATAGAATCTTGCTTAATTCTTAAATTAACCATAATATAAAATGATCTAATCGGGTCTCTGTTTGCCCTACCCTAGAACTTTAATAGTGCATTTTACTCGCAATATCATGCGCTTTGAGATGCCGCTTAGCCCAATACGCTATCTGAAATAGGAGCTACGTAAGTTGAACAAGTATGACAGAATTACGCTGAATTCTTATATTAACCGTAATATAAAATGATCTAATCGGGTCTCTGTTTGCCTTATCCTAGAAGCTTAGTAGTGCATTTTACTCGCACATTTCATGCGCTTTGAGATGCCGCTTAGCCCAATACGCTATCTGAGATAGGAGCGACGTAAATTGAACAAATGTGATAGAATTTCGCTGATTTCTAATATTAACCTAAATATGAAATGATCTAATCGTGTCTCTGTTTGCCCTACCCTAGAAGTTTAATAGTGCATTTTACTCGCCATGTCTTGCGCTTTGAGATGCAGCTTACCCCAATACGCTATCTGAAATAGGAGCGACGTAAATTGAACAAATGTGATAGAATTTCGCTGAATTCTTATATTAACCAAAACATAAAATGATCTAATCGGGTCTCTGATTGCCCTATCATAGAAGTATAATAGTGCATTTTACTCGCCATTCCACGCGCTTTAAGATGCCGTCTAGCCCAGGACGCTATCTGAAATAGGAGCTACGTAAGTTGAACAAATGTGACAGAGTTACGCTGAATTCTTATATTAACCGCAATATAAAATGATCTAATCGGGTCTCTGTTTGCCTTATCCTAGAAGTTTAATAGTACATTTTACTCGCCATTTCATGCGCTTTGAGATGCCGCTTAGCCCAGTACGCTATCTGAAATAGGAGCGACGTAAATTGAACAAATGTGATAGAATTTCGCTGAATTCTTATATTAACCAAAATATAAAATGATCTAATCGGGTCTCTGATAGCCCTATCATAGAAGTTTAATAGTGCATTTTACTCGCCATTCCACGCGCTTTAAGATGCCGCCTAGCCCAGTACGCTATCTGAAAGAGGAGCGACGTAAGTTGAACAAATGTGATAGAATTACGCTGAATTCTTATATTAACCGTAATATAAAATGATCTAATCGGGTCTCTGTTTGCCTTATCCTAGAAGTGTAATAGTGCATGTTACTCGCCATTTCATGCGCATTGAGATGCCGCTTAGCCCAATACGCTATCTGAAATTGGAGCGACGTAAATTGAACAAATGTGATAGAATTTCGCTGAATTCTTATATTAACCGTAATATAAAATGATCTATTCGGGTTTCTATTCGCCCTACCCCAGAAGTTTAATAGAGCATTTCACTCGCCAATCCATGAGCTTTGAGATGCCGCTTAGCCCAATACGCTATCTGAAATAAGAGCGACGTAAATTGTACAAATGTGATAGAATCTTGCTGAATTCTTAAATTAACCATAATATAAAATGATCTAATCGGGTCTCTGTTTGCCCTACCCTAGAAGTTTAATAGTGCATTTCACTCGTCATTTCATGCGCTTTGAGATGCCGCTTAGCCCAATACCCTATCTGAAATAGCAGCGACGTAAATTAAACAAATGTGATAGAATGTCCCTGAAATCTTATATTAAACAAATTGTAAAGTGATCTAATCGGGTCTCTGATTGCCCTATCATAAAAGTTTAAGAGTGCATTTTACTCGCCATTTCTTGCGCTTTGCGATGCCGCATAGCCCAACACGCTATCTCAAATATCAGCGACGTAAGTTGAACAAATGTGATAGAATTTCGCTGATTTCTTTTATTAAACAAAATATAAAATGATCTAATCGGGTCTCTGATTGCCCTATCATAGAAGTTTAATAGTGCATTTTACTCGCCATTTCATGCGCTTTGAGATGCCACTTAGCCCAATACGCTATCTGCAATAGGAGCGACGTAACTTGAACAAATGTGATAGAATTTCGCTGAATTCTTATATTAACCAAAATATAAAATGACCTAATCGGGTCTCTGATTGCCCTATCATAGTAGTTTAGTAGTGCATTTTACTCGCCATTCCACGCGCTTTGAGATGCCACCTAGCCCAGTACGCTATCTGAAATAGGAGCGACGTAAGTTGAACAAATGTGATAGAATTACGCTGAATTCTTATATTAACCGTAATATAAAATGATCTAATCTGGTCTCTGATTGCCCTATCATAGAAGTTTAATAGTGCATTTTACTCGCCTTTCCACGCGCTTTAAGATGCCGCCTAGCCCAGTACGCTATCTGAAATAGGAGCGACGTAAATTGAACAAATGTGATAGAATTTCGGTGAATTCTTAAATTAACCATAATATAAAATGATCTAATCGGGTCTCTGTTTGCCCTACCCTAGAAGTGTAATAGTGCATTTTACTCGCCATTCCACGCGCTTTAAGATGCCGCTTAGCCCAATACGCTATCTGAAATAGGAGCGACGTAAATGGAACAAATGTGATAGAATTTCCCTGAATTCTTATATTAACCTTAATGTAAAATGATCTAATCGGGTCTCTGTTCGCCCTACCATAGAAGTCTAATAGTGCATTTATCTCGTCATTTCATGCGCTTTGAGATGCCGCATAGCCCATTACGCTATCTGAAATAGGAGCGACGTAAATTAAACAAAAGTGATACAATTTCGCTGAATTCTTATATTAACCAAAATATAAAATGATCTAATCAGGTCTCTGATTGCCCTATCATAGAAGTTCAATAGTGCATTTTACTCGCCATTTCATGCGCTTTGAGATGCCGCTTATCTCAATACGCTATCTGAAATAGGAGCGACGTAAATTGAACAAATGTGATAGAATGTCCCTGAAATCTTATATTAAACAAAATGTAAAATGATCTAATCGGGTCTCTGATTGCCCTATCATAGAAGTTTAAGAGTGCATTTTACTCGCCATTTCTTGCGCTTTGAGATGCCGCATAGCCCAATACGCTATCTGAAATATCAGCGACGTAAGTTGAACAAATGTGATAGAATTTCGCTGAATTCTTTTATTAAACAAAATATAAAATGATCTAATCGAGTCTCTGATTGCCCTATCATAGAAGTTTAATAGTGCATTTTACTCGCCATTTCATGCGCGTTGAGATGCCACTTAGCCCAATACGCTACCTGCAATAGGAGCGACGTAAGTTGAACAAATGTGATAGAATTTCGCTGAATTCTTTTATTAACCATAATGTAAAGTGATCTAATCCGGTCTCTGTTCGCCCTAGCCTAGAAGTTGAATAGCTCATTTTATTCGCCATTTCATGCGCTTTGAGACGCCGCTTAGCCCAATACGCTATCTGAAATAGGAGCGACGTAAATTGAACAAATGTGATAGAATTTCCCTGAATTCTTATATTAACCTTAATGTAAAATGATCTAATCGGGTCTTTCTTCGACCATCCCTAGAAGTTTAATAGTGCATTTCACTCGTCACTTCATGCGCTTTGAGATGCCGCTAAGGACAATAAGCTATCTGTAATAGGACCGACGTAAATTGAACAAATGTGATAGAATTTCGCTGAATTCTTTTATTAACCATAATGTAAAATGATCTAATCGGGTCTCTGTTCGCCCTCGCCTAGAAGTTTAATAGTGCATTTTACTCGCCATTCCGCGCGATTTAGGATGCCGCCTAGCCCAATACGCTATCTGAAATAGGAGCGACGTAAATTGAACAAATGTGATAGAATTTCGCTGAATTCTTAAATTAACCATAATATAAAATGATTTAATCGGGTCTTTCTTTGCCCTACCCTAGAAGTTTAATAGTGCATTTTACTCGCCATTTCATGCGCTTTGAGATTCCGCCTAGCCCAGTACGCTATCTGAAATAGGAGCGACGTAAGTTGAAAAAATGTGATAGAATTACGCTGAATTCTTATATTAACCGTAATATAAAATGATCTAATCGGGTCTCTGTTTGCCCTACCCTAGAAGTTTAATAGTGCATTTTACTCGTCATTTCATGCGCTTTGAGACGCCGCATAGCCCAATACGCTATCTGAAATAGGAACGACGTAAATTGAACAAATGTGATAGAATCTTTCTGGATTCTTAAATTAACCATAATATAACATGATCTAATCGGGTCTCTGTTTGCCCTACCCTTGAAGTTTAATAGTGCATTTTACTCGCCATTCCACGCGCTTTAAGATGCCGCCTAGCCCAGTACGCTACCTGAAAGAGGAGCGACGTAAGTTGAACAAATGTGATAGAATTACGCTGAATTCTTATATTAACCGTAATATAAAATGATCTAATCGGGTCTCTGTTTGCCTTATCCTAGAAGTTTAATAGTGCATGTTACTCGCCATTTCATGCGCATTGAGATGCCGCTTAGCCCAATACGCTACCTGAAATAGGAGCGACGTAAATTGAACCAATGTGATAGAATTTCGCTGAATTCTTAAATTAACCATAATATAAAATGATCTAATCGGGTCTCTGTTTACCCTACCCCAGAAGTTTAATAGTGCATTATACTGGTCATTTCATGCGCTTTGAGATGCCGCTTAGTCCAATACGCTATCTGAAATATCAGCGACGTAAATTGAACAAATGTGAGAGAATTTCGCTGAATTCTTATATTAACCAAAATATAAAATGATCTAATCGGGTCTCTGATTGCCCTATCATAGAAGCTTAATAGTGCATTTTACTCGCCATTCCACGCGCTTTAAGATGCCGCCTAGCCGAGTACGCTATCTGAAATAGGAGCGACGTATGTTGAACAAATGTGATAGAATTTCCCTGAATTCTTATATTAACCTTAATGTAAAATGATCTAATCGGGTCTCTGTTTGCCCTACCCTAGAAGTTTAATAGTGCATTTTACTCGCCATTTCTTGCGCTTTGAGATGCCGCTTAGCCCAGTACGCTATCTGAAATAGGAGCGACGTAAATTGAACAAATGTGATAGAATTTTGCTGAATTCTTAAATTAACCATAATATAAAATGATCTAATCGGGTCTCTGTTTACCCTACCCTAGAAGTTTAATAGTGCATTTTACTGGTCATTTCATGCGCTTTGAGATGCCGCTTAGTCCAATACGCTATCTGAAATATCAGCGACGTAAATTGAACAAATGTGAGAGAATTTCGCTGAATTCTTATATTAACCAAAATATAAAATGATCTAATCGGGTCTCTGATTGCCCTATCATAGAAGCTTAATAGTGCATTTTACTCGCCATTCCACGCGCTTTAAGATGCCGCCTAGCCGAGTACGCTATCTGAAATAGGAGCGACGTATGTTGAACAAATGTGATAGAATTTCCCTGAATTCTTATATTAACCTTAATGTAAAATGATCTAATCGGGTCTCTGTTTGCCCTACCCTAGAAGTTTAATAGTGCATTTTACTCGCCATTTCTTGCGCTTTGAGATGCCGCTTAGCCCAGTACGCTATCTGAAATAGGAGCGACGTAAATTGAACAAATGTGATAGAATTTTGCTGAATTCTTAAATTAACCATAATATAAAATGATCTAATCGGGTCTCTGTTTGCCCTACCCTAGAAGTTTAATAGTGCATTTCACTCGTCATTTCATGCGCTTTGCGATGCCGCTTAGCACAATAAGCTATCTGAAATAGGAGCGACGCAAATTGAACAAATGTGATAGAATTTCCATGAAATCTTATATAAAACAAAATATAAAATGATCTAAACGGGACTCTGATTGCCCTATCATAGAAGTTTAGTAGTGCATTTTACTCGCCCTTCCACGCGCTTTAAGATGCCGCCTAGCCCAGTACACTATCTGAAATAGGAGCGACGTATGTTGAACAAATGTGATATAATTACTCTGAATTCTTATATTAACCGTAATATTAAATGATCTAATCGGGTCTCGGTTTGCCTTACCCTAGAAGTTTAATAGTGCGTTTTACTCGCCATTTCATGCGCTTTGAGATGCCGCTTAGCCCAATACGCTATCTGCAACATGAGCGACGTAAATTGAACAAATGTGATAGAATTTCGCTGAATTCTTAAATTAACCATAATATAAAATGATCTAATCGGGTCTCTGTTTGCCCTACCCTAGAAGTTTAATAGTACATTTTACTCGCCATTTCTTGCGCTTTGAGATGCCGCTTAGCCCAATACGCTATCTGAAATATCAGCGACGTAAATTGAACAAATGTGAGAGAATCTCGCTGAATTCTTATATTAACCTTAATGTAAAATGATCTAATCGGGTCTCTGTTCGCCCTACCCTAGAAGATTACTAGTGCATTTCACACGTCATTTCATGCCCTTTGAGATGCCGCTTAGCTCAATAAGCTATCTGAAATAGGAGCGACGTAAATTGGACAAATGTGATAGAATTTTTCTGAATTCTTAAATAAACCATAATATGAAATGATCTAATCGGGTCTCTGTTTGTCCTACCCTAGAGGTTTAACAGTGCATTTTACTCGCCATTTCATGCGCTTTGAGATGCCGCCGAGCCCAATACGCTATCTGAAATAGGAGCGACGTAAATTGAACAAATGTGATAGAATTTCGCTGAATTCTTATATTAACCATAATATAAAATGATCTAATCGGGTCTCTGATTGCCCTATCATAGAAGTTTGATAGTGTATTTTACTCGACATTCCACGCGCTTTAAGTTGCCGCCTAGCCCAGTACGCTATCTGAAATAGGAGCTACGTAAGTTGAACAAATGTGACAGAATTACGCTGAATTCTTATATTTACCGTAATATAAAATGATCTAATCGGGTCTCTGTTTGCCTTATCCTAGAAGTTTAATAGTGCATTTTACTCGCCGTTTCATGCGCTTTGAGATGCCGCCAAGCCCAGTACGCTATCTGACATAGGAGCGACGTAAATTGAACAAATATGATAGAATTTCGCTGAATTCTTATATTAACCTTAATGCAAAATGATCTAATCGGGTCTCTGTTCGCCCTACTCTAGAAGTTTAATAGTGCATTTTACTCGCCATTCCACGCGCTTTAAGATGCCGCCTATCCGAGTACGCTATTTGAAATAGGAGCAACGTAAATTGAACAAATGTGACAGAATTACGCTGAATTCTTATATTAACCGTAATATAAAATGATCTAATCGGATCTCTGTTTGCCTTATACTAGAAGTTTAGTAGTGCACTTTACTCGCCATTTCATGCGCTTTGAGATGCGGCTTAGCCCAATACGCTATCTGAAATAGGAGCGACGTAAATTGAACAAATGTGATAGAATTTCGCTGAATTCTAATATTAACCAAAATATGAAATGATCTAATCGGGTCTCTGATTGCCCTATCATAGAAGTTTGATAGTGTATTTTACTCGATATTCCACGCGCTTTAAGTTGCCGCCTAGCCCAGTGCGCTATCTGAAATAGGAGCTACGTAAGTTGAACAAATGTGACAGAATTACGCTGAATTCTTATATTAACCGTAATATAAAATGATCTAATCGGGTCTCTGTTTGCCTTATCCTAGAAGTTTAATAGTGCATTTTACTCGCCATTTCATGCGCTTTGAGATGCCGCTTAGCCCAGTACGCTATCTGAAATAGGAGCGACGTAAATTGAACAATTGTGATAGAATTTCGCTGAATTTTTATAATAACCAAAATATAAAATGATGTAATCGGGTCTCTGATTGCCCTATCATAGAAGTTTAATATTGCATTTTACTCGCCATTCCACGCGCTTTAAGATGCCTCCTAGCTCAGTACGCTATCTGAAATAGGAGCGATAAAAGTTGAACAAATGTGATAGAATTTCGCTGAATTCTTATATTAACCAAAATATAAAATGATCTAATCGGGTCTCTGATTTCCCTATCATAGAAGTTTAACAGTGCATTTGACTCGCCATTTCATGAGCTTTGAGATGCGGCTTAGCCCAATACGCTATCTGAAATAGGAGCGACGTAAATTGAACAAATGTGATAGAATTTCGCTGAATTCTAATATTAACCAAAATATAAAATTATCTAATGGGGTATCTGATTGCCCTACCCTAGAAGATTAATAGTGCATTTCACTCGCCATTTCATGCGCTTTGAGGTGCCGCTTAGCCCAATAAGCTATCTGAAATAGGAGCGACGCAAATTGAACAAATGTGATAGAATTTCGCTGAATTCTTATATTAACCAAAATATAAAATGATCTAATCGGGTCTCTGATTGCCCTATCATAGAAGTTTAATAGTGCATTTTACTCGCCATTCCACGCGCTTTAAGCTGCCGCCTAGCCCAGTACGCTATCTGAAATAGGAGCGACGTATGTTGAACAAATGTGATAGAATTTCCCTGAATTCTTATATTAACCTTAATGTAAAATGATCTAATCGGGTCTCTGTTTGCCCTACCCTAGAAGTTTAATAGTGCATTTCACTCGTCATTTCGTGCGCTTTGCGATGCCGCTTAGCCCAATAAGCTATCTGAAATAGGAGCGACGTAAATTGAACAAATGTGATAGAATTTCGCGGAATTCTTATATTAACCAAAATATAAAATGATCTAATCGGGTCTCTGATTGCCCTATCATAGAAGTTTAATAGTGAATTTTACTCGCCATTCCACGCGCTTTAAGATGCCGCATAGCCCAGTACGGTATCTGAAATAGGAACGACGTAAATTGAACAAATGTGATAGAATTTCGCTGAATTCTTATATTAACCAAAATATAAAAGGGTCTAATCGGGTCTCTGATTGCCCTATCATAGAAGCTTAATAGTGCATTTTACTCGCCATTCGATGCGCTTTAAGATGCCGCCTAGCCCAGTACGCTATCTGAAATAGGAGCGACGTAAACTGAACAAATGTGATAGAATTTTGCTGAATTCTTAAATTAACCATAATATAAAATGATCTAGTCGGGTCTCTGATTGCCCTACCCTAGAAGTTTAATAGTGCATTTTACTCGCCATTTCATGCGCTTTGAGATGCCGCTTAGCCCAATACGCTATCTGAAATAGGAGCGACGTAAATTGAACAAATGTGATAGAATTTCGCTGAATTCTTATATTAACCAAAATATAAAATGATCTAATCGGGTCTCTGATTGCCCTATCATAGAAGTTTGATAGTGTATTTTACTCGACATTCCACGCGCTTTAAGTTGCCGCCTAGCCCAGGACGCTATCTGAAATAGGAGCTACGTAAGTTGAACAAATGTGACAGAGTTACGCTGAATTCTTATATTAACCGCAATATAAAATGATCTAATCGGGTCTCTGTTTGCCTACCCTAGAAGTTTAGTAGCGCATTTTACTCGCCATTTCATGCGCTTTGAGATGCCACTTAGCCCAATACGCTATCTGTAATAGGAGCGACGTAAATTGAGCAAATATGATAGAATTTCGCTGAATTCTTTTATTAACCAAAATGTAAAATGATCTAATCGGGTCTCTGTTCGCCCTCGCCTAGAAGTTTAATAGTGCATTTTACTCGCCATTCCACGCGCTTTAAGATGCCGCATAGCCCAGTACGGTATCTGAAATAGGAACGACGTAAATTGAACAAATGTGATAGAATTTCGCTGAATTCTTATATTAACCAAAATATAAAAGGGTCTAATCGGGTCTCTGATTGCCCTATCATAGAAGTTTAATACTGCATTTTACTCGCCATTTCATGCGCTTTGAGATGCCGCTTAGCCCAATACGCTATCTGAAATAGCAGCGACGTAAATTAAACAAATGTGATAGAATGTCCCTGAAATCTTATGTTAAACAAAATGTAAAATGATCTAATCGGGTCTCCGATTGCCCTATCATGGAAGATTAGTAGTGCAGTTTACTCACCCTTCCACGCGCTTTAAGATGCCGCCTAGCCCAGTACGCTATCTGAAATAGGAGCGACGTAAATTGAACAAATGTGATAGAATTTTGCTTAATTCTAAAATTAACCATAATATAAAATGATCTAATCGGGTCTCTGTTTGCCCTACCCTAGAACTTTAATAGTGCATTTTACTCGCCATTTCATGCGCCTTCAGATGCCGCTTAGCCCAATACGCTATCTGAAATAGGAGCGACGTAAATTGAAGAAATGAGAAAGAATTATGCTGAATTCTTAAATTGACCATAATATAAAATGATCTAATCGGGTCTCTGTTTGCCCTACCCTAGAAGTTTAGTAGTGCATTTCACTCGCCATTTCATGCGCTTTGAGGTGCCGCTTAGCCAAATATGCTATCTGAAATAGGAGCGACGTAAATTGAACAAATGTGATAGAATTTCCCTGAAATCTTATATAAAACAAAATATAAAATGATCGAATCGGGTCTCTGATTTCCCTATCATGGAAGATTAGTAGTGCATTTTACTCACCCTTCCACGCGCTTTAAGATGCCGCCTAGCCCAGTACGCTATCTGAAATAGGAGCGACGTAAATTGAACAAATGTGATAGAATTTTGCTGAATTCTTAAATTAACCATAATATAAAATGATCTAATCGGGTCTCTGTTTGCCCTACCCTAGAAGTTTAGTAGTGCATTTTACTCGCCCTTCCGCGCGCTTTAAGACGCCGCCTAGCCCTGTACGCTATCTGAAATAGGAGCGACGTAAGTTGAACAAATGTGATAGAATTACGCTGAATTCTTATATTAACCGTAATATAAAATGATCTAATCGGGTATCTGTTTGCCTTACCCCAGAAGTTTAATAGTGCATTTTAATCGCCATTTCATGGGCTTTGAGATGCCGCTTAGCCCAATACGCTATCTGAAATAGGAGCGACGTAAATTGAACAAATGTGATAGAATTACGCTGAGTTCTTATATTAACCGTAATATAAAATGATCTAATCGGGTCTCTGATTGCCCTATCATAGAAGTTTAATAGTGCATTTTACTCGCCTTTCCACGCGCTTTAAGATGCCGCCTAGCCCAGTACGCTATCTGAAATAGGAGCGACGTAAATTGAACAAATGTGATAGAATTTCCCTGAAATCTTATATTAAACAAAATATAAAATGAACTAATCGGGTCTCTGATTGCCCTAGCATAGAAGTTTAATAGTGCATTTTACTCGCCATTCCGCGCGCTTTAGGATGCCGCCTAGCCCAGTACGCTATCTGAAATAGGAGCGACGTAAATTGAACAAATGTGATAGAATTTTGCTGAATTCTTAAATTAACCATAATATAAAATGATCTAATCGGGTCTCTGTTTGCCCTACCCTAGAAGTTTAATAGTGCATTTCACTCGTCACTTCATGCGCTTTGAGATGCCGCTAAGCACAATAAGCTATCTGTAATAGGAGCGACGTAAATTGAGCAAATGTGATAGAATTTCGCTGAATTCTTTTATTAAACAAAATATAAAATGATCTAATCGGGTCTCTGATTGCCCTATCATAGAAGTTTAGTAGTGCATTTTACTCGCCATTTCATGCGCTTTGAGATGCCGCTTATCCCAATACGCTATCTGAAGTAGGAGCGACGTAAATTGAACAAATGTGATAGAATGTCGCTGAATTCTAATATTAACCAAAATGTAAAATGATCTAATCGGGTCTCTGATTGCCCTATCATAGAAGTTCGATAGTGTATTTTACTCGATATTCCACGCGCTTTAAGTTGCCGCCTAGCCCAGTACGCTATCTGAAATAGGAGATACGTAAGTTGAACAAATGTGATAGAATTTTGCTGAATTCTTAAATTAACCATAATATAAAATGATCTAATCGGGTCTCTGTTTGCCCTACCCTAGAAGTTTAATAGTGCATTTCACTCGTCATTTCATGCGCTTTGAGATGCCGCTTAGCCCAATACCCTATCTGAAATAGCAGCGACGTAAATTAAACAAATGTGATAGAATGTCCCTGAAATCTAATATTAAACAAATTGTAAAATGATCTAATCGGGTCTCTGATTGCCCTATCATAAAAGTTTAAGAGTGCATTTTACTCGCCATTTCTTGCGCTTTGCGATGCCGCATAGCCCAACACGCTATCTCAAATATCAGCGACGTAAGTTGAACAAATGCGATAGAATTTCGCTGATTTCTTTTATTAAACAAAATATAAAATGATCTAATCGGGTCTCTGATTGCCCTATCATAGAAGTTTAATAGTGCATTTTACTCGCCATTTCATGCGCTTTGACATGCCACTTAGCCCAATACGCTATCTGCAATAGGAGCGACGTAAGTTGAACAAATGTGATAGAATTTCGCTGAATTCTTATATTAACCAAAATATAAAATGACCTAATCGGGTCTCTGATTGCCCTATCATAGTAGTTTAGTAGTGCATTTTACTCGCCATTCCACGCGCTTTGAGATGCCACCTAGCCCAGTACGCTATCTGAAATAGGAGCGACGTAAGTTGAACAAATGTGATAGAATTACGCTGAATTCTTATATTAACCATAATGTAAAATGATCTAATCGGGTCTCTGTTCGCCCTCGCCTAGAAGTTTAATAGTGCATTTTATTCGCCATTTCATGCGCTTTGAGATGCCGCTTAGCCCAATACGCTATCAGAAATAGGAGCGAAATAAATTGAACGAATGTGATAGAATTACACTGAATTCTTATATTAACCAAAACATAAAATGATCTAATCAGGTCTCTGATTGCCCTAGCATAGAAGTTTAATAGTGCATTTTACTCGCCATTCCGCGCGATTTACGATGCCGCCTAGCCCAATACGCTATCTGAAATAGGAGCGACGTAAATTGAACAAATGTGATAGAATTTCGCTGAATTCTTAAATTAACCATAATATAAAATGATTTAATCGGGTCTTTCTTTGCCCTACCCTAGAAGTTTAATAGTGCATTTTACTCGCCATTTCATGCGCTTTGAGATGCCGCTTAGCCCAATACGCTATCTGAAATACGAGCGACGTAAGTTGAACAAATGTGATAGAATTTCGCTGAATTCTTTTATTAACCATAATATAAAATGATCTAATCGGGTCTCTGTTTGCCCTACCCTAGAAGTTTAATAGTGCATTTCACTCGTCACTTCATGCGCTTTGAGATGCCGCTAAGCACAATAAGCTATCTGTAATAGGAGCGACGTAAATTGAGCAAATGTGATAGAATTTCGCTGAATTCTTTTATTAACCAAAATGTAAAATGATCTAATCTGGTCTCTGTTTGCCTTATTCTAGACGTTTAATAGTGCATTATACTCGCCATTTCATGCGCTTTGAGATGCCGCTTAGCCCAATACGCTATCTGAAATAGTAGCGACGTAAATTGAACAAATGTGATAGAATTTCGCTGAATTCTTAAATTAACCATAATATAAAATGATCTAATCGGGTCCCTGTTTGCCCTACCCTTGAAGTTTAATAGTACATTTTACTCGCCATTTCATGCGCTTTGAGATGCCGCTACTCCCAATACGCTATCTGAAATAGGAGCGACGTAAATTGAACAAATCTGATAAAATTTCGCTGAATTCTTATATTAACCAAAATATAAAATGATCTAATCGGGTCTCTGTTTGCCTTATCCTAGAAGTTTAATAGTGCATTTTACTCACCATTTCATGCGCTTTGAGATGCCGCTTAGTCCAATACGCTATCTGAAATATCAGCGACGTAAATTGAACAAATGTGAGAGAATTTCGCTGAATTCTTATATTAACCAAAATATAAAATGATCTACTCGGGTCTCTGATTGCCCTATCATAGAAGTTTAATAGTGCATTTTACTCGACATTCCTTGCGCTTTGAGATGCCGCTTAGTCCAATACGCTATCTGAAATATCAGCGACGTAAATTGAACAAATGTGAGAGAATTTCGCTGAATTATTATATTAACCAAAATATAAAATAATTTAATCGGGTCTCTGATTTCCCTATCATAGAAGTTTAGTAGTGCATTTGACTCGCCATTTCATGCGCTTTGAGATGCCGCTTAGCCCAATACGCTATCTGAAATAGGGGCGACGTAAATTGAACAAATGTGATAGAATTACTCTGAATTCTTATATTAACCGTAATATAAAATGATCTAATCGGGTCTCTGTTTGCCTTACCCTAGAACTTTAATAGTGCATTTTACTCGCCCTTCCACGCGCTTTAAGATGCCGCCTAGCCCAGTACACTATCTGAAATAGGAGCGACGTAAACTGAACAAATGTGATAGAATTTTGCTGAATTCTTAAATTAACCATAATATAAAATGATCTAGTCGGGTCTCTGATTGCCCTACCCTAGAAGTTTAACAGTGCATTTTACTCGTCATTTCATGCGCTTTGAGATGCCGCATAGCCCAATACGCTATCTGAAATAGGAACGACGTAAATTGAACAAATGTGATAGAATTTTTCTGAATTCTTAAATTAACCATAATATAAAACGATCTAATCGGGTCTCTGTTTGCCCTACCCTTGAAGTTTAATAGTGGATTTTACTCGGCATTCCACGCGCTTTAAGATGCCGCCTAGCACAGTACGCTATCTGAAATAGGAGCGACGTAAATGGAACAAATGTGTTAGAATTTCGCCGAATTATTATATTAACCAAAATATAAAATAATCTAATCGGGTCTCTGATTTCCCTATCATAGAAGTTTAACAGTGCATTTTACTCGCCATTTCATGCGCTTTGAGATGCCGCTTATCCCAATACGCTATCTGAAGTAGGAGCGACGTAAATTGAACAAATGTGATAGAATGTCGCTGAATTCTAATATTAACCAAAATGTAAAATGATCTAATCGGGTCTCTGATTGCCCTATCATAGAAGTTCGATAGTGTATTTTACTCGATATTCCACGCGCTTTAAGTTGCCGCCTAGCCCAGTACGCTATCTGAAATAGGAGCTACGTAAGTTGAACAAATGTGATAGAATTTTGCTGAATTCTTAAATTAACCATAATATAAAATGATCTAATCGGGTCTCTGTTTGCCCTACCCTAGAAGTTTAATAGTGCATTTCACTCGTCATTTCATGCGCTTTGAGATGCCGCTTAGCCCAATACCCTATCTGAAATAGCAGCGACGTAAATTAAACAAATGTGATAGAATGTCCCTGAAATCTAATATTAAACAAATTGTAAAATGATCTAATCGGGTCTCTGATTGCCCTATCATAAAAGTTTAAGAGTGCATTTTACTCGCCATTTCTTGCGCTTTGCGATGCCGCATAGCCCAACACGCTATCTCAAATATCAGCGACGTAAGTTGAACAAATGTGATAGAATTTCGCTGATTTCTTTTATTAAACAAAATATAAAATGATCTAATCGGGTCTCTGATTGCCCTATCATAGAAGTTTAATAGTGCATTTTACTCGCCATTTCATGCGCTTTGACATGCCACTTAGCCCAATACGCTATCTGCAATAGGAGCGACGTAAGTTGAACAAATGTGATAGAATTTCGCTGAATTCTTATATTAACCAAAATATAAAATGACCTAATCGGGTCTCTGATTGCCCTATCATAGTAGTTTAGTAGTGCATTTTACTCGCCATTCCACGCGCTTTGAGATGCCACCTAGCCCAGTACGCTATCTGAAATAGGAGCGACGTAAGTTGAACAAATGTGATAGAATTACGCTGAATTCTTATATTAACCATAATGTAAAATGATCTAATCGGGTCTCTGATTGCCCTCGCCTAGAAGTTTAATAGTGCATTTTATTCGCCATTTCATGCGCTTTGAGATGCCGCTTAGCCCAATACGCTATCAGAAATAGGAGCGAAATAAATTGAACGAATGTGATAGAATTACACTGAATTCTTATATTAACCAAAATATAAAATGATCTAATCAGGTCTCTGATTGCCCTAGCATAGAAGTTTAATAGTGCATTTTACTCGCCATTCCGCGCGATTTACGATGCCGCCTAGCCCAATACGCTATCTGAAATAGGAGCGACGTAAATTGAACAAATGTGATAGAATTTCGCTGAATTCTTAAATTAACCATAATATAAAATGATTTAATCGGGTCTTTCTTTGCCCTACCCTAGAAGTTTAATAGTGCATTTTACTCGCCATTTCATGCGCTTTGAGATGCCGCTTAGCCCAATACGCTATCTGAAATACGAGCGACGTAAGTTGAACAAATGTGATAGAATTTCGCTGAATTCTTTTATTAACCATAATATAAAATGATCTAATCGGGTCTCTGTTTGCCCTACCCTAGAAGTTTAATAGTGCATTTCACACGTCATTTCATGCGCTTTGAGATGCCGCATAGCTCAATAAGCTATCTGAAATAGGAGCGACGTAAATGGAACAAATGTGTTAGAATTTCGCTGAATTATTATATTAATCAAAATATAAAATAATCTAATCGGGTCTCTGATTTCCCTATCATAGAAGTTTAACAGTGCATTTGACTCGCCATTCCACGCGCTTTAAGGTGCCGCCTAGCCCAGTACGCTATCTGAAATAGGAGCGACGTAAGTTGAACAAATGTGATAGAATTTTGATGAATTCTTAAATTAACCATGATGTAAAATGATCGAATCGGGTCTCCGATTGCCCTACCCTAGAAGTTTAATAGTTCATTTTACTTGCCATTTCTTGCGCTTTGAGATGCCGCATAGCCCAATGCGCTATCTGAAATATCAGCGACGTAAATTGAACAAATGTGAGAGAATCTCGCTGAATTCTTATATTAACCTTAATGTAAAATGATCTAATCGGGTCTCTGTTCGCCCTACCCTAGAAGATTACTAGTGCATTTCACACGTCATTTCATGCGCTTTGAGATGCCGCTTAGCTCAATAAGCTATCTGAAATAGGAGCGACGTAAATGGAACAAATGTGTTAGAATTTCGCTGAATTATTATATTAATCAAAATATAAAATAATCTAATCGGGTCTCTGATTTCCCTATCATAGAAGTTTAACAGAGCATTTGACTCGCCATTTCATGCGCTTTGAGATGCCGCTTAGCCCAATACGCTATCTGAAATAGGGGCGACGTAAATTGAACAAATGTGTTAGAATTACTCTGAATTCTTATATTAACCGTAATATAAAATGATCTAATCGGGTCTCTGTTTGCCTTACCCTAGAAGTTTAATAGTGCATTTCACTCGCCATTTCATGCGCTTTGAGGTGCCGCTTAGCCCAATAAGCTATCTGAAATAGGAGCGACGCAAATTGAACAAATGTGATAGAATTGCGCTGAATTCTGAAATTAACCATAATATAAAATGATCTTATCGGGTCTCTGTTTGCCCTACCCTAGAAGTTTAATAGTGCATTTTACTCGACATGTCTTGCGCTTTGAGATGCCGCTTAGTCCAATACGCTGTCTGAAATATCAGCGACGTAAATTGAACAAATGTGAGAGAATTTCGCTGAATTCTTATATTAACCAAAATATAAAATGATCTAATCGGGTCTCTGATTGCCCTATCATAGAAGTTTAGTAGTGCATTTTACTCGCCCTTCCACGCGCTTTGAGATACCGCCTTGCCCAGTACGCTATCTGAAATAGGAGCGACGTAAGTTGAACAAATGTGATAGAATTACGCTGAATTCTTATATTAACCGTAATATAAAATGATCTAATCGGGTCTCTGTTTGCCCTACCCTAGAAGTTTAACAGTGCATTTTACTCGTCATTTCATGCGCTTTGAGATGCCGCATAGCCCAATACGCTATCTGACATAGGAGCGACGTAAATTGAACAAATGTGATAGAATTTCGCTGAATTCTTATATTAACCAAAATAAAAAATGATCTAGTCGGGTCTCTGATAGCCCTATCATAGAAGTTTAATAGTACATTTTACTCGCCATTCCACGCGCTTTAAGGTGCCGCCTAGCCCAGTACGCTATCTGAAATAGGAGCGACGTAAGTTGAACAAATGTGATAGAATTTTGATGAATTCTTAAATTAACCATGATGTAAAATGATCGAATCGGGTCTCCGATTGCCCTACCCTAGAAGTTTAATAGTTCATTTTACTTGCCATTTCTTGCGCTTTGAGATGCCGCTTAGCCCAATGCGCTATCTGAAATATCAGCGACGTAAATTGAACAAATGTGAGAGAATCTCGCTGAATTCTTATATTAACCTTAATGTAAAATGATCTAATCGGGTCTCTGTTCGCCCTACCCTAGAAGATTAATAGTGCATTTCACTCGCCATTTCATGCGCTTTGAGATGCCGCTGAGCCCAATAAGCTATCTGAAATAGGAGCCACGTAAATTGAACGAATGTGATAGAATTTTTCTGAATTCTTAAATAAACCATAATATGAAATGATCTAATCGGGTCTCTGTTTGCCTTACCCTAGAAGTTTAACAGTGCATTTTGCTCGCTATTTCATGCGCTTTGAGATGCCGCTTAGCCCAATACGCTATCTGCAATAGGAGCGACGTAAATTGAACAAATGTGATAGAATATCGCTGAATTCTTAAATTAACCATAATATAAAATGATCTAATCGGGTCTCTGTTTGCCCTACCCTAGAAGTTTAGTAGTGCATTTCACTCGTCATTTCATGCGCTTTGAGATGCCGCTTAGCCCAATATGCTATCTGAAATAGGAGCGACGTAAATTGAACAAATGTGATAGAATTTTGCCGAATTCTTAAATTAACCATAATATAAAATGATGTAATCGGCTCTCTGTTCGCCCTACCCAAGAAGTTTAATAGTGCATTTCACTCGCCATTTCATGAGCTTTGTGATGCCGCTTAGCCCAATACGCTATCTGACATAGGAGCGACGTAAATTGAACAAATGTGATAGAATTTCGCTGAATTCTTATATTCACCAAAATATAAAATGATCTAATCGGGTCTCTGATTGCCCTATCATAGAAGTTTAGTAGTGCATTTTACTCTCCACTCCACGCGCTTTAAGATGCCGCCTAGCCCAGTACGCTATCTGAAATAGGAGCGACGTAAATTGAACAAATGTGATAGAATTTTGCTGAATTCTTATATTAACCGTAATATAAAATGATCTAATCGGGTCTCTGTTTGCCCTACCCTAGAAGTTTAATAGTTCATTTTACTCGCCATTTCTTGCGCTTTGAGATGCCGCTTAGCCCAATACGCTATCTGAAATGTCAGCGACGTAAATTGAACAAATGTGAGAGAATCTCGCTGAATTCTTATATTAACCAAAATATAAAATGATCTAATCGGGTCTATGATTGCCCAATCATAGAAGTTTAAAAGTGCATTTTACTCGCCATTCCACGCGCTTTAGGATGCCGCCTAGCCCAGAACGCTATCTGAAATAGGAGCGACGTAAATTGAACAAATGTGATAGAATTTCGCTGAATTCTTATATTAACCGTAATATAAAATGATCTAATCGGGTCTCTGTTTGCCCTACCCTAGAAGTTTAACAGTGCATTTTACTCGTCATTTCATGCGCTTCGAGATGCCGCATAGCCCAATACGCTATCTGACATAGGAGCGACGTAAATTGAACAAATGTGATAGAATTTCGCTGAATTCTTAAATTAACCATAATATAAAATGATCTAATTGGGTCTCTGATTGCCCTACCCTAGAAGATTAATAGTGCATTTCACTCGCCATTTCATGCGCTTTGAGATGCCGCTTAGCCCAATACGCTATCTGACATAGGAGCGACGTAAATTGAACAAATGTGATAGAATTTCGCTGAATTCTTATATTAACCAAAATATAAAATGATCTGATCGGGTCTCTGATTGCCCTATCATAGAAGTTTAATAGTGCATTTCACTCGCCATTTCATGCGCTTTGAGATGCCGCTTAGCCCAATACGCTATCTGACATAGGAGCGACGTAAATTGAACAAATGTGATAGAATTTCGCTGAATTCTTATATTAACCAAAATATAAAATGATCTAATCGGGTCTCTGATTGCCCTATCATAGAAGTTTAATAGTGCATTTTACTCGCCATTCCACGCGCTTTAAGTTGCCGCCTAGCCCAGTACGCTATCTGAAATAGGAGCGACGTAAATTGAACAAATGTGATAGAATTTTGCTGAATTCTTAAATTAACCATAATATAAAATGATCGAATCGGGTCTCTGTTTTCCCTACCCTAGAAGTTTAATAGTGCATTTCACTCGTCATTTCATGCGCTTTGCGATGCCGCTTAGCCCAATAAGCAATCTGAAATAGGAGCGACGTAAATTGAACAAATGTCATAGAATTTCGCTGAATTCTTATATTAACCAAAATATAAAATGATCTAGTCGGGTCTCTGATTGCCCTATCATAGAAGTTTAATAGTACATTTTACTCGCCATTCCACGCGCTTTAAGGTGCCGCCTAGCCCAGTACGCTATCTGAAATAGGAGCGACGTAAGTTGAACAAATGTGATAGAATTTTGATGAATTCTTAAATTAACCATAATGTAAAATGATCGAATCGGGTCTCTGATTGCCCTACCCTAGAAGTTTAATAGTTCATTTTACTGGCCATTTCTTGCGCTTTGAGATGCCGCTTAGCCCAATACGCTATCTGAAATATCAGCGACGTAAATTGAACAAATGTGAGAGAATCTCGCTGAATTCTTATATTAACCGTAATATAAAATGATCTAATCGGGTCTCTGTTTGCCTTATCCTAGAAGTTTAATAGTGCATTTTACTCGCCACTTCATGCGCTTTGAGATGCCGCTTAGCCCAATACGCTATCTGAAATAGGAGCGAAGTAAATTGAACAAATGTGATAGATTTTCGAAGAATTCTTGAATTAACCATAATATAAATTGATCTAATCAGGTCTCTGTTCGCCCTAGCCTAGAAGTTTAATAGTGCATTTTATTCGCCATTTCATGCGCTTTGAGATGCCGCTTAGCCCAATACGCTATCTGAAATAGGAGCGACGTAAATTGAACAAATGTGATAGAATTTCGCTGAAATCTTATATTAAACAAAATATAAAATGATCTAAACGGGACTCTGATTGCCCTAACATAGAAGTTTAGTAGTGCATTTTACTCGCCCTTCCACGCGCTTTAAGATGCCGCCTGGCCCAGTACACTATCTGAAATAGGAGCGACGTATGTTGAACAAATGTGATAGATTTACGCTGAATTCTTATATTAACCGTAATATAAAATGATCTAATCGGGTCTCTGTTTGCCTTACCCTAGAAGTTTAATAGTGCATTTTTCTCGCCATTTCATGCGCTTTGAGATGCCGATTAGCCCAATACGCTATCTGCAATAGGAGCGACGTAAATTGAACAAATGTGATAGAATTTCGCTGAATTCTTAAATTAACCATAATATAAAATGATCTAATCGGGTCTCTGTTTGCCCTACCCTAGAAGTTTAATAGTTCATTTTACTTGCCATTTCTAGCGCTTTGAGATGCCGCTTAGCCCAATGCGCTATCTGAAATATCAGCGACGTAAATTGAACAAATGTGAGAGAATCTCGCTGAATTCTTATATTAACCTTAATGTAAAATGATCTAATCGGGTCTCTGTTCGCCATACCCTAGAAGATTAATAATGCATTTCACTCGTCATTTCATGCGCTTTGAGATGCCGCTGAGCCCAATAAGCTATCTGAAATAGGAGCCACGTAAATTGAACGAATGTGATAGAATTTTTCTGAATTCTTAAATAAACCATAATATGAAATGATCTAATCGGGTCTCTGTTTGCCTTGCCCTAGAAGTTTAACAGTGCATTTTACTCGCTATTTCATGCGCTTTGAGATGCCGCTTAGGCCAATACGCTATCTGAAATAGGAGCGACGTAAATTGAACAAATGTGATAGAATTTCCCTGAATACTTATATTAACCTTAATGTAAAATGATCTAATCGGGTCTCTGTTCGCCCTACCCTAGAAGTTTAGTAGTGCATTTCACTCGTCATTTCATGCGCTTTGAGATGCCGCTTAGCCCAATATGCTATCTGAAATAGGAGCGACGTAAATTGAACAAATGTGATAGAATTTTGCCGAATTCTTAAATTAACCATAATATAAAATGATGTAATCGGCTCTCTGTTCGCCCTACCCAAGAAGTTTAATAGTGCATTTCACTCGTCATTTCATGCGCTTTGCGATGCCGCTTAGCCCAATATGCTGTCTGAAATAGGAGCGACGTAAATTAAACATATGTGATAGAATTTCGCTGAATTCTTATATTAACCAAAATATAAAATGATCTAATCGGGTCTCTGATTGCCCTATCATAGAAGTTTAATAGAGCATTTTACTCGCCATTCCTCGCGCTTTAAGATGCCGCCTATCCGGGTACGCTATCTGAAATAGGAGCGACGTAAATTGAACAAATGTGATAGAATTTCGCAGAATTCTTATATTAACCAAAATATAAAATGATCTAGTCGGGTCTCTGATTGCCCTATCATAGAAGTTTAATAGTGCATTCTACTCGCCATTCCACGCCCTTTAAGGTGCCGCCTAACCCAGTACGCTATCTGAAATAGGAGCGACGTAAGTTGAACAAATGTGATAGAATTTTGCTGAATTCTTAAATTAACCATAATGTAAAATGATCGAATCGGGTCTCTGATTGCCCTACCCTAGAAGTTTAATAGTTCATTTTACTCGCCATTTCTTGCGCTTTGAGATGCCGCTTAGCCCAATACGCTATCTGAAATGTCAGCGACGTAAATTGAACAAATGTGAGAGAATCTCGCTGAATTCTTATATTAACCAAAATATAAAATGATCTAATCGGGTCTATGATTGCCCTATCATAGAAGTTTAAAAGTGCATTTTACTCGCCATTCCACGCGCTTTAAGATGCCGCCTAGCCCAGTACGCTATCTGAAATAGGAGCGACGTAAATTGAACAAATGTGATAGAATTTCGCTGAATTCTTATATTAACCGTAATATAAAATGATCTAATCGGGTCTCTGTTTGCCCTACCCTAGAAGTTTAATAGTGCATTTTAGTCGCCATTTCATGCGCTTTGAGATGCCGCTTAGCCCAATACGCTATCTGCAATAGGAGCGACGTAAATTGAACAAATGTGATAGAATTTCACTGAATTCTTAAATTAACCATAATATAAAATGATCTAATCGGGTCTCTTTTTGCCCTACCCTAGAAGTTTAATAGTTCATTTTACTTGCCATTTCTTGCGCTTTGAGATGCCGCTTAGCCCAATGCGCTATCTGAAATATCAGCGACGTAAATTGAACAAATGTGATAGAATTTCCCTGAATACTTATATTAACCTTAATATAAAATGATCTAATCGGGTCTCTGTTCGCCCTACCCTAGAAGATTAATAGTGCATTTCACTCGTCATTTCATGCGCTTTGAGATGCCGCTTAGCCCAATATGCTATCTGAAATAGGAGCGACGTAAATTGAACAAATGTGATAGAATTTTGCCGAATTCTTAAATTAACCATAATATAAAATGATGTAATCGGCTCTCTGTTCGCCCTACCCAAGAAGTTTAATAGTGCATTTCACTCGTTATTTCATGCGCTTTGCGATGCCGCTTAGCCCAATATGCTATCTGAAATAGGAGCGACGTAAATTGAACAAATGTGATAGAATTTCGCTGAATTCTTATATTAACCAAAATATAAAATGATCTGATCGGGTCTCTGATTGCCCTATCATAGAAGTTTAATAGTGCATTTCACTCGCCATTTCATGCGCTTTGAGATGCCGCTTAGCCCAATACGCTATCTGACATAGGAGCGACGTAAATTGAACAAATGTGATAGAATTTCGCTGAATTCTTATATTAACCAAAATATAAAATGATCTAATCGGGTCTCTGATTGCCCTATCATAGAAGTTTAATAGTGCATTTTACTCGCCATTCCACGCGCTTTAAGTTGCCGCCTAGCCCAGTACGCTATCTGAAATAGGAGCGACGTAAATTGAACAAATGTGATAGAATTTTGCTGAATTCTTAAATTAACCATAATATAAAATGATCGAATCGGGTCTCTGTTTTCCCTACCCTAGAAGTTTAATAGTGCATTTCACTCGTCATTTCATGCGCTTTGCGATGCCGCTTAGCCCAATAAGCAATCTGAATAGGAGCGACGTAAATTGAACAAATGTGATAGAATTTCGCTGAATTCTTATATTAACCAAAATATAAAATGATCTAGTCGGGTCTCTGATTGCCCTATCATAGAAGTTTAATAGTACATTTTACTCGCCATTCCACGCGCTTTAAGGTGCCGCCTAGCCCAGTACGCTATCTGAAATAGGAGCGACGTAAGTTGAACAAATGTGATAGAATTTTGATGAATTCTTAAATTAACCATAATGTAAAATGATCGAATCGGGTCTCTGATTGCCCTACCCTAGAAGTTTAATAGTTCATTTTACTGGCCATTTCTTGCGCTTTGAGATGCCGCTTAGCCCAATACGCTATCTGAAATATCAGCGACGTAAATTGAACAAATGTGAGAGAATCTCGCTGAATTCTTATATTAACCGTAATATAAAATGATCTAATCGGGTCTCTGTTTGCCTTATCCTAGAAGTTTAATAGTGCATTTTACTCGCCACTTCATGCGCTTTGAGATGCCGCTTAGCCCAATACGCTATCTGAAATAGGAGCGAAGTAAATTGAACAAATGTGATAGATTTTCGAAGAATTCTTGAATTAACCATAATATAAATTGATCTAATCAGGTCTCTGTTCGCCCTAGCCTAGAAGTTTAATAGTGCATTTTATTCGCCATTTCATGCGCTTTGAGATGCCGCTTAGCCCAATACGCTATCTGAAATAGGAGCGACGTAAATTGAACAAATGTGATAGAATTTCGCTGAAATCTTATATTAAACAAAATATAAAATGATCTAAACGGGACTCTGATTGCCCTAACATAGAAGTTTAGTAGTGCATTTTACTCGCCCTTCCACGCGCTTTAAGATGCCGCCTGGCCCAGTACACTATCTGAAATAGGAGCGACGTATGTTGAACAAATGTGATAGATTTACGCTGAATTCTTATATTAACCGTAATATAAAATGATCTAATCGGGTCTCTGTTTGCCTTACCCTAGAAGTTTAATAGTGCATTTTTTCTCGCCATTTCATGCGCTTTGAGATGCCGATTAGCCCAATACGCTATCTGCAATAGGAGCGACGTAAATTGAACAAATGTGATAGAATTTCGCTGAATTCTTAAATTAACCATAATATAAAATGATCTAATCGGGTCTCTGTTTGCCCTACCCTAGAAGTTTAATAGTTCATTTTACTTGCCATTTCTAGCGCTTTGAGATGCCGCTTAGCCCAATGCGCTATCTGAAATATCAGCGACGTAAATTGAACAAATGTGAGAGAATCTCGCTGAATTCTTATATTAACCTTAATGTAAAATGATCTAATCGGGTCTCTGTTCGCCATACCCTAGAAGATTAATAATGCATTTCACTCGTCATTTCATGCGCTTTGAGATGCCGCTGAGCCCAATAAGCTATCTGAAATAGGAGCCACGTAAATTGAACGAATGTGATAGAATTTTTCTGAATTCTTAAATAAACCATAATATGAAATGATCTAATCGGGTCTCTGTTTGCCTTGCCCTAGAAGTTTAACAGTGCATTTTACTCGCTATTTCATGCGCTTTGAGATGCCGCTTAGGCCAATACGCTATCTGAAATAGGAGCGACGTAAATTGAACAAATGTGATAGAATTTCCCTGAATACTTATATTAACCTTAATGTAAAATGATCTAATCGGGTCTCTGTTCGCCCTACCCTAGAAGTTTAGTAGTGCATTTCACTCGTCATTTCATGCGCTTTGAGATGCCGCTTAGCCCAATATGCTATCTGAAATAGGAGCGACGTAAATTGAACAAATGTGATAGAATTTTGCCGAATTCTTAAATTAACCATAATATAAAATGATGTAATCGGCTCTCTGTTCGCCCTACCCAAGAAGTTTAATAGTGCATTTCACTCGTCATTTCATGCGCTTTGCGATGCCGCTTAGCCCAATATGCTGTCTGAAATAGGAGCGACGTAAATTAAACATATGTGATAGAATTTCGCTGAATTCTTATATTAACCAAAATATAAAATGATCTAATCGGGTCTCTGATTGCCCTATCATAGAAGTTTAATAGAGCATTTTACTCGCCATTCCTCGCGCTTTAAGATGCCGCCTATCCGGGTACGCTATCTGAAATAGGAGCGACGTAAATTGAACAAATGTGATAGAATTTCGCAGAATTCTTATATTAACCAAAATATAAAATGATCTAGTCGGGTCTCTGATTGCCCTATCATAGAAGTTTAATAGTGCATTCTACTCGCCATTCCACGCCCTTTAAGGTGCCGCCTAACCCAGTACGCTATCTGAAATAGGAGCGACGTAAGTTGAACAAATGTGATAGAATTTTGCTGAATTCTTAAATTAACCATAATGTAAAATGATCGAATCGGGTCTCTGATTGCCCTACCCTAGAAGTTTAATAGTTCATTTTACTCGCCATTTCTTGCGCTTTGAGATGCCGCTTAGCCCAATACGCTATCTGAAATGTCAGCGACGTAAATTGAACAAATGTGAGAGAATCTCGCTGAATTCTTATATTAACCAAAATATAAAATGATCTAATCGGGTCTATGATTGCCCTATCATAGAAGTTTAAAAGTGCATTTTACTCGCCATTCCACGCGCTTTAAGATGCCGCCTAGCCCAGTACGCTATCTGAAATAGGAGCGACGTAAATTGAACAAATGTGATAGAATTTCGCTGAATTCTTATATTAACCGTAATATAAAATGATCTAATCGGGTCTCTGTTTGCCCTACCCTAGAAGTTTAATAGTGCATTTTAGTCGCCATTTCATGCGCTTTGAGATGCCGCTTAGCCCAATACGCTATCTGCAATAGGAGCGACGTAAATTGAACAAATGTGATAGAATTTCACTGAATTCTTAAATTAACCATAATATAAAATGATCTAATCGGGTCTCTTTTTGCCCTACCCTAGAAGTTTAATAGTTCATTTTACTTGCCATTTCTTGCGCTTTGAGATGCCGCTTAGCCCAATGCGCTATCTGAAATATCAGCGACGTAAATTGAACAAATGTGATAGAATTTCCCTGAATACTTATATTAACCTTAATATAAAATGATCTAATCGGGTCTCTGTTCGCCCTACCCTAGAAGATTAATAGTGCATTTCACTCGTCATTTCATGCGCTTTGAGATGCCGCTTAGCCCAATATGCTATCTGAAATAGGAGCGACGTAAATTGAACAAATGTGATAGAATTTTGCCGAATTCTTAAATTAACCATAATATAAAATGATGTAATCGGCTCTCTGTTCGCCCTACCCAAGAAGTTTAATAGTGCATTTCACTCGTTATTTCATGCGCTTTGCGATGCCGCTTAGCCCAATATGCTATCTGAAATAGGAGCGACGTAAATTGAACAAATGTGATAGAATTTCGCTGAATTCTTATATTCACCAAAATATAAAATGATCTAATCGGGTCTCTGATTGCCCTATCATAGAAGATTAATAGGGCAGTTTACTCTCCACTCCACGCGCTTTAAGATGCCGCCTAGCCCAGTACGCTATCTGAAATAGGAGCGACGTAAATTGAACAAATGTGATAGAATTTCGCTGAATTCTTATATTAACCAAAATATAAAATGATCTAAGCGGGTCTCTGATTGCCCTATCATAGAAGCTTAATAGTGCATTTTACTCGCCATTCCACGCGCTTTAAGTTGCCGCCTAGCCCAATACGCTATCTGAAATAGGAGCGACGTAAAATGAACAAATGTGATAGGATTTCGCTGAATTCTTAAATTAACCATCATATAAAATGATCTAATCGGGTCTCTATGTGCCCAACCCTAGAAGCTTAATAGTGCATTTTACTCGCCATTTCCTGCGCTCTGAGACGCCGCTTAGCCCAATACGCTATCTGAAATAGGAGCGACGTAAATTGAACAAATGTGATAGAATTTCCCTGAAATGTTATAGTAAACAAAATATAAAATGATCTATTCGGAACTCTGATTGCCCTATCATAGAAGTTTAGTAGTGCATTTTACTCGCCCTTCCACGCGCATTAAGATGCCGCCTAGCGCAGTACGCTATCTGAAATAGGTGCGACGTTAGTTGAACAAATGTGATAGAATTACGCTGAATTCTTATATTAACCGTAATATAAAATGATCTATTCGGCTCTCTGTTCGCCCTACCCTATAAGTTTAATAGTGCATTTCACTCGCCATTCCATGCGCTTTGAGATGCCGCTTAGCCCAATACGCTATCTGAAATAGGAGCGACGTAAATTGAACAAATGTGATAGAATTTCGCTGGATTGTATATTAACGAAAATATAAAATGATATAATCGGGTCTCTGATTGCCCTATCATAGAAGTTTAATAGTGCATTTTACTCGCCATTCCACGCGCCTTAAGTTGCCGCCTCGCCCAGTACGCTATCTGAAATAGGAGCTACGTAAGTTGAACAAATGTCACAGAATTACGCTGAATTCTTATGTTAACCGTAATATAAAATGATCTAATCGGGTCTCTGTTTGCCTTATCCTAGAAGTTTAATAGTGCATTTTACACGCCATTTCATGCGCTTTGAGATGCCGCTTAGCCCAATACGCTATCTGAAATAGGAGCGACGTAAATTGAACAAATGTGATAGAATTTCGCTGAATTCTTATATTAACCAAAATATAAAATGATCTAATCGGGTCTCTGTTCGCCCTACCCTAGAAGTTTAATAGTGCCTTTCACTCGCCATTTCATGCGCTTTGAGATGCCGCTTAGCCCAATACGCAATCTGAAATAGGAGCGACGTAAATTGAACAAATGTGATAGAATTTCGCTGAATTCTTATATTAACCAAAATATAAAATGATCTAACCGGGTCTCTGATTGCCGTATCATAGAAATTTAATAGTACATTTTACTCGCCACTCCACGCGCTTTAAGATGCCGCCTATCCGAGTACGCAATCTGAGATAGGAGCGACGTAAATTGAACAAATGTGTTAGAATTTTGCTGAATTCTTAAATTAACCATAATATAAAATGATCTAATCGGGTCTCTGATTGCCCTACCGTAGAAGTTTAGTAGTGCATTTTACTCGCCATTTCATGCGCCTTGAGATGCCGCTAATCCCAATACGCTATCTGAAATAGGAGTGACGTAAATTGAACAAATGTGATAGAATTTCGCTGAATTCTTATATTAACCAAAATATGAAATGATCTAAGCGGGTCTCTGATTGCCCTATCATAGAAGCTTAATAGTGCATTTTACTCGCCATTCCACGCGCTTTAAGTTGCCGCCTAGCCCAGTACGCTATCTGAAATAGGAGCTACGTAAACTGAACAAATGTGATAGAATTTCGCTGAATTCTTATATTAACCTTAATGTAAAATGATCTAATCGGGTCTTTGTTCGCCCTACCCTAGAAGTTTAATAGTGCATTTCACTCGTCATTTCATGCGCTTTGAGATGCCGCTTAGCCCAATAAGCTATCTGAAATAGGAGCGACGTAAATTGAACAAATGTGATAGAATATCGCTGAATTCTTATATTAACCAAAATATGAAATGATCTAATCGGGTCTCTGATTGCCCTATCATAGAAGTTTAATAGTGCATTTTACTCGCCATTCCACGCGCTTTAAGTTGCCGCCTAGCCCAGTACGCTATCTGAAATAGGAGCGACGTAAATTGAACAAATGTGATAGAATTTCGCTGAATTCTTATATTAACCGTAATATAAAATGATCTAATCGGGTCTCTGTTTGCCTTACCCTAGGAGTTTAATAGTGCATATTACTCGCCATTTCATGCGCTTTGAGATGCCGTTTAGCCCAATATGCTATCTGATATAGGAGCGACGTAAATTGAACAAATGCGATAGAATTACGCTGAATTCTTATATTAACGAAAATATAGAATGATGTAATCGGGTCTCTGATTGCCCTATCATAGAAGATTAATAGTGCATTTTACTCGCCATTCCACGCGCTTTAAGATGCCGCCCAGCCCAGTACGCTATCTGAAATAGGAGCGACGTAAGTTGAACAAATGTGATAGAATTTCGCTGAATTCTTTTATTAACCATAATGTTAAATGATCTAATCGGGTCTCTCTTCGCCGTAGCGTAGAAGCTTAATAGTGCATTTTACACGCCATTTCATGCGCTTTGAGTTGCCGCTTAGCCCAATAAGCTATCTGAAATAGGAGCGACGTAAATTGAACAAATGTGATAGAACTTCGCTGAATTCTTATATTAACCGTAATATAAAATGATCTGATCGGGTCTCTGCTTGTCCCACCCTAGAAGTTTAATAGTGCATTTTACTCGCCCTTTCGTGCGCTTTGAGATGCCGCTTAGCCCAATACGCTATCTGAAATAGGAGCGACGTAAATTGAACAAATGTGATAGAATTTCGCTGGATTCTTATATTAACCAAAATATAAAATGAACTAATCGGGTCTCTGATTGCCCTATCATAGAAGTTTAATAGTGCATTTTACTCGCCATTCCACGCGGTTTAAGTTGCCGCCTAGCCCAGTACGCTATCTGAAATAGGAGCTACGTAACTTGAACAAATGTGACAGAATTACGCTGAATTCTTATATTAACCGTAATATAAAATGATCTAATCGGGTCTCTGTTTGCCCTACCCTAGAAGTTGAATAGAGCATTTTCCTCGTCATTTCATGCGCTTTGAGATGCCGCTTAGCCCAATACGCTATCTGAAATAGGAGCGACGCAAATTGAACAAATGTGATAGAATTTCGCTGAATTATTATATTAACCAAAATATAAAATGATCTAATCGGGTCTCTGATTGCCCTATCATAGAAGTTTGATAGTGCATTTTACTCGCCATTCCACGCGCTTTAAGCTGCCGCCTAGCCCAGTATGCTATCTGAAATAGGAACGACGTAAATTGAACAAATGTGATAGAATTTTGCTGAATTCTTAAATGAACCATAATATAAAATGATCTAATCTGGTCTCTGATTGCCCTACCCTAGAAGTTTAATAGTGCATTTTACGAGCCATTTCTTGCGCTTTGAGATGCAGCTTAGCCCAATACGCTATCTGAAATAGGAGCGACGTAAATTGAACAAATGTGATAGAATTTCGCTGAATTCTTATATTAACCAAAATATAAAATGATCTAATCGGGTCTGTGATTGCCCTATCATAGAAGATTAATAGTGCATTTTACTCGCCATTCCACGCGCTTTAAGATGCCGCCTAGCCGAGTATGCTATCTGAAATAGGAACGACGTAAATTGAACAAATGTGATAGAATTTTGCTGAATTCTCAAATTAACCATAATATAAAATGATCTAATCGGGTCTCTGATTGCCCTTCCCTAGAAGTTTAATAGTGCATTTTACTCGTCATTTCATGCGCTTTGAGATGCCGCTTAGCCCAATAAGCTGTCTGAAATAGGAGCGACGTAAAATGAACAAATGTGATAGGATTTCGCTGAATTCTTAAATTAACCATAATATAAAATGATCTAATCGGGTCTCTATGTGCCCAACCCTAGAAGCTTAATAGTGCATTTTACTCGCCATTTCCTGCACTTTGAGATGCCGCTTAGCCCAATACGCTATCTGAAATAGGAGCGACGTAAATTGAACAAATGTGATAGAATTTCGCTGGATTCTTATATTAACCAAAATATAAAATGATATAATCGGGTCTCTGATTGCCCTATCATAGAAGTTTAATAGTGCATTTTACTCGCCATTCCACGCGCTTTAAGTTGCCGCCTAGCCCAGTACGCTATCTGAAATAGGAGCTACGTAAGTTGAACAAATGTCACAGAATTACGCTGAATTCTTATGTTAACCGTAATATAAAATGATCTAATCGGGTCACTGTTTGCCTTATCCTAGAAGTTTAATAGTGCATTTTACACCCCATTTCATGCGCTTTGAGATGCCGCTTAGCCCAATACGCTATCTGAAATAGGAGCGACGTAAATTGAACAAATGTGATAGAATTTCGCTGAATTCTTATATTAACCAAAATATAAAATGATGTAATCGGGTCTCTGATTGCCCTACCCTAGAAGTTTAATAGTGCATTTTACTCCCCAGTTCATGCGCTTTGAGATGCCGCTTAGCCCAATACGCTATCTGAAATAGGAGCGACGTAAATTAAACAAATGTGATAGAATTTCGCTGAATTCTTATATTAACCAAAATATAAAATGATCTAACCGGGTCTCTGATTGCCCTATCATAGAAGTTTAATAGTACATTTTACTCGCCACTCCACGCGCTTTAAGATGCCGCCTATCCGAGTACGCTATCTGAAATAGGAGCGACGTAAATTGAACAAATGTGTTAGAATTTTGCTGAATTCTTAAATTAACCATAATATAAAATGATCTAATCGGGTCTCTGATTGCCCTACCCTAGAAGTTTAGTAGTGCATTTTACTCGCCATTTCATGCGCCTTGAGATGCCGCTTATCCCAATACGCTATCTGAAAGAGGAGCGACGTAAATTGAACAAATGTGATAGAATTTCGCTGAATTCTTATATTAACCAAAATATAAAATGATCTAAGCGGGTCTCTGATTGCCCTATCATAGAAGCTTAATAGTGCATTTTACTCGCCATTCCACGCGCTTTAAGTTGCCGCCTAGCCCAGTACGCTATCTGAAATAGGAGCTACGTAAGCTGAACAAATGTGATAGAATTTCGCTGAATTCTTATACTAACCTTAATGTAGAATGATCTAATCGGGTCTTTGTTCGCCCTACCCTAGAAGTTTAATAGTGCATTTCATTCGTCATTTCATGCGCTTTGAGATGCCGCTTAGCCCAATAAGCTATCTGAAATAGGAGCGACGTAAATTGAACAAATGTGATAGAATTTCGCTGAATTCTTATATTAACCAAAATATGAAATGATCTAATCGGGTCTCTGATTGCCCTATCATAGAAGTTTAATAGTGCATTTTACTCGCCATTCCACGCGCTTTAAGTTGCCGCCTAGCCCAGTACGCTATCTGAAATAGGAGCGACGTAAATTGAACAAATGTGATAGAATTTCGCTGAATTCTTATATTAACCGTAATATAAAATGATCTAATCGGGTCTCTGTTTGCCTTACCCTAGAAGTTTAATAGTGCATATCACTCGCCATTTCATGCGCTTTGAGATGCCGCTTAGCCCAATATGCTATCTGATATAGGAGCGACGTAAATTGAACAAATGCGATAGAATTTTGCTGAATTCTTAAATTAACCATAATATAAAATGATCTAATCGGGTCTCTGATTGCCCTTCCCTAGAAGTTTAATAGTGCATTTTACTCGTCATTTCATGCGCTTTGAGATGCCGCTTAGCCCAATAAGCTGTCTGAAATAGGAGCGACGTAAAATGAACAAATGTGATAGGATTTCGCTGAATTCTTAAATTAACCATAATATAAAATGATCTAATCGGGTCTCTATGTGCCCAACCCTAGAAGCTTAATAGTGCATTTTACTCGCCATTTCCTGCGCTTTGAGATGCCGCTTATCCCAATACGCTATCTGAAATAGGAGCGACGTAAATTGAACAAATGTGATAGAATTTCGCTGGATTCTTATATTAACCAAAATATAAAATGATATAATCGGGTCTCTGATTGCCCTATCATAGAAGTTTAATAGTGCATTTTACTCGCCATTCCACGCGCCTTAAGTTGCCGCCTAGCCCAGTACGCTATCTGAAATAGGAGCTACGTAAGTTGAACAAATGTCACAGAATTACGCTGAATTCTTATGTTAACCGTAATATAAAATGATCTAATCGGGTCTCTGTTTGCCTTATCCTAGAAGTTTAATAGTGCATTTTACACGCCATTTCATGCGCTTTGAGATGCCGCTTAGCCCAATACGCTATCTGAAATAGGAGCGACGTAAATTGAACAAATGTGATAGAATTTCGCTGAATTCTTATATTAACCAAAATATAAAATGATCTAATCGGGTCTCTGATTGCCCTACCCTAGAAGTTTAATAGTGCATTTTACTCCCCATTTCATGCGCTTTGAGATGCCGCTTAGCCCAATACGCTATCTGAAATAGGAGCGACGTAAATTAAGCAAATGTGTTAGAATTTCGCTGAATTCTTATATTAACCAAAATATAAAATGATCTAACCGGGTCTCTGATTGCCCTATCATAGAAGTTTAATAGTACATTTTACTCGCCACTCCACGCGCTTTAAGATGCCGCCTATCCGAGTACGCTATCTGAAATAGGAGCGACGTAAATTGAACAAATGTGTTAGAATTTTGCTGAATTCTTAAATTAACCATAATATAAAATGATCTAATCGGGTCTCTGATTGCCCTACCCGAGAAGTTTAGTAGTGCATTTTACTCGCCATTTCATGCGCCTTGAGATGCCGCTTATCCCAATACGCTATCTGAAATAGGAGCGACGTAAATTGAACAAATGTGATAGAATTTCGCTGAATTCTTATATTAACCAAAATATAAATTGATCTAAGCGGGTCTCTGATTGCCCTATCATAGAAGCTTAATAGTGCATTTTACTCGCCATTCCACGCGCTTTAAGTTGCCGCCTAGCCCAGTACGCTATCTGAAATAGGAGCTACGTAAGCTGAACAAATGTGATAGAATTTCGCTGAATTCTTATATTAACCTTAATGTAAAATGATCTAATCGGGTCTTTGTTCGCCCTACCCTAGAAGTTTAATAGTGCATTTCACTCGTCATTTCATGCGCTTTGAGATGCCGCTTAGCCCAATAAGCTATCTGAAATAGGAGCGACGTAAATTGAACAAATGTGATAGAATTTCGCTGAATTCTTATATTAACCAAAATATGAAATGATCTAATCGGGTCTCTGATTGCCCTATCATAGAAGTTTAATAGTGCATTTTACTCGCCATTCCACGCGCTTTAAGTTGCCGCCTAGCCCAGTACGCTATCTGTAATAGGAGCGACGTAAATTGAACAAATGTGATAGAATTTCGCTGAATTCTTATATTAACCGTAATATAAAATGATCTAATCGGGTCTCTGTTTGCCTTACCCTAGAAGTTTAATAGTGCATATTACTCGCCATTTCATGCGCTTTGAGATGCCGCTTAGCCCAATATGCTATCTGATATAGGAGCGACGTAAATTGAACAAATGCGATAGAATTACGCTGAATTCTTATATTAACCAAAATATACAATGATGTAATCGGGTCTCTGATTGCCCTATCATAGAAGATTAATAGTGCATTTTACTCGCCATTCCACGAGCTTTAAGATGCCGCCCAGCCCAGTACGCTATCTGAAATAGGAGCGACGTAAGTTGAACAAATGTGATAGAATTTCGCTGAATTCTTTTATTAACCATAATGTTAAATGATCTAATCGGGTCTCTCTTCGCCCTAGCGTAGAAGCTTAATAGTGCATTTTACACGCCATTTCATGCGCTTTGAGATGCCGCTTAGCCCAATACGCTATCTGAAATAGGAGCGACGTAAATTGAACAAATGTGATTGAATTTCGCTGAATTCTTATATTAACCAAAATATAAAATGATCTAATCGGGTCTCTGATTGCCCTACCCTAGAAGTTTAATAGTGCATTTTACTCCCCATTTCATGCGCTTTGAGATGCCGCTTAGCCCAATACGCTATCTGAAATAGGAGCGACGTAAATTGAACAAATGTGATTGAATTTCGCTGAATTCTTATATTAACCAAAATATAAAATGATCTAATCGGGTCTCTGATTGCCCTACCCTAGAAGTTTAATAGTGCATTTTACTCCTCATTTCATGCGCTTTGAGATGCCGCTTAGCCCAATACGCTATCTGAAATAGGAGCGACGTAAATTAAGCAAATGTGATAGAATTTCGCTGAATTCTTATATTAACCAAAATATAAAATGATCTAACCGGGTCTCTGATTGCCCTATCATAGAAGTTTAATAGTACATTTTACTCGCCACTCCACGCGCTTCAAGATGCCGCCTATCCGAGTACGCTATCTGAAATAGGAGCGACGTAAATTGAACAAATGTGTTAGAATTTTGCTGAATTCTTAAATTAACCTTAATGTAAAATGATCTAATCGGGTCTTTGTTCGCCCTACCCTAGAAGTTTAAAAGTGCATTTCACTCGTCATTTCATGCGCTTTGAGATGCCGCTTAGCCCAATAAGCTATCTGAAATAGGAGCGACGTAAATTGAACAAATGTGATAGAATTTCGCTGAATTCTTATATTAACCAAAATATGAAATGATCTAATCGGGTCTCTGATTGCCCTATCATAGAAGTTTAATAGTGCATTTTACTCGCCATTCCACGCGCTTTAAGTTGCCGCCTAGCCCAGTACGCTATCTGTAATAGGAGCGACGTAAATTGAACAAATGTGATAGAATTTCGCTGAATTCTTATATTAACCGTAATATAAAATGATCTAATCGGGTCTCTGTTTGCCTTACCCTAGAAGTTTAATAGTGCATATTACTCGCCATTTCATGCGCTTTGAGATGCCGCTTAGCCCAATACGCTATCTGAAATATCAGCGACGTAAATTGAACAAATGTGATAGAATTACGCTGAATTCTTATATTAACCGTAATATAAAATGATCTAATCGGGTCTCTGTTTGCCTTATCCTAGAAGTTTAATAGTGCATTTTACTCGTCAATTCATGCGCTTTGCGATGCCGCTTAGCCCAATAAGCTATCTGAAATAGGAGCGACGTAAATTGAACAAATGTGATAGAATTTCGCTGAATTGATAAATTAACCATAATATAAAATGATCTAATCGAGTCTCTGTTTGCCCTACCCTAGAAGTTTAATAGTGCATTTTACTCGCCATTCCGCGCGCTTTAAGATGCCGCTTAGCCCAATACGCTATCTGAAATAGGAGCGACGTAAAACGAACAAATGTGATAGGATTTCGCTGAATTCTTAAATTAACCATCATATAAAATGATCTAATCGGGTCTCTATGTGCCCAACCCTAGAAGCTTAATAGTACATTTTACTCGCCATTTCCTGCGCTCTGAGACGCCGCTTAGCCCAATACGCTATCTGAAATAGGAGCGACGTAAATTGAACAAATGTGATAGAATTTCCCTGAAATGTTATAGTAAACAAAATATAAAATGATCTATTCGGAACTCTGATTGCCCTATCATAGAAGTTTAGTAGTGCATTTTACTCGCCCTTCCACGCGCTTTAAGATGCCGCCTAGCGCAGTACGCTATCTGAAATAGGAGCGACGATAGTTGAACAAATGTGATAGAATTACGCAGAATTCTTATATTAACCGTAATATAAAATGATCTATTCGGCTCTCTGTTCGCCCTACCCTATAAGTTTAATAGTGCATTTCACTCGCCATTTCATGCGCCTTGAGATGCCGCTTATCCCAATACGCTATCTGAAATAGGAGCGACGTAAATTGAACAAATGTGATAGAATTTCGCTGAATTCTTATATTAACCAAAATATAAATTGATCTAAGCGGGTCTCTGATTGCCCTATCATAGAAGCTTAATAGTGCATTTTACTCGCCATTCCACGCGCTTTAAGTTGCCGCCTAGCCCAGTACGCTATCTGAAATAGGAGCTACGTAAGCTGAACAAATGTGATAGAATTTCGCTGAATTCTTATATTAACCTTAATGTAAAATGATCTAATCGGGTCTTTGTTCGCCCTACCCTAGAAGTTTAATAGTGCATTTCACTCGTCATTTCATGCGCTTTGAGATGCCGCTTAGCCCAATAAGCTATCTGAAATAGGAGCGACGTAAATTGAACAAATGTGATAGAATTTCGCTGAATTCTTATATTAACCAAAATATGAAATGATCTAATCGGGTCTCTGATTGCCCTATCATAGAAGTTTAATAGTGCATTTTACTCGCCATTCCACGCGCTTTAAGTTGCCGCCTAGCCCAGTACGCTATCTGTAATAGGAGCGACGTAAATTGAACAAATGTGATAGAATTTCGCTGAATTCTTATATTAACCGTAATATAAAATGATCTAATCGGGTCTCTGTTTGCCTTACCCTAGAAGTTTAATAGTGCATATTACTCGCCATTTCATGCGCTTTGAGATGCCGCTTAGCCCAATATGCTATCTGATATAGGAGCGACGTAAATTGAACAAATGCGATAGAATTACGCTGAATTCTTATATTAACCAAAATATACAATGATGTAATCGGGTCTCTGATTGCCCTATCATAGAAGATTAATAGTGCATTTTACTCGCCATTCCACGAGCTTTAAGATGCCGCCCAGCCCAGTACGCTATCTGAAATAGGAGCGACGTAAGTTGAACAAATGTGATAGAATTTCGCTGAATTTCTTTTATTAACCATAATGTTAAATGATCTAATCGGGTCTCTCTTCGCCCTAGCGTAGAAGCTTAATAGTGCATTTTACACGCCATTTCATGCGCTTTGAGATGCCGCTTAGCCCAATACGCTATCTGAAATAGGAGCGACGTAAATTGAACAAATGTGATTGAATTTCGCTGAATTCTTATATTAACCAAAATATAAAATGATCTAATCGGGTCTCTGATTGCCCTACCCTAGAAGTTTAATAGTGCATTTTACTCCCCATTTCATGCGCTTTGAGATGCCGCTTAGCCCAATACGCTATCTGAAATAGGAGCGACGTAAATTGAACAAATGTGATTGAATTTCGCTGAATTCTTATATTAACCAAAATATAAAATGATCTAATCGGGTCTCTGATTGCCCTACCCTAGAAGTTTAATAGTGCATTTTACTCCTCATTTCATGCGCTTTGAGATGCCGCTTAGCCCAATACGCTATCTGAAATAGGAGCGACGTAAATTAAGCAAATGTGATAGAATTTCGCTGAATTCTTATATTAACCAAAATATAAAATGATCTAACCGGGTCTCTGATTGCCCTATCATAGAAGTTTAATAGTACATTTTACTCGCCACTCCACGCGCTTTCAAGATGCCGCCTATCCGAGTACGCTATCTGAAATAGGAGCGACGTAAATTGAACAAATGTGTTAGAATTTTGCTGAATTCTTAAATTAACCTTAATGTAAAATGATCTAATCGGGTCTTTGTTCGCCCTACCCTAGAAGTTTAAAAGTGCATTTCACTCGTCATTTCATGCGCTTTGAGATGCCGCTTAGCCCAATAAGCTATCTGAAATAGGAGCGACGTAAATTGAACAAATGTGATAGAATTTCGCTGAATTCTTATATTAACCAAAATATGAAATGATCTAATCGGGTCTCTGATTGCCCTATCATAGAAGTTTAATAGTGCATTTTACTCGCCATTCCACGCGCTTTAAGTTGCCGCCTAGCCCAGTACGCTATCTGTAATAGGAGCGACGTAAATTGAACAAATGTGATAGAATTTCGCTGAATTCTTATATTAACCGTAATATAAAATGATCTAATCGGGTCTCTGTTTGCCTTACCCTAGAAGTTTAATAGTGCATATTACTCGCCATTTCATGCGCTTTGAGATGCCGCTTAGCCCAATACGCTATCTGAAATATCAGCGACGTAAATTGAACAAATGTGATAGAATTACGCTGAATTCTTATATTAACCGTAATATAAAATGATCTAATCGGGTCTCTGTTTGCCTTATCCTAGAAGTTTAATAGTGCATTTTACTCGTCAATTCATGCGCTTTGCTATGCCGCTTAGCCCAATAAGCTATCTGAAATAGGAGCGACGTAAATTGAACAAATGTGATAGAATTTCGCTGAATTGATAAATTAACCATAATATAAAATGATCTAATCGAGTCTCTGTTTGCCCTACCCTAGAAGTTTAATAGTGCATTTTACTCGCCATTCCGCGCGCTTTAAGATGCCGCTTAGCCCAATACGCTATCTGAAATAGGAGCGACGTAAAACGAACAAATGTGATAGGATTTCGCTGAATTCTTAAATTAACCATCATATAAAATGATCTAATCGGGTCTCTATGTGCCCAACCCTAGAAGCTTAATAGTACATTTTACTCGCCATTTCCTGCGCTCTGAGACGCCGCTTAGCCCAATACGCTATCTGAAATAGGAGCGACGTAAATTGAACAAATGTGATAGAATTTCCCTGAAATGTTATAGTAAACAAAATATAAAATGATCTATTCGGAACTCTGATTGCCCTATCATAGAAGTTTAGTAGTGCATTTTACTCGCCCTTCCACGCGCTTTAAGATGCCGCCTAGCGCAGTACGCTATCTGAAATAGGAGCGACGATAGTTGAACAAATGTGATAGAATTACGCAGAATTCTTATATTAACCGTAATATAAAATGATCTATTCGGCTCTCTGTTCGCCCTACCCTATAAGTTTAATAGTGCATTTCACTCGCCATTCCATGCGCTTTGAGATGCCGCTTAGCCCAATACGCTATCTGAAATAGGAGCGACGTAAATTGAACAAATGTGATAGAATTTCGCTGCATTCTTATATTAACCTTAATGTAAAATGATCTAATCGGGTCTTTGTTCGCCCTACCCTAGAAGTTTAATAGTGCATTTCACTCGTCATTTCATGCGCTTTGAGATGCCGCTTAGCCCAATAAGCTATCTGAAATAGGAGCGACGTAAATTGAACAAATGTGATAGAATTTCGCTGAATTCTTATATTAACCAAAATATGAAATGATCTAATCGGGTCTCTGATTGCCCTATCATAGAAGTTTAATAGTGCATGTTACTCGCCATTCCACGCGCTTTAAGTTTCCGCCTAGCCCAGTACGCTATCTGAAATAGGAGCGACGTAAATTGAACAAATGTGATAGAATGTCGCTGAATTCTTTTATTTACCATAATGTTAAATGATCTAAGCGGGTCTCTGTTTGCCTTACCCTAGAAGTTTAATAGTGCATATTACTCGCCATTTCATGCGCTTTGAGATGCCGCTTAGCCCAATACGCTATCTGATATAGGAGCGACGTAAATTGAACAAATGCGATAGAATTACGCTGAATTCTTATATTAACCAAAATATACAATGATGTAATCGGGTCTCTGATTGCCCTATCATAGAAGTTTAATAGTGCATTTTACTCCCCATTTCATGCGCTTTGAGATGCCGCTTAGCCCAATACGCTATCTGAAATAGGAGCGACGTAAATTGAACAAATGTGATTGAATTTCGCTGAATTCTTATATTAACCAAAATATAAAATGATCTAATCGGGTCTCTGATTGCCCTACCCTCGAAGTTTAATAGTGCACTTTACTCCCCATTTCATGCGCTTTGAGATGCCGCTTAGCCCAATACGCTATCTGAAATAGGAGCGACGTAAATTAAGCAAATGTGATAGAATTTCGCTGAATTCTTATATTAACCAAAATATAAAATGATCTAACCGGGTCTCTGATTGCCCTATCATAGAAGTTTAATAGTACATTTTACTCGCCACTCCACGCGCTTTAAGATGCCGCCTATCCGAGTACGCTATCTGAAATAGGAGCGACGTAAATTGAACAAATGTGTTAGAATTTTGCTGAATTCTTAAATTAACCATAATATAAAATGATCTAATCGGGTCTCTGATTGCCCTACCCTAGAAGTTTAGTAGTGCATTTTACTCGCCATTTCATGCGCCTTGAGATGCCGCTTATCCCAATACGCTATCTGAAATAGGAGCGACGTAAATTGAACAAATGTGATAGAATTTCGCTGAATTCTTATATTAACCAAAATATAAAATGATCTAAGCGGGTCTCTGATTGCCCTATCATAGAAGCTTAATAGTGCATTTTACTCGCCATTCCACGCGCTTTAAGTTGCCGCCTAGCTCAGTACGCTATCTGAAATAGGAGCTACGTAAGCTGAACAAATGTGATAGAATTTCGCTGAATTCTTATATTAACCTTAATGTAAAATGATCTAATCGGGTCTTTGTTCGCCCTACCCTAGAAGTTTAATAGTGCATTTCACTCGTCATTTCATGCGCTTTGAGATGCCGCTTAGCCCAATAAGCTATCTGAAATAGGAGCGACGTAAATTGAACAAATGTGATAGAATTTCGCTGAATTCTTATATTAACCAAAATATGAAATGATCTAATCGGGTCTCTGATTGCCCTATCATAGAAGTTTAATAGTGCATTTTACTCGCCATTCCACGCGCTTTAAGTTGCCGCCTAGCCCAGTACGCTATCTGAAATAGGAGCGACGTAAATTGAACAAATGTGATAGAATTTCGCTGAATTCTTATATTAACCGTAATATAAAATGATCTAATCGGGTCTCCGTTCGCCATAGCCTAGAAGTTTAATAGTGCATATCACTCGACATTTCATGCGCTTTGAGATGCCGCTTAGCCCAATATGCTATCTGATATAGGAGCGACGTAAATTGAACAAATGCGATAGAATTTTGCTGAATTCTTAAATTAACCATAATATAAAATGATCTAATCGGGTCTCTGATTGCCCTTCCCTAGAAGTTTAATAGTGCATTTTACTCGTCATTTCATGCGCTTTGAGATGCCGCTTAGCCCAATAAGCTGTCTGAAATAGGAGCGACGTAAAATGAACAAATGTGATAGGATTTCGGTGAATTCTTAAATTAACCATAATATAAAATGATCTAATCGGGTCTCTATGTGCCCAACCCTAGAAGCTTAATAGTGCATTTTACTCGCCATTTCCTGCGCTTTGAGATGCCGCTTATCCCAATACGCTATCTGAAATAGGAGCGACGTAAATTGAACAAATGTGATAGAATTTCGCTGGATTCTTATATTAACCAAAATATAAAATGATATAATCGGGTCTCTGATTGCCCTATCATAGAAGTTTAATAGTGCATTTTACTCGCCATTCCACGCGCCTTAAGTTGCCGCCTAGCCCAGTACGCTATCTGAAATAGGAGCTACGTAAGTTGAACAAATGTCACAGAATTACGCTGAATTCTTATGTTAACCGTAATATAAAATGATCTAATCGGGTCTCTGTTTGCCTTATCCTAGAAGTTTAATAGTGCATTTTACACGCCATTTCATGCGCTTTGAGATGCCGCTTAGCCCAATACGCTATCTGAAATAGGAGCGACGTAAATTGAACAAATGTGATAGAATTTCGCTGAATTCTTATATTAACCAAAATATAAAATGATCTAATCGGGTCTCTGATTGCCCTACCCTAGAAGTTTAATAGTGCATTTTACACCCCATTTCATGCGCTTTGAGATGCCGCTTAGCCCAATACGCTATCTGAAATAGGAGCGACGTAAATTAAGCAAATGTGATAGAATTTCGCTGAATTCTTATATTAACCAAAATATAAAATGATCTAACCGGGTCTCTGATTGCCCTATCATAGAAGTTTAATAGTACATTTTACTCGCCACTCCACGCGCTTTAAGATGCCGCCTATCCGAGTACGCTATCTGAAATAGGAGCGACGTAAATTGAACAAATGTGATAGAATTTCGCTGAATTCTTATATTAACCGTAATATAAAATGATCTAATCGGGACTCTGTTTGCCTTACCCTAGAAGTTTAATAGTGCATATTACTCGCCATTTCATGCGCTTTGAGATGCCGCTTAGCCCAATACGCTATCTGAAATAGGAGCGACGTAAATTAAGCAAATGTGATAGAATTTCGCTGAATTCTTATATTAACCAAAATATAAAATGATCTAACCGGGTCTCTGATTGCCCTATCATAGAAGTTTAATAGTACATTTTACTCGCCACTCCACGCGCTTCAAGATGCCGCCTATCCGAGTACGCTATCTGAAATAGGAGCGACGTAAATTGAACAAATGTGTTAGAATTTTGCTGAATTCTTAAATTAACCTTAATGTAAAATGATCTAATCGGGTCTTTGTTCGCCCTACCCTAGAAGTTTAAAAGTGCATTTCACTCGTCATTTCATGCGCTTTGAGATGCCGCTTAGCCCAATAAGCTATCTGAAATAGGAGCGACGTAAATTGAACAAATGTGATAGAATTTCGCTGAATTCTTATATTAACCAAAATATGAAATGATCTAATCGGGTCTCTGATTGCCCTATCATAGAAGTTTAATAGTGCATTTTACTCGCCATTCCACGCGCTTTAAGTTGCCGCCTAGCCCAGTACGCTATCTGTAATAGGAGCGACGTAAATTGAACAAATGTGATAGAATTTCGCTGAATTCTTATATTAACCGTAATATAAAATGATCTAATCGGGTCTCTGTTTGCCTTACCCTAGAAGTTTAATAGTGCATATTACTCGCCATTTCATGCGCTTTGAGATGCCGCTTAGCCCAATACGCTATCTGAAATATCAGCGACGTAAATTGAACAAATGTGATAGAATTACGCTGAATTCTTATATTAACCGTAATATAAAATGATCTAATCGGGTCTCTGTTTGCCTTATCCTAGAAGTTTAATAGTGCATTTTACTCGTCAATTCATGCGCTTTGCGATGCCGCTTAGCCCAATAAGCTATCTGAAATAGGAGCGACGTAAATTGAACAAATGTGATAGAATTTCGCTGAATTGATAAATTAACCATAATATAAAATGATCTAATCGAGTCTCTGTTTGCCCTACCCTAGAAGTTTAATAGTGCATTTTACTCGCCATTCCGCGCGCTTTAAGATGCCGCTTAGCCCAATACGCTATCTGAAATAGGAGCGACGTAAAACGAACAAATGTGATAGGATTTCGCTGAATTCTTAAATTAACCATCATATAAAATGATCTAATCGGGTCTCTATGTGCCCAACCCTAGAAGCTTAATAGTACATTTTACTCGCCATTTCCTGCGCTCTGAGACGCCGCTTAGCCCAATACGCTATCTGAAATAGGAGCGACGTAAATTGAACAAATGTGATAGAATTTCCCTGAAATGTTATAGTAAACAAAATATAAAATGATCTATTCGGAACTCTGATTGCCCTATCATAGAAGTTTAGTAGTGCATTTTACTCGCCCTTCCACGCGCTTTAAGATGCCGCCTAGCGCAGTACGCTATCTGAAATAGGAGCGACGATAGTTGAACAAATGTGATAGAATTACGCAGAATTCTTATATTAACCGTAATATAAAATGATCTATTCGGCTCTCTGTTCGCCCTACCCTATAAGTTTAATAGTGCATTTCACTCGCCATTCCATGCGCTTTGAGATGCCGCTTAGCCCAATACGCTATCTGAAATAGGAGCGACGTAAATTGAACAAATGTGATAGAATTTCGCTGCATTCTTATATTAACCTTAATGTAAAATGATCTAATCGGGTCTTTGTTCGCCCTACCCTAGAAGTTTAATAGTGCATTTCACTCGTCATTTCATGCGCTTTGAGATGCCGCTTAGCCCAATAAGCTATCTGAAATAGGAGCGACGTAAATTGAACAAATGTGATAGAATTTCGCTGAATTCTTATATTAACCAAAATATGAAATGATCTAATCGGGTCTCTGATTGCCCTATCATAGAAGTTTAATAGTGCATGTTACTCGCCATTCCACGCGCTTTAAGTTTCCGCCTAGCCCAGTACGCTATCTGAAATAGGAGCGACGTAAATTGAACAAATGTGATAGAATGTCGCTGAATTCTTTTATTTACCATAATGTTAAATGATCTAAGCGGGTCTCTGTTTGCCTTACCCTAGAAGTTTAATAGTGCATATTACTCGCCATTTCATGCGCTTTGAGATGCCGCTTAGCCCAATACGCTATCTGATATAGGAGCGACGTAAATTGAACAAATGCGATAGAATTACGCTGAATTCTTATATTAACCAAAATATACAATGATGTAATCGGGTCTCTGATTGCCCTATCATAGAAGTTTAATAGTGCATTTTACTCCCCATTTCATGCGCTTTGAGATGCCGCTTAGCCCAATACGCTATCTGAAATAGGAGCGACGTAAATTGAACAAATGTGATTGAATTTCGCTGAATTCTTATATTAACCAAAATATAAAATGATCTAATCGGGTCTCTGATTGCCCTACCCTCGAAGTTTAATAGTGCACTTTACTCCCCATTTCATGCGCTTTGAGATGCCGCTTAGCCCAATACGCTATCTGAAATAGGAGCGACGTAAATTAAGCAAATGTGATAGAATTTCGCTGAATTCTTATATTAACCAAAATATAAAATGATCTAACCGGGTCTCTGATTGCCCTATCATAGAAGTTTAATAGTACATTTTACTCGCCACTCCACGCGCTTTAAGATGCCGCCTATCCGAGTACGCTATCTGAAATAGGAGCGACGTAAATTGAACAAATGTGTTAGAATTTTGCTGAATTCTTAAATTAACCATAATATAAAATGATCTAATCGGGTCTCTGATTGCCCTACCCTAGAAGTTTAGTAGTGCATTTTACTCGCCATTTCATGCGCCTTGAGATGCCGCTTATCCCAATACGCTATCTGAAATAGGAGCGACGTAAATTGAACAAATGTGATAGAATTTCGCTGAATTCTTATATTAACCAAAATATAAAATGATCTAAGCGGGTCTCTGATTGCCCTATCATAGAAGCTTAATAGTGCATTTTACTCGCCATTCCACGCGCTTTAAGTTGCCGCCTAGCTCAGTACGCTATCTGAAATAGGAGCTACGTAAGCTGAACAAATGTGATAGAATTTCGCTGAATTCTTATATTAACCTTAATGTAAAATGATCTAATCGGGTCTTTGTTCGCCCTACCCTAGAAGTTTAATAGTGCATTTCACTCGTCATTTCATGCGCTTTGAGATGCCGCTTAGCCCAATAAGCTATCTGAAATAGGAGCGACGTAAATTGAACAAATGTGATAGAATTTCGCTGAATTCTTATATTAACCAAAATATGAAATGATCTAATCGGGTCTCTGATTGCCCTATCATAGAAGTTTAATAGTGCATTTTACTCGCCATTCCACGCGCTTTAAGTTGCCGCCTAGCCCAGTACGCTATCTGAAATAGGAGCGACGTAAATTGAACAAATGTGATAGAATTTCGCTGAATTCTTATATTAACCGTAATATAAAATGATCTAATCGGGTCTCTGTTTGCCTTACCCTAGAAGTTTAATAGTGCATATCACTCGCCATTTCATGCGCTTTGAGATGCCGCTTAGCCCAATATGCTATCTGATATAGGAGCGACGTAAATTGAACAAATGCGATAGAATTTTGCTGAATTCTTAAATTAACCATAATATAAAATGATCTAATCGGGTCTCTGATTGCCCTTCCCTAGAAGTTTAATAGTGCATTTTACTCGTCATTTCATGCGCTTTGAGATGCCGCTTAGCCCAATAAGCTGTCTGAAATAGGAGCGACGTAAAATGAACAAATGTGATAGGATTTCGGTGAATTCTTAAATTAACCATAATATAAAATGATCTAATCGGGTCTCTATGTGCCCAACCCTAGAAGCTTAATAGTGCATTTTACTCGCCATTTCCTGCGCTTTGAGATGCCGCTTAGCCCAATACGCTATCTGAAATAGGAGCGACGTAAATTGAACAAATGTGATAGAATTTCGCTGGATTCTTATATTAACCAAAATATAAAATGATATAATCGGGTCTCTGATTGCCCTATCATAGAAGTTTAATAGTGCATTTTACTCGCCATTCCACGCGCCTTAAGTTGCCGCCTAGCCCAGTACGCTATCTGAAATAGGAGCTACGTAAGTTGAACAAATGTCACAGAATTACGCTGAATTCTTATGTTAACCGTAATATAAAATGATCTAATCGGGTCTCTGTTTGCCTTATCCTAGAAGTTTAATAGTGCATTTTACACGCCATTTCATGCGCTTTGAGATGCCGCTTAGCCCAATACGCTATCTGAAATAGGAGCGACGTAAATTGAACAAATGTGATAGAATTTCGCTGAATTCTTATATTAACCAAAATATAAAATGATCTAATCGGGTCTCTGATTGCCCTACCCTAGAAGTTTAATAGTGCATTTTACACCCCATTTCATGCGCTTTGAGATGCCGCTTAGCCCAATACGCTATCTGAAATAGGAGCGACGTAAATTAAGCAAATGTGATAGAATTTCGCTGAATTCTTATATTAACCAAAATATAAAATGATCTAACCGGGTCTCTGATTGCCCTATCATAGAAGTTTAATAGTACATTTTACTCGCCACTCCACGCGCTTTAAGATGCCGCCTATCCGAGTACGCTATCTGAAATAGGAGCGACGTAAATTGAACAAATGTGATAGAATTTCGCTGAATTCTTATATTAACCGTAATATAAAATGATCTAATCGGGACTCTGTTTGCCTTACCCTAGAAGTTTAATAGTGCATATTACTCGCCATTTCATGCGCTTTGAGATGCCGCTTAGCCCAATATGCTATCTGATATAGGAGCGACGTAAATTGAACAAATGCGATAGAATTACGCTGAATTCTTATATTAACCAAAATATACAATGATGTAATCGGGTCTCTGATTGCCCTATCATAGAAGATTAATAGTGCATTTTACTCGCCATTCCACGCGCTTTAAGATGCCGCCCAGCCCAGTACGCTATCTGAAATAGGAGCGACGTAAGTTGAACAAATGTGATAGAATTTCGCTGAATTCTTTTATTAACCATAATGTTAAATGATCTATTCGGGTCTCTCTTCGCCCTAGCGTAGAAGCTTAATAGTGCATTTTACACGCCATTTCATGCGCTTTGAGATGCCGCTTAGCCCAATACGCTATCTGAAATAGGAGCGACGTAAATTGAACAAATGTGATTGAATTTCGCTGAATTCTTATATTAACCAAAATATAAAATGATCTAATCGGGTCTCTGATTGCCCTACCCTAGAAGTTTAATAGTGCATTTTACTCCCCGTTTCATGCGCTTTGAGATGCCGCTTAGCCCAATACGCTATCTGAAATAGGAGCGACGTAAATTGAACAAATGTGATTGAATTTCGCTGAATTCTTATATTAACCAAAATATAAATGATCTAATCGGGTCTCTGATTGCCCTACCCTAGAAGTTTAATAGTGCATTTTACTCCCCATTTCATGCGCTTTGAGATGCCGCTTAGCCCAATACGCTATCTGAAATAGGAGCGACGTAAATTAAGCAAATGTGATAGAATTTCGCTGAATTCTTATATTAACCAAAATATAAAATGATCTAACCGGGTCTCTGATTGCCCTATCATAGAAGTTTAATAGTACATTTTACTCGCCAGTCCACGCGCTTCAAGATGCCGCCTATCCGAGTACGCTATCTGAAATAGGAGCGACGTAAATTGAACAAATGTGTTAGAATTTTGCTGAATTCTTAAATTAACCATAATATAAAATGATCTAATCGGGTCTCTGATTGCCCTACCCTAGAAGTTTAGTAGTGCATTTTACTCGCCATTTCATGCGCCTTGAGATGCCGCTTATCCCAATACGCTATCTGAAATAGGAGCGACGTAAATTGAACAAATGTGATAGAATTTCGCTGAATTCTTATATTAACCAAAATATAAAATGATCTAAGCGGGTCTCTGATTGCCCTATCATAGAAGCTTAATAGTGCATTTTACTCGCCATTCCACGCGCTTTAAGTTGCCGCCTAGCCCAGTACGCTATCTGAAATAGGAGCGACGTAAAATTGAACAAATGTGATAGAATTTCGCTGAATTCTTATATTAACCGTAATATAAAATGATCTAATCGGGTCTCTGTTTGCCTTACCCTAGAAGTTTAATAGTGCATATCACTCGCCATTTCATGCGCTTTGAGATGCCGCTTAGCCCAATATGCTATCTGATATAGGAGCGACGTAAATTGAACAAATGCGATAGAATTACGCTGAATTCTTATATTAACCAAAATATAAAATGATGTCATCGGGTCTCTGATTGCCCTATCATAGAAGATTAATAGTGCATTTTACTCGCCATTCCACGCGCTTTAAGATGCCGCCCAGCCCAGTACGCTATCTGAAATAGGAGCGACGTAAGTTGAACAAATGTGATAGAATTTCGCTGAATTCTTTTATTAACCATAATGTTAAATGATCTAATCGGGTCTCTCTTCGCCCTAGCGTAGAAGCTTAATAGTGCATTTTACACGCCATTTCATGCGCTTTGAGATGCCGCTTAGCCCAATACGCTATCTGAAATAGGAGCGACGTAAATTGAACAAATGTGATTGAATTTCGCTGAATTCTTATATTAACCAAAATATAAAATGATCTAATCTGGTCTCTGATTGCCCTACCCTAGAAGTTTAATAGTGCATTTTACTCCCCATTTCATGCGCTTTGAGATGCCGCTTAGCCCAATACGCTATCTGAAATAGGAGCGACGTAAATTGAATGTGATAGAATTTCGCTGAATTCTTATATTAACCAAAATATAAAATGATCTAAGCGGGTCTCTGATTGCCCTATCATAGAAGCTTAATAGTGCATTTTACTCGCCATTCCACGCGCTTTAAGTTGCCGCCTAGCCCAGTACGTTATCTGAAATAGGATCGACATAAATTGAACAAATGTGATAGAGTTTCGCTGAATTCTTAAATTAACCATAATATAAAATGATCTTATCGGGTCTCTGTTTGCCCTACCCTAGAAGTTTAATAGTGCATTTTACTCGCCATTTCTTGCGCATTGAGATGCCGCTTAGCCCAATACGCCATCTGAAATAGGAGCGACATAAATTGAACAAATGTGATAGAGTTTCGCTGAATTCTTAAATTAACCATAATATAAAATGATCTTATCGGGTCTCTGTTTGCCCTACCCTAGAAGTTTAATAGTGCATTTTACTCGCCATTTCTTGCGCTTTGAGATGCCGCTTAGCTCAATACGCTATCTGAAATATCAGCGACGTAAATTGAACAAATGTGATAGAATTACGCTGAATTCTTATATTAACCGTAATATAAAATGATCTGATCGGGTCTCTGTTTGCCTTATCCTAGAAGTTCAATCGTGCATTTCACTCGTCATTTAATGCGCTTTGAGATGCCGCTTAGCCCAATAAGCTATCTGAAATAGGAGCGACGTAAATTGAACAAATGTGATAGACTTTTTCTCAATTCTTAAATAAACCATAATATGAAATGATCTAATCGGGTCTCTGTTTGCCCTACCCTAGAAGTTTAACAGTGCATTTTAGTCGCCATTTCATGCGCTTTGAGATGCCGCTTAGCCCAATACGCTATCTGAAATAGTAGCGACGTAAATTGAACAAACGTGATAGAATTTCCCTGAATTCTTATATTAACCTTAATGTAAAATGATCTAATCGGTTCTCTGTTCGCCCTACCCTAGAAGTTTAATAGTTCCTTTCACTCATCATTTCATGCGCTTTGAGATGCCGCTTAGCCCAATACGCAATCTGAAATAGGAGCGACGTAAATTGAACAAATGTGATAGAATTTCGCTGAATTGTTATATTAACCAAAATATAAAATGATCTAATCGGCTCTCTGATTGCCCTATCATAGAAGTTTAGTAGTGCATTTTACTCGCCCTTCCACGCGATTTAAGATGCCGCCCAGCCCAGTACGCTATCTGAAATAGGAGCGACGTAAGTTGAACAAATGTGACAGAATTACGCTGAATTCTTATATTAACCGTAACATAAAATGATCTAATCGGGTCTCTGTTCGCCCTAGCGTAGAAGCTTAATAGCGCATTTTATTCGTTATTTCATGCGCTTTGAGATGCCGCTTAGCCCAATACGCTATCTGAAATGGGAGAAATGTAAATTGATCAAATGTGATAGAATTTCGCTGAATTCTTTTATTAACCATAATGTTAAATGATCTAATCGGGTCTCTCTTCGCCCTAGCCTAGACGTTTAATAGTGCATTTTACTCGCCCTTCCACGCGCTTTAAGATGCCATCTAGCCCAGTACGCTATCTGAAATAGGAGCTACGTAAGCTGAACAAATGTGATAGAATTTCGCTGAATTCTTATATTAACCGTAATATAAAATGATCTAATCGGGTCTCTGTTTGCCTTACCCTAGAAGTTTAATAGTGCATATTACTCGCCATTTCATGCGCTTTGAGATGCCGCTTAGCCCAATATGCTATCTGATATAGGAGCGACGTAAATTGAACAAATGCGATAGAATTACGTTGAATTCTTATATTAACCAAAATATAAAATGATGTAATCGGGTCTCTGATTGCCCTATCATAGAAGATTAATAGTGCATTTTACTCGCCATTCCACGCGCTTTAAGATGCCGCCTAGCCCAGTATGCTATCTGAAATAGGAACGACGTAAATTGAACAAATGTGATAGAATTTTGCTGAATTCTTAAATTAACCATAATATAAAATCATCTAATCGGGTCTCTGATTGCCCTACCCTAGAAGTTTAATAGTGCATTTTACTCGCCAATCCACGCGCTTTAAGATTCCGCCTAGCGCAGTACGCTATCTGAAATAGGAGCGACGTAAATTGAACAAATGTGTTAGAATTTGGCTGAATTCTTAAATTAACCATAATATAAAATGATCTAATCGGGTCTCTGTTTGCCCTACCCTAGAAGTTTAATAGTGCATTTTACTCGCCATTTCATGCGCTTTGAGATGGCGCTTAGCCCAATAAGCTATCTGAAATAGGAGCGACGTAAATTGAACAAATCTGATAGAATTTGCCTGAATTCTTATATTAACCTTAATGTAAAATGATCTAATCGGGTCTTTGTTCGCCCAACCCTAGAAGTTTAATAGTGCATTTTACTCGCCATTTCATGCGCTTTGAGATGCCGCTTAGCCCAATACGCTATCTGAAATAGGAGCGACGTAAATTGAACGAATTTGACAGAATTTCGCTGAATTCTTATATTAACCAAAATATGAAATGATCTAATCGGGTCTCTGATAGCCCTATCATAGAAGTTTAATAGTGCATTTTACTCGCCATTCCACGCGCTTTAAGATGCCGCCTAGCCCAGTATGCTATCTGAAATAGGAGCGACGTAAGTTGAACAAATGTGATAGAATTACGCTGAATTCTTATATTAACCGTAATATAAAATGATCTGATCGGGTCTCTGTTTGCCTTATCCTAGAAGTTCAATAGTGCATTTCACTCGTCATTTAATGCGCTTTGAGATGCCGCTTAGCCCAATAAGCTATCTGAAATAGGAGCGACGTAAATTGAACAAATGTGATAGAATTTTTCTGAATTCTTAAATAAACCATAATATGAAATGATCTAATCGGGTCTCTGTTTGCCCTACCCTAGAAGTTTAACAGTGCATTTTAGTCGCCATTTCATGCGCTTTGAGATGCCGGTTAGCCCAATACGCTATCTGAAATAGTAGCGACGTAAATTGAACAAACGTGATAGAATTTCCCTGAATTCTTATATTAACCTTAATGTAAAATGATCTAATCGGTTCTCTGTTCGCCCTACCCTAGAAGTTTAATAGTTCCTTTCACTCGTCATTTCATGCGCTTTGAGATGCCGCTTAGCCCAATACGCAATCTGAAATAGGAGCGACGTAAATTGAACAAATGTGATAGAATTTCGCTGAATTCTTATATTAACCAAAATATAAAATGATCTAACCGGGTCTCTGATTGCCGTATCATAGAAGTTTAATAGTGCATTTTACTCGCCACTCCACGCGCTTTAAGATGCCGCCTATCCGAGTACGCAATCTGAAATAGGAGCGACGTAAATTGGACAAATGTGTTAGAATTTTGCTGAATTCTTAAATTAACCATAATATAAAATGATCTAATCGGGTCTCTGATTGCCCTACCGTAGAAGTTTAATAGTGCATTTTACTCGCCATTTCATGCGCTTTGAGATGCCGCTTAGCCCAATACGCAATCTGAAATAGGAGCGACGTAAATTGAACAAATGTGATAGAATTTCGCTGAATTCTTATATTAACCAAAATATAAAATGATCTAATCGGCTCTCTGATTGCCCTATCATAGAAGTTTAGTAGTGCATTTTACTCGCCCTTCCACGCGATTTAAGATGCCGCCCAGCCCAGTACGCTATCTGAAATAGGAGCGACGTAAGTTGAACAAATGTGATAGAATTTCGCTGAATTCTTTTATTAACCATAATGTTAAATGATCTAATCGGGTCTCTCTTCGCCCTAGCGTAGAAGCTTAATAGTGCATTTTACACGCCATTTCATGCGCTTTGAGATGCCGCTTAGCCCAATACGCTATCTGAAATAGAAGCGACGTAAATTGAACAAATGTGATTGAATTTCGCTGAATTCTTATATTAACCAAAATATAAAATGATCTAATCGGGTCTCTGATTGCCCTACCCTAGAAGTTTAATAGTGCATTTTACTCCCCATTTCATGCGCTTTGAGATGCCGCTTAGCCCAATACGCTATCTGAAATAGGAGCGACGTAAATTGAACAAATGTGATAGAATTTCGCTGAATTCTTATATTTACCAAAATATAAAATGATCTAAGCGGGTCTCTGATTGCCCTATCATAGAAGCTTAATAGTGCATTTTACTCGCCATTCCACGCGCTTTAAGTTGCCGCCTAGCCCAGTACGCTATCTGAAATAGGAGCGACATAAATTGAACAAATGTGATAGAGTTTCGCTGAATTCTTAAATTAACCATAATATAAAATGATCTTATCGGGTCTCTGTTTGCCCTACCCTAGAAGTTTAATAGTGCATTTTACTCGCCATTTCTTGCGCATTGAGATGCCGCTTAGCCCAATACGCCATCTGAAATAGGAGCGACATAAATTGAACAAATGTGATAGAGTTTCGCTGAATTCTTAAATTAACCATAATATAAAATGATCTTATCGGGTCTCTGTTTGCCCTACCCTAGAAGTTTAATAGTGCATTTTACTCGCCATTTCTTGCGCTTTCAGATGCCGCTTAGCCCAATACGCTATCTGAAATATCAGCGACGTAAATTGAACAAATGTGATAGAATTACGCTGAATTCTTATATTAACCGTAATATAAAATGATCTGATCGCGTCTCTGTTTGCCTTATCCTAGAAGTTCAATAGTGCATTTCACTCGTCATTTAATGCGCTTTGAGATGCCGCTTAGCCCAATAAGCTATCTGAAATAGGAGCGACGTAAATTGAACAAATGTGATAGACTTTTTCTGAATTCTTAAATAAACCATAATATAAAATGATCTAATCGGGTCTCTGTTTGCCCTATCCTAGATGTTTAGTAGTGCATTTCACTCGACATTTCATGCGCTTTGAGATGCCGCTTAGCCCAATAAGCTATCTGAAATAGGAGCGACGTAAATTATAACAAATGTGATAGAATTTTTCTGAATTCTTAAATAAACCATAATATGAAATGATCTAATCGGGTCTCTGTTTGCCCTACCCTAGAAGTTTAACAGTGCATTTTCTCGCCATTTCATGCGCTTTGAGATGCCGCTTAGCCCAATACGCTATCTGAAATAGGAGCGACGTAAATTGAACAAACGTGATAGGATTTCCCTGAATTCTTATATTAACCTTAATGTAAAATGATCTAATCGGTTCTCTGTTCGCCCTACCCTAGAAGTTTAATAGTGCCTTCCACTCGTCATTTCATGCGCTTTGAGATGCCGCTTAGCCCAATACGCTATCTGAAATAGTAGCGACGTATATTGAACAAACGTGATAGAATTTCCCTGAATTCTTATATTAACCTTAATGTAAAATGATCTAATCGGTTCTGTGTTCGCCCTACCCTAGAAGTTTAATAGTGCATTTTACTCGACATTTCATGCGCTTTGAGATGCCTCTTAGCCCAATACGCTATCTGAAATAGGAGCGACGTAAATTGAACAAGTGTGATAGAATTTCGTTGAATTCTTAAATTAACCATAATATAAAATGATCTAATCGGGTCTCTGTTTGCAATACCCTAGATGTTTGATAGTGCATTTTGCTCGCCATTTAATGCGCTTTGAGATGCCGCTTATCCCAATACGCTATCTGAAATAGGAGCGACGTAAATTGAACAAATGTGATAGAATTACTCTTAATTCTTTTATTAACCATAATGTAATATGATCTAATCGGGTCTCTGTTTGCATTACCCTAGAAGTTTAATAGTGCATTTTACTCGCCATTTCATCCGCTTTGAGATGCCGCTTAGCCCAATACGCTATCTGAAATAGGAGCGACGCAAATCGAACAAATGTGATAGAATTTCGTTGAATTCTTAAATTAACCATAATATACAATGATCTAATCGGGTCTCTGTTCGCCCTAGCCTAGACGTTTAATAGTGCATTTTACTCGCCCTTCCACGCGCTTTAAGATGCCATCTAGCCCAGTACGCTATCTGAAATACGAGCGACGTAAGTTTAACAAATGTGATAGAATTACGCTGAATTCTTATATTAACCGTAATATAAAATGATCTAACCGGGTCCCTGTTTGCCTTACCCTAGAATTTTAATAGTGCATTTTACTCGCCATTTCATGCGCTTTGAGATGCCGCATAGCCCAATACGCTATCTGAAATAGGAGCGACGTAAATTGAACAAATGTAATAGAATATCCGTGAATTCTTATATTAACCTTAATGTAAAATGATCTAATCGGGTCTCTGATTGCCCTATCATCGAAGTTTAATAGTGCATTTTACTCGCCCTTCCACGCGCTTTAAGATGCCGTCTAGCCCAGTACGCTACCTGAAATAGGAGCGACGTAAGTTGAACAAATGTGATAGAATTACGCTGAATTCTTATATTAACCGTAATATAAAATGATGTAATCGGGTCTCTGTTCGCCCTACCCAAGAAGTTTAATAGTGCATTTCTCTCGTCATTTCATGCGCTTTGAGATGCTGCTTAGCCCAATACGCTATCTGAAATAGGAGCGACGTAAATTGAACAAATGTGATAGAATTTCGCTGAATTCTTATATTAACCGTAATATAAAATGATCTAATCGGGTCTCTGTTTGCCTTACCCTAGAAGTTTAATAGTGCATTTTACTCGCCATTTCATGCGCTTTGAGATGCCGCTTAGCCCAATGATGCTATCTGATATAGGAGCGACGTAAATTGAACAAATGTGATAGAATTACGCTGAATTCTTATATTAACCAAAATATAAAATGATCTAATCGGGTGTCTGATTGCCCTACCCTAGAAGTTTAATAGTTCATTTTACTCACCATTCCACGCGCTTTAAGATGCCGCCTATCCGAGTACGCTATCTGAAATAGGAGCGACGTAAATTGGACAAATGTGATAGAATTACGCTGAATTCTTATATTAACCGTAATATAAAATGATCTAACCGGGTCGCTGTTTGCCTTACCCTAGAAGTTTAATAGTGCATTGTACTCGCCATTTCATGCGTTTTGAGATGCCGCGTAGCCCAATACGCTATCTGAAATGGGAGCGACGTAAATTGAACAAATGTGATAGAATTTCGCTGAATTCTTAAATTAACCATAATATCAAATGATCTAATCGAGTCTCTGTTCGCCCTACCCCAGAAGTTTAATAGTGCATTTCACTCGACATTTCATGCGCTTTGAGATGCCGCTTAGCCTAATAAGCTATCTGAAATAGGAGCGACGTAAATTGAACAAATGTGATGGAATTTCCCTGAAATCTTATATTGAACAAAATATAAAATGATCTAATTGGGGCTCTGATTGCCCTATCATAGAAGTTTAGTAGTGCATTTTACTCGCCTTTCCAGGCGCTTTAAGATACCGTCTAGCCCAATACGCTATCTGAAATAGGAGCGACGTAAATTCAACAAATGTGATAGAATTTCCCTGAAATCTTATATTGAACAAAATATAAAATGATCTAATTGGGGCTCTGATTGCCCTATCATAGAAGTTTAGTAGAGCATTTTACTCGCCATTCCACGCGCTTTAAGATGCCGCCTAGCCCAGTACGCTATCTGAAATAGGAGCGACGTAAGTTGAACAAATGTGATAGAATTACGCTGAATTCTTATATTAACGGTAATATAAAATGATCTAACCGGGTCTCTGTTTGAATTATCCTAGAAGTTTGACAGTGCATTTCACTCGCCATTTCATGCGCTTTGAGATGCCGCTTAGCCCAATACGCTATCTGAAATAGGAGCGACGTAAATTGAACAAATGTGATAGAATTTCCTTGAAATCTTATATTGAACAAAATATAAAATGATCTAATTGGGGCTCTGATTGCCCTATCATAGAAGTTTAGTAGAGCATTTTACTCGCCATTCCACGCGCTTTAAGATGACGCCTAGCCCAGTACGCTATCTGAAATAGGAGCGACGTAAATTGAACAAATGTGATAGAATTTCCCTGAATTCTTATATTAACCCAAATATAAAATGATCTAATCGGGTCCCTGATTGCCCTATCATCGAAGTTAAATAGTGAATTTCACTCGCCATTCCACGCGCTTTAAGATGCCGCCTAGCCCATTACGCTATCTGAAATGGGAGCGACGTAAATTGAACAAATTTGATAGAATTTCCCTGAATTCTTATATTAACCTTAATGTAAAATGATCTAATCGGGTCTTTGTTCGCCCAAACCTAGAAGTTTAATAGTGCATTTAACTCGCCATTTCATGCGCTTTGAGATGCCGCTTAGCCCAATTCGCTATCTGAAATAGGAGCGACGTAAATTGAACGAATGTGACAGAATTTCGCTGAATTCTTATATTAACCAAAATATAAAATGATCTGATCGGGTCTCTGCTTGCCCCACCCTAGAAGTTTAATAGTGCATTTTACTCACCCTTTCGTGCGCTTTGAGATGCCGCTTAGCCCAATGCGCTATCTGAAATCGGAGCGACGTAAATTGAACAAATGTGATAGAATTTCGCTGGATTCTTATATTAACCAAAATATAAAATGAACTAATCGGGTCTCTGTTTGCCCTACCCTAGAAGTTGAATAGAGCATTTTCCTCGTCATTTCATGCGCTTTAAGATGCCGCCTATCCGAGTACGCTATCTGAAATAGGAGCGACGTAAATTGGACAAATGTGATAGAATTTCGCGGAATTCTTATATTAACCAAAATATAAAATGATCTAATCGGGTCTCTGATTGCCCTATCATAGATGTTTAAGTGTGCATTTTACTCGCCATTCCACGCGCTTTGAGATGCCGCCTAGCCCAGTACGCTATCTGAATTAGGAGCGACGTAAATTGAACAAATGTGATAGAATTTTGCTGAATTCTTAAATTAACCATAATATAAAATGATGTAATCGGGTCTCTGTTCGCCCTACCCAAGAAGTTTAATAGTGCATTTCTCTCGTCATTTCATGCGCTTTGAGATGCCGCATAGCCCAATACGCTATCTGAAATAGGAGCGACGTAAATTGAACAAATGTGATAGAATTTCCCTGAAATGTTATAGTAAACAAAATATAAAATGATCTATTCGGAACTCTGATTGCCCTATCATAGAAGATTAATAGTGCATTTTACTCGCCATTCCACGCGCTTTAAGATGCCGCCTAGCCCAGTATGCTATCTGAAATAGGAACGACGTAAATTGAACAAATGTGATAGAATTTCGCTGAATTCTTATATTAACCAAAACATAAAATGATCTAATCGGGTCTCTGATTGCCCTATCATAGATGTTTAAGAGTGCATTTTACTCGCCATTCCGCGCGCTTTAAGATGCCGCCTAGCCCAGTATGCTATCTGAAATAGGAACGATGTAAATTGAACAAATGTGATAGAATTTTGCTGAATTCTTAAATGAACCATAATATAAAATGATCTAATCTGGTCTCTGATTGCCCTACCCTAGAAGTTTAATAGTGCATTTTACGAGCCATTTCTTGCGCTTTGAGATGCAGCTTAGCCCAATACGCTATCTGAAATAGGAGCGACGTAAATTGAACAAATGTGATAGAATTTCCCTGAAATCTTATATTAAAGAAAATATAAAATGATCTAAACGGGACTCTGATTGCCCTGTCATAGAAGTTTAGTAGTGCATTTTACTCGCCCTTCCACGCGCTTTAAGATGCCGCCTAGCCCAGTACACTATCTGAAATAGGAGCGACGTAATTTGAAAAAATGTGATAGAATTTCGCTGAATTCTTATATTAACCAAAATATAAAATCATCTAATGGGGTCTCTGTTTGCCCTACCCTAGAACTTTAATAGTGCATTTTACTCGCCCTATCGTGCGCTTTGAGATGCCGCTTAGCCCAATACGCTATCTGAAATAGGAGCGTCGTAAATTGAACAAATGTGATAGAATTTCGCTGAATTCTTATCTTAACCTTCACGTAAAATGATCTCATCGGGTCTCTGATTGCCCTACCCTAGAAGTTTAATAGTGCATTTTACTCCCCATTTCATGCGCTTTGAGATGCCGCTTAGCCCAATACGCTATCTGAAATAGGAGCGACGTAAATTAAACAAATGTGATAGAATTTCGCTGAATTCTTATATTAACCAAAATATAAAATGATCTAACCGGGTCTCTGATTGCCCTATCATAGAAGTTTAATAGTACATTTTACTCGCCACTCCACGCGCTTTAAGATGCCGCCTATCCGAGTACGCTATCTGAAATAGGAGCGACGTAAGTTGAACAAATGTGTTAGAATTTTGCTGAATTCTTAAATTAACCATAATATAAAATGATCTAATCGGGTCTCTGATTGCCCTACCCTAGAAGTTTAGTAGTGCATTTTACTCGCCATTTCATGCGCCTTGAGATGCCGCTTATCCCAATACGCTATCTGAAATAGGAGCGACGTAAATTGAACAAATGTGATAGAATTTCGCTGAATTCTTATATTAACCGTAATATAAAATGATCTAATCGGGTCTCTGTTTGCCTTACCCTAGAAGTTTAATAGTGCATATTACTCGCCATTTCATGCGCTTTGAGATGCCGCTTAGCCCAATATGCTATCTGATATAGGAGCGACGTAAATTGAACAAATGCGATAGAATTACGTTGAATTCTTATATTAACCAAAATATAAAATGATGTAATCGGGTCTCTGATTGCCCTATCATAGAAGATTAATAGTGCATTTTACTCGCCATTCCACGCGCTTTAAGATGCCGCCTAGCCCAGTATGCTATCTGAAATAGGAACGACGTAAATTGAACAAATGTGATAGAATTTTGCTGAATTCTTAAATTAACCATAATATAAAATCATCTAATCGCGTCTCTGATTGCCCTACCCTAGAAGTTTAATAGTGCATTTTACTCGCCAATCCACGCGCTTTAAGATTCCGCCTAGCGCAGTACGCTATCTGAAATAGGAGCGACGTAAATTGAACAAATGTGATAGAATTTGCCTGAATTCTTATATTAACCTTAATGTAAAATGATCTAATCGGGTCTTTGTTCGCCCAACCCTAGAAGTTTAACAGTGCATTTTACTCGCCATTTCATGCGCTTTGAGATGCCGCTTAGCCCAATACGCTATCTGAAATAGGAGCGACGTAAATTGAACGAATGTGACAGAATTTCGCTGAATTCTTATATTAACCAAAATATAAAATGATCTAATCGGGTCTCTGATAGCCCTATCATAGAAGTTTAATAGTGCATTTTACTCGCCATTTCTTGTGCTTTGAGATGCCGCTTAGGCCCAATACGCTATCTGAAATATCAGCGACGTAAATTGAACAAATGTGATAGAATTACGCTGAATTCTTATATTAACCGTAATATAAAATGATCTGATCGGGTCTCTGTTTGCCTTATCCTAGAAGTTCAATAGTGCATTTCACTCGTCATTTAGATGCGCTTTGAGATGCCGCTTAGCCCAATAAGCTATCTGAAATAGGAGCGACGCAAATTGAACAAATGTGATAGAATTTTTCTGAATTCTTAAATAAACCATAATATGAAATGATGTAATCGGGTCTCTGTATGCCCTACCCTAGAAGTTTAACAGTGCATTTTAGTCGCCATTTCATGCGCTTTGAGATGCCGCTTAGCCCAATACGCTATCTGAAATAGTAGCGACGTAAATTGAAACAAACGTGATAGAATTTCCCTGAATTCTTATATTAACCTTAATGTAAAATGATCTAATCGGTTCACTGTTCGCCCTACCCTAGAAGTTTAATAGTGCCTTTCACTCGTCATTTCATGCGCTTTGAGATGCCGCTTAGCCCAATACGCAATCTGAAATAGGAGCGACGTAAATTGAACAAATGTGATAGAATTTCGCTGAATTCTTATATTAACCAAAATATAAAATGATCTAATCGGCTCTCTGATTGCCCTATCATAGAAGTTTAGTAGTGCATTTTACTCGCCCTTCCACGCGATTTAGATGCCGCCCCAGCCCAGTACGCTATCTGAAATAGGAGCGACGTAAGTTGAACGAATGTGATAGAATTTCGCTGAATTCTTTTATTAACCATAATGTTAAATGATCTAATCGGGTCTCTCTTCGCCCTAGCGTAGAAGCTTAATTGTGCATTTTACACGCCATTTCATGCGCTTTGAGATGCCGCTTAGCCCAATACGCTATCTGAAATAGGAGCGACGTAAATTGAACAAATGTGATTGAATTTCCCTGAATTCTTATATTAACCAAAATATAAAATGATCTAATCGGGTCTCTGATTGCCCTACCCTAGAAGTTTAATAGTGCATTGTACTCCCCCATTTCATGCGCTTTGAGATGCCGCTTAGCCCAATACGCTATCTGAAATAGGAGCGACGTTAAATTGAACAAATGTGATAGAATTTCGCTGAATACTTATATTAACCAAAATATAAAATGATCTAAGCGGGTCTCTGATTGCCCTATCATAGAAGCTTAATAGTGCATTTTACTCGCCATTCCACGCGCTTTAAGTTGCCGCCTAGCCCAGTACGCTATCTGAAATAGGAGCGACATAAATTGAACAAATGTGATAGAGTTTCGCTGAATTCTTAAATTAACCATAATATAAAATGATCTTATCGGGTCTCTGTTTGCCCTACCCTAGAAGTTTAATAGTGCATTTTACTCGCCATTTCTTGCGCTTGAGATGCCGCTTAGCTCAATACGCTATCTGAAATATCAGCGACGTAAATTGAACAAATGTGATAGAATTACGCTGAATTCTTGTATTAACCGTAATATAAAATGATCTAATCGGGTCTCTATTTGCCTTATCCTAGAAGTTTAATAGTGCATTTTACTCGCCATTTCATGCGCATTGAGATGCCGCTTAGCCCAATACGCCATCTGAAATAGGAGCGACATAATTGAACAAATGTGATAGAGTTTCGCTGAATTCTTAATTAACCATAATATAAAATGATCTTATCGGGTCTCTGTTTGCCCTACCCTAGAAGTTTAATAGTGCATTTTACTCGCCATTTCTTGCGCTTTGAGATGCCGCTTAGCCCAATACGCTATCTGAAATATCAGCGACGCAAATTGAACAAATGTGATAGAATTACGCTGAATTCTCATATTAACCGTAATATAAAATGATCTGATCGGGTCTCTGTTTGCCCTATCCTAGAAGTTTAGTAGTGCATTTCACTCGTCATTTCATGCGCTTTGAGATGCCGCTTAGCCCAATAAGCTATCTGAAATAGGAGCGACGTAAATTATAACAAATGTGATAGAATTTTTCTGAATTCTTAAATAAACCATAATATGAAATGATCTAATCGGGGTCTCTGTTTGCCCTACCCTAGAAGTTTAACAGTGCATTTTGCTCGCCATATCATGCGCTTTGAGATGCCGCTTAGCCCAATACGCTATCTGAAATAGGAGCGACGTAAATTGAACAAACGTGATAGGATTTCCCTGAATTCTTATATTAACCTTAATGTAAAATGATCTAATCGGTTCTCTGTTCGCCCTACCCTAGAAGTTTAATAGTGCCTTTCACTCGTCATTTCATGCGATTTGAGATGCCGCTTAGGCCCAATACGCTATCTGAAATAGTAGCGACGTATATTGAACAAACGTGATAGAATTTCCCTGAATTCTTATATTAACCTTAATGTAAAATGATCTAATCGGTTCTGTGTTCGCCCCTACCCTAGAAGTTTAATAGTGCATTTTACTCGACATTTCATGCGCTTTGAGATGCCTCTTAGCCCAATACGCTATCTGAAATAGGAGCGACGTAAGTTGAACAAATGTGATAGAATTTCGCTGAATTCTTTTATTAACCATAATGTAAAATGATCTGATCGGTCTCTGTTCGCCCTAGCCCTAGAAGTTTAATAGTGAATTTTATTCGCCACTTCATGCGCTTTGAGATGCCGCTTAGCCGAATACGCTATCTGAAATAGGAGCGACGTAAATTGAACAAATGTGATACAATTTCCCTGAAATCTTATATTAAACAAAATATAAAATGATCTAATCGGGTCTCTGATTGCCCTACCATAGAAGTTTAGTAGAGCATTTTACTCGCCATTCCACGCGCTTTAAGATGCCGCTAAGCCCAATACGCTATCTGGAATAGGAGCGACGTAAATTGAACAAACGTGATAGGATTTCGCTGAATTCTTATATTAACCAAAATATAAAAATGATCTAATCGGGTCTCTGATTGCCCTATCATCGAAGGTTAATAGTGCATTTTACTCGCCCTTCCACGCGCTTTAAGATGCCGTCTAGCCCAGTACGCTACCTGAAATAGGAGCGAAGTAAGTTGAACAAATGTGATAGAATTACGCTGAATTCTTATATTAACCGTAATATAAAATGATCTAACCGGGTCGCTGTTTGCCTTACCCTAGAAGTTTAATAGTGCATTGTACTCGCCATTTCATGCGTTTTGAGATGCCGCGTAGCCCAATACGCTATCTGAAATGGGAGCGACGTAAATTGAACAAATGTGATAGAATTTCGCTGAATTCTTAAATTAACCATAATATAAAATGATCTAATCGAGTCTCTGTTCGCCCTACCCTAGAAGTTTAATAGTGCATTTCACTCGCCATTTCATGCGCTTTGAGATGCCGCATAGCCCAATACGCTATCTGAAATAGGAGCGACGTAAATTGAACAAATGTAATAGAATATCCGTGAATTCTTATATTAACCTTAATGTAAAATGATCTAATCGGGTCTCTGTTCGCCTTACCATAGAAGTCTAATGGTGCATTTCACTCGCCATTTCATGCGCTTTGAGATGCCGCTTAGCCCAATACGCTATCTGAAATAGGAGCGACGTAAGTTGAACAAATGTGATAGAATTTCGCTGAATTATTTTATTAACCATAATGTAAAATGATCTGATCGGGTCTCTGTTCGCCCTAGCCTAGAAGTTTAATAGTGAATTTTATTCGCCACTTCATGCGCTTTGAGATGCCGCTTAGCCGAATACGCTATCTGAAATAGGAGCGACGTAAATTGAACAAATGTGATACAATTTCCCTGAAATCTTATATTAAACAAAATATAAAATGATCTAATCGGGTCTCTGATTGCCCTACCATAGAAGTTTAGTAGAGCATTTTACTCGCCATTCCACGCGCTTTAAGATGCCGCTAAGCCCAGTACGCTATCTGGAATAGGAGCGACGTAAATTGAACAAACGTGATAGGATTTCGCTGAATTCTTATATTAACCAAAATATAAAATGATCTAATCGGGTCTCTGATTGCCCTATCATCGAAGTTTAATAGTGCATTTTACTCGCCCTTCCACGCGCTTTAAGATGCCGTCTAGCCCAGTACGCTACCTGAAATAGGAGCGACGTAAGTTGAACAATGTGATAGAATTACGCTGAATTCTTATATTAACCCGTAATATAAAATGATCTAACCGGGTCGCTGTTTGCCTTACCCTAGAAGTTTAATAGTGCATTGTACTCGCCATTTCATGCGTTTTGAGATGCCGCGTAGCCCAATACGCTATCTGAAATGGGAGCGACGTAAATTGAACAAATGTGATAGAATTTCCCTGAATTCTTATATTAACCCAAATATAAATGATCTAATCGGGTCCCTGATTGCCCTATCATCGAAGTTAAATAGTGAATTTCACTCGCCATTCCACGCGCTTTAAGGTGCCGCCTAGCCCATTACGCTATCTGAAATAGGAGCGACGTAAATTGAACAAATTTGATAGAATTTCCCTGAATTCTTATATTATCCTTAATGTAAAATGATCTAATCGGGTCTTTGTTCGCCAACCCTAGAAGTTTAATAGTGCATTTAAATCGCCATTTCATGCGCTTTGAGATGCCGCTTAGCCCAATACGCTATCTGAAATAGGAGCGGCGTAAATTGAACGAATGTGACAGAATTTCGCTGAATTCTTATATTAACCAAAATATAAAATGATCTAATCGGGTCTCTGATAGCCCTATCATAGAAGTTTAATAGTGCATTTTACTCGCCATTCCACGCGCTTTGAGATGCCGCTTAGCCCGATAAGCTATCTGAAATAGGAGCGACGTAAATTGAACAAATGTGATAGAATTTCGCTGAATTCTTATATTAACCAAAATATAAAATGATCTAATCGGCTCTCTGATTGCCCTATCATAGAAGTTAGTAGTGCATTTTACTCGCCCTTCCACGCGCTTTAAGATGCCGCCCAGCCCAGTACGCTATCTGTAATAGGAGCGACGTAAGTTGAACAAATGTGACAGAATTACGCTGAATTCTTATATTAACCGTAATATAAAATGATCTAATCGGGTCTCTGTTCGCCCTAGCGTAGAAGCTTAATAGCGCATTTTATTCGTCATTTCATGAGCTTTGAGATGCCGCTTAGCCCAATACGCTATCTGAAATGGGAGAAATGTAAATTGAACAAATGTTATAGAATTTCGCTGAATTCTTTTATTAACCATAATGTTAAATGATCTAATCGGGTCTCTCTTCGCCCTAGCGTAGAAGCTTAATAGTGCATTTTATTCGTCATTTCATGCGCTTGAGATGCCGCTTAGCCCAATACGCTATCTGAAATAGGAGCGACGTAAATTGAACAAATGTGATAGAATTTTGCTGAATTCTTAAATTAACCATGATATAAAATGATCTAATCGGGTGTCTGTTTGCCATACCCTAGAAGTTTAATAGTGGGTTTTGCTCGCCATTTCATGCGCTTTCAGATGCCGCTTAGCCCAATACGCTATCTGAAATAGGAGCGACGTAAATTGAACAAATGTGATAGAATTTCCCTGAATTCTTATATTAACCTTAATGTAAAATGATCTAATCGGGTCTCTGTTCGCCCTACCCTAGAAGTTGAATAGTGCATTTCACTCGCCATTTCATGCGCTTTGAGATGCGCATAGCCCAGTACGCTATCTGAAATAGGAACGACGTAAATTGAACAAATGTGATAGAATTTTGCTGAATTCTTAAATTAACCATAATATAAAATGATCTAATCGGGTCTCTGTATGCCCTACCCTAGAAGTTTAACAGTGCATTTTAGTCGCCCATTTCATGCGCTTTGAGATGCCGCTTAGCCAATACGCTATCTGAAATAGTAGCGACGTAAATTGAACAAACGTGATAGAATTTCCCTGAATTCTTATATTAACCTTAATGTAAAATGATCTAATCGGTTCTCTGTTCGCCCTACCCTAGAAGTTTAATAGTGCCTTTCACTCGTCATTTCATGCGCTTTGAGATGCCGCTTAGCCCAATACGCAATCTGAAATAGGAGCGACGTAAATTGAACAAATGTGATAGAATTTCCGCTGAATTCTTATATTAACCAAAATATAAAATGATGTAATCGGCTCTCTGATTGCCTATCATAGAAGTTTAGTAGTGCATTTTACTCGCCCTTCCACGCGATTTAAGATGCCGCCCAGCCCAGTACGCTATCTGAAATAGGAGCGACGTAAGTTGAACGAATGTGATAGAATTTCGCTGAATTCTTTTATTAACCATAATGTTAAATGATCTAATCGGGTCTCTCTTCGCCCTAGCGTAGAAGCTTAATTGTGCATTTTACACGCCATTTCATGCGCTTTGAGATGCCGCTTAGCCCAATACGCTATCTGAAATAGGAGCGACCGTAAATTGAACAAATGTGATTGAATTTCCCTGAATTCTTATATTAACCAAAATATAAAATGATCTAATCGGGTCTCTGATTGCCCTACCCTAGAAGTTTAATAGTGCATTTTACTCCCCATTTCATGCGCTTTGAGATGCGGCTTAGCCCAATACGCTATCTGAAATAGGAGCGACGTAAATTAAACAAATGTGATAGAATTTCGCTGAATTCTTATATTAACCAAAATATAAAATGATCTAACCGGGTCTCTGATTGCCCTATCATAGAAGTTTAATAGTACATTTTACTCGCCACTCCACGCGCTTTAAGATGCCGCCTATCCGAGTACGCTATCTGAAATAGGAGCGACGTAAGTTGAACAAATGTGTTAGAATTTTGCTGAATTCTTAAATTAACCATAATATAAAAATGATCTAATCGGGTCTCTGATTGCCCTACCCTAGAAGTTTAGTAGTGCATTTTACTCGCCATTTCATGCGCCTTGAGATGCCGCTTATCCCAATACGCTATCTGAAATAGGAGCGACGTAAATTGAACAAATGTGATAGAATTTCGCTGAATTCTTATATTAACCGTAATATAAAATGATCTAATCGGGTCTCTGTTTGCCTTACCCTAGAAGTTTAATAGTGCATATTACTCGCCATTTCATGCGCTTTGAGATGCCGCTTAGCCCAATATGCTATCTGATATAGGAGCGACGTAAATTGAACAAATGCGATAGAATTACGTTGAATTCTTATATTAACCAAAATATAAAATGATGTAATCGGGTCTCTGATTGCCCTATCATAGAAGATTAATAGTGCATTTTACTCGCCATTCCACGCGCTTTAAGATGCCGCCTAGCCCAGTATGCTATCTGAAATAGGAACGACGTAAATTGAACAAATGTGATAGAATTTTGCTGAATTCTTAAATTAACCATAATATAAAATCATCTAATCGCGTCTCTGATTGCCCTACCCTAGAAGTTTAATAGTGCATTTTACTCGCCAATCCACGCGCTTAAGATTCCGCCTAGCGCAGTACGCTATCTGAAATAGGAGCGACGTAAATTGAACAAATGTGATAGAATTTGCCTGAATTCTTATATTAACCTTAATGTAAAATGATCTAATCGGGTCTTTGTTCGCCCAACCCTAGAAGTTTAATAGTGCATTTTACTCGCCATTTCATGCGCTTTGAGATGCCGCTTAGCCCAATACGCTATCTGAAATAGGAGCGACGTAAATTGAACGAATGTGACAGAATTTCGCTGAATTCTTATATTAACCAAAATATAAAATGATCTAATCGGGTCTCTGATAGCCCTATCATAGAAGTTTAATAGTGCATTTTACTCGCCATTTCTTGTGCTTTGAGATGCCGATTAGCCCAATACGCTATCTGAAATATCAGCGACGTAAATTGAACAAATGTGATAGAATTACGCTGAATTCTTATATTAACCGTAATATAAAATGATCTGATCGGGTCTCTGTTTGCCTTATCCTAGAAGTTCAATAGTGCATTTCACTCGTCATTTAATGCGCTTTGAGATGCCGCTTAGCCCAATAAGCTATCTGAAATAGGAGCGACGCAAATTGAACAAATGTGATAGAATTTTTCTGAATTCTTAAATAAACCATAATATGAAATGATGTAATCGGGTCTCTGTATGCCCTACCCTAGAAGTTTAACAGTGCATTTTAGTCGCCATTTCATGCGCTTTGAGATGCCGCTTAGCCCAATACGCTATCTGAAATAGTAGCGACGTAAATTGAACAAACGTGATAGAATTTCCCTGAATTCTTATATTAACCTTAATGTAAAATGATCTAATCGGTTCTCTGTTCGCCCTACCCTAGAAGTTTAATAGTGCCTTTCACTCGTCATTTCATGCGCTTTGAGATGCCGCTTAGCCCAATACGCAATCTGAAATAGGAGCGACGTAAATTGAACAAATGTGATAGAATTTCGCTGAATTCTTATATTAACCAAAATATAAAATGATGTAATCGGCTCTCTGATTGCCCTATCATAGAAGTTTAGTAGTGCATTTTACTCGCCCTTCCACGCGATTTAAGATGCCGCCCAGCCCAGTACGCTATCTGAAATAGGAGCGACGTAAGTTGAACGAATGTGATAGAATTTCGCTGAATTCTTTTATTAACCATAATGTTAAATGATCTAATCGGGTCTCTCTTCGCCCTAGCGTAGAAGCTTAATTGTGCATTTTACACGCCATTTCATGCGCTTTCAGATGCCGCTTAGCCCAATACGCTATCTGAAATAGGAGCGACGTAAATTGAACAAATGTGATTGAATTTCCCTGAATTCTTATATTAACCAAAATATAAAATGATCTAATCGGGTCTCTGATTGCCCTACCCTAGAAGTTTAATAGTGCATTTTACTCCCCATTTCATGCGCTTTGAGATGCCGCTTAGCCCAATACGCTATCTGAAATAGGAGCGACGTAAATTGAACAAATGTGATAGAATTTCGCTGAATACTTATATTAACCAAAATATAAAATGATCTAAGCGGGTCTCTGATTGCCCTATCATAGAAGCTTAATAGTGCATTTTACTCGCCATTCCACGCGCTTTAAGTTGCCGCCTAGCCCAGTACGCTATCGGAAATAGGAGCGACATAAATTGAACAAATGTGATAGAGTTTCGCTGAATTCTTAAATTAACCATAATATAAAATGATCTTATCGGGTCTCTGTTTGCCCTACCCTAGAAGTTTTAATAGTGCATTTTACTCGCCGTTTCTTGCGCATTGAGATGCCGCTTAGCCCAATACGCCATCTGAAATAGGAGCGACATAAATTGAACAAATGTGATAGAGTTTCGCTGAATTCTTAATTAACCATAATATAAAATGATCTTATCGGGTCTCTGTTTGCCCTACCCTAGAAGTTTAATAGTGCATTTTACTCGCCATTTCTTGCGCTTTGAGATGCCGCTTAGCCCAATACGCTATCTGAAATATCAGCGACGTAAATTGAACAAATGTGATAGAATTACGCTGAATTCTTGTATTAACCGTAATATAAAATGATCTAATCGGGTCTCTATTTGCCTTATCCTAGAAGTTTAATAGTGCATTTTACTCGCCATTTCATGCGCATTGAGATGCCGCTTAGCCCAATACGCCATCTGAAATAGGAGCGACATAAATTGAACAAATGTGATAGAGTTTCGCTGAATTCTTAAATTAACCATAATATAAAATGATCTTATCGGGTCTCTGTTTGCCCTACCCTAGAAGTTTAATAGTGCATTTTACTCGCCATTTCTTGCGCTTTGAGATGCCGCTTAGCCCAATACGCTATCTGAAATATCAGCGACGCAAATTGAACAAATGTGATAGAATTACGCTGAATTCTCATATTAACCGTAATATAAAATGATTTAATCGGGTCTCTGTTTGCCCTATCCTAGAAGTTTAGTAGTGCATTTCACTCGTCATTTCATGCGCTTTGAGATGCCGCTTAGCCCAATAAGCTATCTGAAATAGGAGCGACGTAAATTATAACAAATGTGATAGAATTTTTCTGAATTCTTAAATAAACCATAATATGAAATGATCTAATCGGGTCTCTGTTTGCCCTACCCTAGAAGTTTAACAGTGCATTTTGCTCGCCATATCATGCGCTTTGAGATGCCGCTTAGCCCAATACGCTATCTGAAATAGGAGCGACGTAAATTGAACAACCGTGATAGGATTTCCCTGAATTCTTATATTAACCTTAATGTAAAATGATCTAATCGGTTCTCTGTTCGCCCTACCCTAGAAGTTTAATAGTGCCTTTCACTCGTCATTTCATGCGCTTTGAGATGCCGCTTAGCCCAATACGCTATCTGAAATAGTAGCGACGTATATTGAACAAACGTGATAGAATTTCCCTGAATTCTTATATTAACCTTAATGTAAAATGATCTAATCGGTTCTGTGTTCGCCCTACCCTAGAAGTTTAATAGTGCATTTTACTCGACATTTCATGCGCTTTGAGATGCCTCTTAGCCCAATACGCTATCTGAAATAGGAGCGACGTAAATTGAACAAGTGTGATAGAATTTCGTTGAATTCTTAAATTAACCATAATATAAAATGATCTAATCGGGTCTCTGTTTGCAATACCCTAGATGTTTGATAGTGCATTTTGCTCTCCATTTAATGCGCTTTGAGATGCCGCTTAGCCCAATACGCTATCTGAAATAGGAGCGAAGTAAATTGAACAAATGTGATAGAATTACTCTTAATTCTTTTATTAACCATAATGTAAAATGATCTAACCGGGTCCCTGTTTGCCTTACCCTAGAATTTTAATAGTGCATTTTACTCGCCATTTCATGCGCTTTGAGATGCCGCATAGCCCAATACGCTATCTGAAATAGGAGCGACGTAAATTGAACAAATGTAATAGAATATCCGTGAATTCTTATATTAACCTTAATGTAAAATGATCTAATCGGGTCTCTGTTCGCCTTACCATAGAAGTCTAATGGTGCATTTCACTCGCCATTTCATGCGCTTTGAGATGCCGCTTAGCCCAATACGCTATCTGAAATAGGAGCGACGTAAGTTGAACAAATGTGATAGAATTTCGCTGAATTATTTTATTAACCATAATGTAAAATGATCTGATCGGGTCTCTGTTCGCCCTAGCCTAGAAGTTTAATAGTGAATTTTATTCGCCACTTCATGCGCTTTGAGATGCCGCTTAGCCGAATACGCTATCTGAAATAGGCGCGACGTAAATTGAACAAATGTGATACAATTTCCCTGAAATCTTATATTAAACAAAATATAAAATGATCTAATCGGGTCTCTGATTGCCCTACCATAGAAGTTTAGTAGAGCATTTACTCGCCATTCCACGCGCTTTAAGATGCCGCTAAGCCCAATACGCTATCTGAAATAGGAGCGACGTAAATTGAACAAATGTGATAGGATTTCGCTGAATTCTTATATTAACCAAAATATAAAATGATCTAATCGGGTCTCTGATTGCCCTATCATCGAAGTTTAATAGTGCATTTTACTCGCCCTTCCACGCGCTTTAAGATGCCGTCTAGCCCAGTACGCTACCTGAAATAGGAGCGAAGTAAGTTGAACAAATGTGATAGAATTACGCTGAATTCTTATATTAACCGTAATATAAAATGATCTAACCGGGTCGCTGTTTGCCTTACCCTAGAAGTTTAATAGTGCATTGTACTCGCCATTTCATGCGTTTTGAGATGCCGCGTAGCCCAATACGCTATCTGAAATGGGAGCGACGTAAATTGAACAAATGTGATAGAATTTCGCTGAATTCTTAAATTAACCATAATATAAAATGATCTAATCGAGTCTCTGTTCGCCCTACCCTAGAAGTTTAATAGTGCATTTCACTCGCCATTTCATGCGCTTTGAGATGCCGCATAGCCCAATACGCTATCTGAAATAGGAGCGACGTAAATTGAACAAATGTAATAGAATATCCGTGAATTCTTATATTAACCTTAATGTAAAATGATCTAATCGGGTCTCTGTTCGCCTTACCATAGAAGTCTAATGGTGCATTTCACTCGCCATTTCATGCGCTTTGAGATGCCGCTTAGCCCAATACGCTATCTGAAATAGGAGCGACGTAAGTTGAACAAATGTGATAGAATTTCGCTGAATTATTTTATTAACCATAATGTAAAATGATCTGATCGGGTCTCTGTTCGCCCTAGCCTAGAAGTTTAATAGTGAATTTTATTCGCCACTTCATGCGCTTTGAGATGCCGCTTAGCCGAATACGCTATCTGAAATAGGAGCGACGTAAATTGAACAAATGTGATACAATTTCCTGAAATCTTATATTAAACAAAATATAAAATGATCTAATCGGGTCTCTGATTGCCCTACCATAGAAGTTTAGTAGAGCATTTTACTCGCCATTCCACGCGCTTTAAGATGCCGCTAAGCCCCAGTACGCTATCTGAATAGGAGCGACGTAAATTGAACAAACGTGATAGGATTTCGCTGAATTCTTATATTAACCAAAATATAAAATGATCTAATCGGGTCTCTGATTGCCCTATCATCGAAGTTTAATAGTGCATTTTACTCGCCCTTCCACGCGCTTTAAGATGCCGTCTAGCCCAGTACGCTACCTGAAATACGAGCGACGTAAGTTGAACAAATGTGATAGAATTACGCTGAATTCTTATATTAACCGTAATATAAAATGATCTAACCGGGTCGCTGTTTGCTTACCCTAGAAGTTTAATAGTGCATTGTACTCGCCATTTCATGCGTTTTGAGATGCCGCGTAGGCCCAATACGCTATCTGAAATGGGAGCGACGTAAATTGAACAAATGTGATAGAATTTCGCTGAATTCTTAAATTAACCATAATATAAAATGATCTAATCGAGTCTCTGTTCGCCCTACCCTAGAAGTTTAATAGTGCATTTCACTCGACATTTCATGCGCTTTGAGATGCCGCTTAGCCCAATAAGCTATCTGAAATAGGAGCGACGTAAATTGAACAAATGTGATAGAATTTCCCTGAAATCTTATATTGAACAAAATATAAAATGATCTAATTGGGGCTCTGATTGCCCTATCATAGAAGTTTAGTACTGCATTTTACTCGCCTTTCCAGGCGCTTTAAGATACCGTCTAGCCCAATACGCTATCTGAAATAGGAGCGACGTAAATTGAACAAATGTGATAGAATTTCCCTGAAATCTTATATTGAACAAAATATAAAATGATCTAATTGGGGCTCTGATTGCCCTATCATAGAAGTTTAGTAGAGCATTTTACTCGCCATTCCACGCGCTTTAAGATGCCCGCCTAGCCCAGTACGCTATCTGAAATAGGAGCGACGTAAATTGAACAAATGTGATAGAATTTCCCTGAATTCTTATATTAACCCAAATATAAAATGATCTAATCGGGTCCCTGATTGCCCTATCATCGAAGTTAAATAGTCAATTTCACTCGCCATTCCACGCGCTTTAAGATGCCGCCCCTAGCCCATTACGCTATGTGAAATAGGAGCGACGTAAATTGAACAAATGTGATAGAATTTCCCTGAATTCTTATATTAACCCAAATATAAAATGATCTAATCGGGTCCCTGATTGCCCTATCATCGAAGTTAAATAGTGAATTTCACTCGCCATTCCACGCGCTTTAAGATGCCGCCTAGCCCATTACGCTATCTGAAATAGGAGCGACGTAAATTGAACAAATTTGATAGAATTTCCCTGAATTCTTAAATTAACCATAATATAAAAATGATCTAATCGGGTCTCTGTTTGTCCTACCCTAGAAGTTTAATAGTGCATTTTACTCGGCATTTCATGCGCATTGAGATGCCGCTTAGCCCAATACGCTATCTGAAATAGGAGCGACGTAAATTGAACAAATGTGATAGAATTTCCCTGAATTCTTATATTAACCCAAATATAAAATGATCTAATCGGGTCCCTGATTGCCCTATCATCGAAGTTAAATAGTGAATTTCACTCGCCATTCCACGCGCTTTAAGGTGCCGCCTAGCCCATTACGCTATCTGAAATAGGAGCGACGTAAATTGAACAAATTTGATAGAATTTCCCTGAATTCTTATATTAACCTTAATGTAAAATGATCTAATCGGGTCTTTGTTCGCCCAACCCTAGAAGTTTAATAGTGCATTTAAATCGCCATTTCATGCGCTTTGAGATGCCGCTTAGCCCAATACGCTATCTGAAATAGGAGCGACGTAAATTGAACGAATGTGACAGAATTTCGCTGAATTCTTATATTAACCAAAATATAAAATGATCTAATCGGGTCTCTGATAGCCCTATCATAGAAGTTTAATAGTGCATTTTACTCGCCATTTCTTGTGCTTTGAGATGCCGCTTAGCCCAATACGCTATCTGAAATATCAGCGACGTAAATTGAACAAATGTGATAGAATTACGCTGAATTCTTATATTAACCGTAATATAAAATGATTTGATCGGGTCTCTGTTTGCCTTATCCTAGAAGTTCAATAGTGCATTTCACTCGTCATTTAATGCGCTTTGAGATGCCGCTTAGCCCAATAAGCTATCTGAAATAGGAGCGACGCAAATTGAACAAATGTGATAGAATTTTTCTGAATTCTTAAATAAACCATAATATGAAATGATGTAATCGGGTCTCTGTATGCCCTACCCTAGAAGTTTAACAGTGCATTTTAGTCGCCATTTCATGCGCTTTGAGATGCCGCTTAGCCCAATACGCTATCTGAAATAGTAGCGACGTAAATTGAACAAACGTGATAGAATTTCCCTGAATTCTTATATTAACCTTAATGTAAAATGATCTAATCGGTTCTCTGTTCGCCCTACCCTAGAAGTTTAATAGTGCCTTTCACTCGTCATTTCATGCGCTTTGAGATGCCGCTTAGCCCAATACGCAATCTGAAATAGGAGCGACGTAAATTGAACAAATGTGATAGAATTTCGCTGAATTCTTATATTAACCAAAATATAAAATGATGTAATCGGCTCTCTGATTGCCCTATCATAGAAGTTTAGTAGTGCATTTTACTCGCCCTTCCACGCGATTTAAGATGCCGCCCAGCCCAGTACGCTATCTGAAATAGGAGCGACGTAAGTTGAACGAATGTGATAGAATTTCGCTGAATTCTTTTATTAACCATAATGTTAAATGATCTAATCGGGTCTCTCTTCGCCCTAGCGTAGAAGCTTAATTGTGCATTTTACACGCCATTTCATGCGCTTTGAGATGCCGCTTAGCCCAATACGCTATCTGAAATAGGAGCGACGTAAATTGAACAAATGTGATTGAATTTCCCTGAATTCTTATATTAACCAAAATATAAAATGATCTAATCGGGTCTCTGATTGCCCTACCCTAGAAGTTTAATAGTGCATTGTACTCCCCATTTCATGCGCTTTGAGATGCCGCTTAGCCCAATACGCTATCTGAAATAGGAGCGACGTAAATTGAACAAATGTGATAGAATTTCGCTGAATACTTATATTAACCAAAATATAAAATGATCTAAGCGGGTCTCTGATTGCCCTATCATAGAAGCTTAATAGTGCATTTTACTCGCCATTCCACGCGCTTTAAGTTGCCGCCTAGCCCAGTACACTATCTGAAATAGGAGCGACATAAATTGAACAAATGTGATAGAGTTTCGCTGAATTCTTAAATTAACCATAATATAAAATGATCTTATCGGGTCTCTGTTTGCCCTACCCTAGAAGTTTAATAGTGCATTTTACTCGCCATTTCTTGCGCTTTGAGATGCCGCTTAGCCCAATACGCTATCTGAAATATCAGCGACGTAAATTGAACAAATGTGATAGAATTACGCTGAATTCCTTGTATTAACCGTAATATAAAATGATCTAATCGGGTCTCTATTTGCCTTATCCTAGAAGTTTAATAGTGCATTTTACTCGCCATTTCATGCGCATTGAGATGCCGCTTAGCCCAATACGCCATCTGAAATAGGAGCGACATAAATTGAACAAATGTGATAGAGTTTCGCTGAATTCTTAAATTAACCATAATATAAAATGATCTTATCGGGTCTCTGTTTGCCCTACCCTAGAAGTTTAATAGTGCATTTTACTCGCCATTTCTTGCGCTTTGAGATGCCGCTTAGCCCAATACGCTATCTGAAATATCAGCGACGCAAATTGAACAAATGTGATAGAATTACGCTGAATTCTCATATTAACCGTAATATAAAATGATCTGATCGGGTCTCTGTTTGCCCTATCCTAGAAGTTTAGTAGTGCATTTCACTCGTCATTTCATGCGCTTTGAGATGCCGCTTAGCCCAATAAGCTATCTGAAATAGGAGCGACGTAAATTATAACAAATGTGATAGAATTTTTCTGAATTCTTAAATAAACCATAATATGAAATGATCTAATCGGGTCTCTGTTTGCCCTACCCTAGAAGTTTAACAGTGCATTTTGCTCGCCATATCATGCGCTTTGAGATGCCGCTTAGCCCAATACGCTATCTGAAATAGGAGCGACGTAAATTGAACAAACGTGATAGGATTTCCCTGAATTCTTATATTAACCTTAATGTAAAATGATGTAATCGGTTCTCTGTTCGCCCTACCCTAGAAGTTTAATAGTGCCTTTCACTCGTCATTTCATGCGATTTGAGATGCCGCTTAGCCCAATACGCTATCTGAAATAGTAGCGACGTATATTGAACAAACGTGATAGAATTTCCCTGAATTCTTATATTAACCTTAATGTAAAATGATCTAATCGGTTCTGTGTTCGCCCTACCCCTAGAAGTTTAATAGTGCATTTTACTCGACATTTCATGCGCTTTGAGATGCCTCTTAGCCCAATACGCTATCTGAAATAGGAGCGACGTAAGTTGAACAAATGTGATAGAATTTCGCTGAATTATTTTATTAACCATAATGTAAAATGATCTGATCGGGTCTCTGTTCGCCCTAGCCTAGAAGTTTAATAGTGAATTTTATTCGCCACTTCATGCGCTTTGAGATGCCGCTTAGCCGAATACGCTATCTGAAATAGGAGCGACGTAAATTGAACAAATGTGATACAATTTCCCTGAAATCTTATATTAAACAAAATATAAAATGATCTAATCGGGTCTCTGATTGCCCTACCATAGAAGTTTAGTAGAGCATTTTACTCGCCATTCCACGCGCTTTAAGATGCCGCTAAGCCCAATACGCTATCTGGAATAGGAGCGACGTAAATTGAACAAACGTGATAGGATTTCGCTGAATTCTTATATTAACCAAAATATAAAATGATCTAATCGGGTCTCTGATTGCCCTATCATCGAAGTTTAATAGTGCATTTTACTCGCCCTTCCACGCGCTTTAAGATGCCGTCTAGCCCAGTACGCTACCTGAAATAGGAGCGAAGTAAGTTGAACAAATGTGATAGAATTACGCTGAATTCTTATATTAACCGTAATATAAAATGATCTAACCGGGTCGCTGTTTGCCTTACCCTAGAAGTTTAATAGTGCATTGTACTCGCCATTTCATGCGTTTTGAGATGCCGCGTAGCCCAATACGCTATCTGAAATGGGAGCGACGTAAATTGAACAAATGTGATAGAATTTCGCTGAATTCTTAAATTAACCATAATATAAAATGATCTAATCGAGTCTCTGTTCGCCCTACCCTAGAAGTTTAATAGTGCATTTCACTCGCCATTTCATGCGCTTTGAGATGCCGCATAGCCCCAATACGCTATCTGAAATAGGAGCGACGTAAATTGAACAAATGTAATAGAATATCCGTGAATTCTTATATTAACCTTAATGTAAAATGATCTAATCGGGTCTCTGTTCGCCTTACCATAGAAGTCTAATGGTGCATTTCACTCGCCATTTCATGCGCTGTGAGATGCCGCTTAGCCCAATACGCTATCTGAAATAGGAGCGACGTAAGTTGAACAAATGTGATAGAATTTCGCTGAATTATTTTATTAACCATAATGTAAAATGATCTGATCGGGTCTCTGTTCGCCCTAGCCTAGAAGTTTAATAGTGAATTTTATTCGCCACTTCATGCGCTTTGAGATGCCGCTTAGCCGAATACGCTATCTGAAATAGGAGCGACGTAAATTGAACAAATGTGATACAATTTCCCTGAAATCTTATATTAAACAAAATATAAAATGATCTAATCGGGTCTCTGATTGCCCTACCATAGAAGTTTAGTAGAGCATTTTACTCGCCATTCCACGCGCTTTAAGATGCCGCTAAGCCCAGTACGCTATCTGGAATAGGAGCGACGTAAATTGAACAAACGTGATAGGATTTCGCTGAATTCTTATATTAACCAAAATATAAAATGATCTAATCGGGTCTCTGATTGCCCTATCATCGAAGTTTAATAGTGCATTTTACTCGCCCTTCCACGCGCTTTAAGATGCCGTCTAGCCCAGTACGCTACCTGAAATAGGAGCGACGTAAGTTGAACAAATGTGATAGAATTACGCTGAATTCTTATATTAACCGTAATATAAAATGATCTAACCGGGTCGCTGTTTGCCTTACCCTAGAAGTTTAATAGTGCATTGTACTCGCCATTTCATGCGTTTTGAGATGCCGCGTAGCCCAATACGCTATCTGAAATGGGAGCGACGTAAATTGAACAAATGTGATAGAATTTCGCTGAATTCTTAAATTAACCATAATATAAAATGATCTAATCGAGTCTCTGTTCGCCCTACCCTAGAAGTTTAATAGTGCATTTCACTCGACATTTCATGCGCTTTGAGATGCCGCTTAGCCCAATAAGCTATCTGAAATAGGAGCGACGTAAATTGAACAAATGTGATAGAATTTCCCTGAAATCTTATATTGAACAAAATATAAAATGATCTAATTGGGGCTCTGATTGCCCTATCATAGAAGTTTAGTACTGCATTTTACTCGCCTTTCCAGGCGCTTTAAGATACCGTCTAGCCCAATACGCTATCTGAAATAGGAGCGACGTAAATTGAACAAATGTGATAGAATTTCCCTGAAATCTTATATTGAACAAAATATAAAATGATCTAATTGGGGCTCTGATTGCCCTATCATAGAAGTTTAGTAGAGCATTTTACTCGCCATTCCACGCGCTTTAAGATGCCGCCTAGCCCAGTACGCTATCTGAAATAGGAGCGACGTAAATTGAACAAATGTGATAGAATTTCCCTGAATTCTTATATTAACCCAAATATAAAATGATCTAATCGGGTCCCTGATTGCCCTATCATCGAAGTTAAATAGTCAATTTCACTCGCCATTCCACGCGCTTTAAGATGCCGCCTAGCCCATTACGCTATCTGAAATAGGAGCGACGTAAATTGAACAAATGTGATAGAATTTCCCTGAATTCTTATATTAACCCAAATATAAAATGATCTAATCGGGTCCCTGATTGCCCTATCATCGAAGTTAAATAGTGAATTTCACTCGCCATTCCACGCGCTTTAAGGTGCCGCCTAGCCCATTACGCTATCTGAAATAGGAGCGACGTAAATTGAACAAATTTGATAGAATTTCCCTGAATTCTTATATTAACCTTAATGTAAAATGATCTAATCGGGTCTTTGTTCGCCCAACCCTAGAAGTTTAATAGTGCATTTAAATCGCCATTTCATGCGCTTTGAGATGCCGCTTAGCCCAATACGCTATCTGAAATATCAGCGACGTAAATTGAACAAATGTGATAGAATTACGCTGAATTCTTATATTAACCGTAATATAAAATGATCTGATCGGGTCTCTGTTTGCCTTATCCCAGAAGTTCAATAGTGCATTTCACTCGTCATTTAATGCGCTTTGAGATGCCGCTTAGCCCGATAAGCTATCTGAAATAGGAGCGACGTAAATTGAACAAATGTGATAGAATTTCGCTGAATTCTTATATTAATCAAAATATAAAATGATCTAATCGGCTCTCTGATTGCCCTATCATAGAAGTTTAGTAGTGCATTTTACTCGCCCTTCCACGCGCTTTAAGATGCCGCCCAGCCCAGTACGCTATCTGTAATAGGAGCGACGTAAGTTGAACAAATGTGACAGAATTACGCTGAATTCTTATATTAACCGTAATATAAAATGATCTAATCGGGTCTCTGTTCGCCCTAGCGTAGAAGCTTAATAGCGCATTTTATTCGTCATTTCATGCGCTTTGAGATGCCGCTTAGCCCAATACGCTATCTGAAATGGGAGAAATGTAAATTGAACAAATGTTATAGAATTTCGCTGAATTCTTTTATTAACCATAATGTTAAATGATCTAATCGGGTCTCTCTTCGCCCTAGCGTAGAAGCTTAATAGTGCATTTTATTCGTCATTTCATGCTCCTTGAGATGCCGCTTAGCCCAATACGCTATCTGAAATAGGAGCGACGTAAATTGAACAAATGTGATAGAATTTTGCTGAATTCTTAAATTAACCATGATATAAAATGATCTAATCGGGTGTCTGTTTGCCATACCCTAGAAGTTTAATAGTGGATTTTGCTCGCCATTTCATGCGCTTTCAGATGCCGCTTAGCCCAATACGCTATCTGAAATAGGAGCGACGTAAATTGAACAAATGTGATAGAATTTCCCTGAATTCTTATATTAACCTTAATGTAAAATGATCTAATCGGGTCTCTGTTCGCCCTACCCTAGAAGTTGAATAGTGCATTTCACTCGCCATTTCATGCGCTTTGAGATGCCGCATAGCCCAGTACGCTATCTGAAATAGGAACGACGTAAATTGAACAAATGTGATAGAATTTTGCTGAATTCTTAAATTAACCATAATATAAAATGATCTAATCGGGTCTCTGTATGCCCTACCCTAGAAGTTTAACAGTGCATTTTAGTCGCCATTTCATGCGCTTTGAGATGCCGCTTAGCCCAATACGCTATCTGAAATAGTAGCGACGTAAATTGAACAAACGTGATAGAATTTCCCTGAATTCTTATATTAACCTTAATGTAAAATGATCTAATCGGTTCTCTGTTCGCCCTACCCTAGAAGTTTAATAGTGCCTTTCACTCGTCATTTCATGCGCTTTGAGATGCCGCTTAGCCCAATACGCAATCTGAAATAGGAGCGACGTAAATTGAACAAATGTGATAGAATTTCGCTGAATTCTTATATTAACCAAAATATAAAATGATGTAATCGGCTCTCTGATTGCCCTATCATAGAAGTTTAGTAGTGCATTTTACTCGCCCTTCCACGCGATTTAAGATGCCGCCCAGCCCAGTACGCTATCTGAAATAGGAGCGACGTAAGTTGAACGAATGTGGTAGAATTTCGCTGAATTCTTTTATTAACCATAATGTTAAATGATCTAATCGGGTCTCTCTTCGCCCTAGCGTAGAAGCTTAATTGTGCATTTTACACGCCATTTCATGCGCTTTGAGATGCCGCTTAGCCCAATACGCTATCTGAAATAGGAGCGACGTAAATTGAACAAATGTGATTGAATTTCCCTGAATTCTTATATTAACCAAAATATAAAATGATCTAATCGGGTCTCTGATTGCCCTACCCTAGAAGTTTAATAGTGCATTTTACTCCCCATTTCATGCGCTTTGAGATGCCGCTTAGCCCAATACGCTATCTGAAATAGGAGCGACGTAAATTAAACAAATGTGATAGAATTTCGCTGAATTCTTATATTAACCAAAATATAAAATGATCTAACCGGGTCTCTGATTGCCCTATCATAGAAGTTTAATAGTACATTTTACTCGCCACTCCACGCGCTTTAAGATGCCGCCTATCCGAGTACGCTATCTGAAATAGGAGCGACGTAAGTTGAACAAATGTGTTAGAATTTTGCTGAATTCTTAAATTAACCATAATATAAAATGATCTAATCGGGTCTCTGATTGCCCTACCCTAGAAGTTTAGTAGTGCATTTTACTCGCCATTTCATGCGCCTTGAGATGCCGCTTATCCCAATACGCTATCTGAAATAGGAGCGACGTAAATTGAACAAATGTGATAGAATTTCGCTGAATTCTTATATTAACCGTAATATAAAATGATCTAATCGGGTCTCTGTTTGCCTTACCCTAGAAGTTTAATAGTGCATATTACTCGCCATTTCATGCGCTTTGAGATGCCGCTTAGCCCAATATGCTATCTGATATAGGAGCGACGTAAATTGAACAAATGCGATAGAATTACGTTGAATTCTTATATTAACCAAAATATAAAATGATGTAATCGGGTCTCTGATTGCCCTATCATAGAAGATTAATAGTGCATTTTACTCGCCATTCCACGCGCTTTAAGATGCCGCCTAGCCCAGTATGCTATCTGAAATAGGAACGACGTAAATTGAACAAATGTGATAGAATTTTGCTGAATTCTTAAATTAACCATAATATAAAATCATCTAATCGCGTCTCTGATTGCCCTACCCTAGAAGTTTAATAGTGCATTTTACTCGCCAATCCACGCGCTTTAAGATTCCGCCTAGCGCAGTACGCTATCTGAAATAGGAGCGACGTAAATTGAACAAATGTGATAGAATTTGCCTGAATTCTTATATTAACCTTAATGTAAAATGATCTAATCGGGTCTTTGTTCGCCCAACCCTAGAAGTTTAATAGTGCATTTTACTCGCCATTTCATGCGCTTTGAGATGCCGCTTAGCCCAATACGCTATCTGAAATAGGAGCGACGTAAATTGAACGAATGTGACAGAATTTCGCTGAATTCTTATATTAACCAAAATATAAAATGATCTAATCGGGTCTCTGATAGCCCTATCATAGAAGTTTAATAGTGCATTTTACTCGCCATTTCTTGTGCTTTGAGATGCCGCTTAGCCCAATACGCTATCTGAAATATCAGCGACGTAAATTGAACAAATGTGATAGAATTACGCTGAATTCTTATATTAACCGTAATATAAAATGATCTGATCGGGTCTCTGTTTGCCTTATCCTAGAAGTTCAATAGTGCATTTCACTCGTCATTTAATGCGCTTTGAGATGCCGCTTAGCCCAATAAGCTATCTGAAATAGGAGCGACGCAAATTGAACAAATGTGATAGAATTTTTCTGAATTCTTAAATAAACCATAATATGAAATGATGTAATCGGGTCTCTGTATGCCCTACCCTAGAAGTTTAACAGTGCATTTTAGTCGCCATTTCATGCGCTTTGAGATGCCGCTTAGCCCAATACGCTATCTGAAATAGTAGCGACGTAAATTGAACAAACGTGATAGAATTTCCCTGAATTCTTATATTAACCTTAATGTAAAATGATCTAATCGGTTCTCTGTTCGCCCTACCCTAGAAGTTTAATAGTGCCTTTCACTCGTCATTTCATGCGCTTTGAGATGCCGCTTAGCCCAATACGCAATCTGAAATAGGAGCGACGTAAATTGAACAAATGTGATAGAATTTCGCTGAATTCTTATATTAACCAAAATATAAAATGATGTAATCGGCTCTCTGATTGCCCTATCATAGAAGTTTAGTAGTGCATTTTACTCGCCATTCCACGCGCTTTAAGTTGCCGCCTAGCCCAGTACGCTATCTGAAATAGGAGCGACATAAATTGAACAAATGTGATTGAATTTCCCTGAATTCTTATATTAACCAAAATATAAAATGATCTAATCGGGTCTCTGATTGCCCTACCCTAGAAGTTTAATAGTGCATTTTACTCCCCATTTCATGCGCTTTGAGATGCCGCTTAGCCCAATACGCTATCTGAAATAGGAGCGACGTAAATTGAACAAATGTGATAGAATTTCGCTGAATACTTATATTAACCAAAATATAAAATGATCTAAGCGGGTCTCTGATTGCCCTATCATAGAAGCTTAATAGTGCATTTTACTCGCCATTCCACGCGCTTTAAGTTGCCGCCTAGCCCAGTACGCTATCTGAAATAGGAGCGACATAAATTGAACAAATGTGATAGAGTTTCGCTGAATTCTTAAATTAACCATAATATAAAATGATCTTATCGGGTCTCTGTTTGCCCTACCCTAGAAGTTTAATAGTGCATTTTACTCGCCGTTTCTTGCGCATTGAGATGCCGCTTAGCCCAATACGCCATCTGAAATAGGAGCGACATAAATTGAACAAATGTGATAGAGTTTCGCTGAATTCTTAAATTAACCATAATATAAAATGATCTTATCGGGTCTCTGTTTGCCCTACCCTAGAAGTTTAATAGTGCATTTTACTCGCCATTTCTTGCGCTTTGAGATGCCGCTTAGCCCAATACGCTATCTGAAATATCAGCGACGTAAATTGAACAAATGTGATAGAATTACGCTGAATTCTTGTATTAACCGTAATATAAAATGATCTAATCGGGTCTCTATTTGCCTTATCCTAGAAGTTTAATAGTGCATTTTACTCGCCATTTCATGCGCATTGAGATGCCGCTTAGCCCAATACGCCATCTGAAATAGGAGCGACATAAATTGAACAAATGTGATAGAGTTTCGCTGAATTCTTAAATTAACCATAATATAAAATGATCTTATCGGGTCTCTGTTTGCCCTACCCTAGAAGTTTAATAGTGCATTTTACTCGCCATTTCTTGCGCTTTGAGATGCCGCTTAGCCCAATACGCTATCTGAAATATCAGCGACGCAAATTGAACAAATGTGATAGAATTACGCTGAATTCTCATATTAACCGTAATATAAAATGATCTGATCGGGTCTCTGTTTGCCCTATCCTAGAAGTTTAGTAGTGCATTTCACTCGTCATTTCATGCGCTTTGAGATGCCGCTTAGCCCAATAAGCTATCTGAAATAGGAGCGACGTAAATTATAACAAATGTGATAGAATTTTTCTGAATTCTTAAATAAACCATAATATGAAATGATCTAATCGGGTCTCTGTTTGCCCTACCCTAGAAGTTTAACAGTGCATTTTGCTCGCCATATCATGCGCTTTGAGATGCCGCTTAGCCCAATACGCTATCTGAAATAGGAGCGACGTAAATTGAACAACCGTGATAGGATTTCCCTGAATTCTTATATTAACCTTAATGTAAAATGATCTAATCGGTTCTCTGTTCGCCCTACCCTAGAAGTTTAATAGTGCCTTTCACTCGTCATTTCATGCGCTTTGAGATGCCGCTTAGCCCAATACGCTATCTGAAATAGTAGCGACGTATATTGAACAAACGTGATAGAATTTCCCTGAATTCTTATATTAACCTTAATGTAAAATGATCTAATCGGTTCTGTGTTCGCCCTACCCTAGAAGTTTAATAGTGCATTTTACTCGACATTTCATGCGCTTTGAGATGCCTCTTAGCCCAATACGCTATCTGAAATAGGAGCGACGTAAATTGAACAAGTGTGATAGAATTTCGTTGAATTCTTAAATTAACCATAATATAAAATGATCTAATCGGGTCTCTGTTTGCAATACCCTAGATGTTTGATAGTGCATTTTGCTCTCCATTTAATGCGCTTTGAGATGCCGCTTAGCCCAATACGCTATCTGAAATAGGAGCGACGTAAATTGAACAAATGTGATAGAATTACTCTTAATTCTTTTATTAACCATAATGTAAAATGATCTAACCGGGTCCCTGTTTGCCTTACCCTAGAATTTTAATAGTGCATTTTACTCGCCATTTCATGCGCTTTGAGATGCCGCATAGCCCAATACGCTATCTGAAATAGGAGCGACGTAAATTGAACAAATGTAATAGAATATCCGTGAATTCTTATATTAACCTTAATGTAAAATGATCTAATCGGGTCTCTGTTCGCCTTACCATAGAAGTCTAATGGTGCATTTCACTCGCCATTTCATGCGCTTTGAGATGCCGCTTAGCCCAATACGCTATCTGAAATAGGAGCGACGTAAGTTGAACAAATGTGATAGAATTTCGCTGAATTATTTTATTAACCATAATGTAAAATGATCTGATCGGGTCTCTGTTCGCCCTAGCCTAGAAGTTTAATAGTGAATTTTATTCGCCACTTCATGCGCTTTGAGATGCCGCTTAGCCGAATACGCTATCTGAAATAGGCGCGACGTAAATTGAACAAATGTGATACAATTTCCCTGAAATCTTATATTAAACAAAATATAAAATGATCTAATCGGGTCTCTGATTGCCCTACCATAGAAGTTTAGTAGAGCATTTTACTCGCCATTCCACGCGCTTTAAGATGCCGCTAAGCCCAATACGCTATCTGGAATAGGAGCGACGTAAATTGAACAAACGTGATAGGATTTCGCTGAATTCTTATATTAACCAAAATATAAAATGATCTAATCGGGTCTCTGATTGCCCTATCATCGAAGTTTAATAGTGCATTTTACTCGCCCTTCCACGCGCTTTAAGATGCCGTCTAGCCCAGTACGCTACCTGAAATACGAGCGACGTAAGTTGAACAAATGTGATAGAATTACGCTGAATTCTTATATTAACCGTAATATAAAATGATCTAACCGGGTCGCTGTTTGCCTTACCCTAGAAGTTTAATAGTGCATTGTACTCGCCATTTCATGCGTTTTGAGATGCCGCGTAGCCCAATACGGTATCTGAAATGGGAGCGACGTAAATTGAACAAATGTGATAGAATTTCGCTGAATTCTTAAATTAACCATAATATAAAATGATCTAATCGAGTCTCTGTTCGCCCTACCCTAGAAGTTTAATAGTGCATTTCACTCGACATTTCATGCGCTTTGAGATGCCGCTTAGCCCAATAAGCTATCTGAAATAGGAGCGACGTAAATTGAACAAATGTGATAGAATTTCCCTGAAATCTTATATTGAACAAAATATAAAATGATCTAATTGGGGCTCTGATTGCCCTATCATAGAAGTTTAGTACTGCATTTTACTCGCCTTTCCAGGCGCTTTAAGATACCGTCTAGCCCAATACGCTATCTGAAATAGGAGCGACGTAAATTGAACAAATGTGATAGAATTTCCCTGAAATCTTATATTGAACAAAATATAAAATGATCTAATTGGGGCTCTGATTGCCCTATCATAGAAGTTTAGTAGAGCATTTTACTCGCCATTCCACGCGCTTTAAGATGCCGCCTAGCCCAGTACGCTATCTGAAATAGGAGCGACGTAAATTGAACAAATGTGATAGAATTTCCCTGAATTCTTATATTAACCCAAATATAAAATGATCTAATCGGGTCCCTGATTGCCCTATCATCGAAGTTAAATAGTCAATTTCACTCGCCATTCCACGCGCTTTAAGATGCCGCCTAGCCCATTACGCTATCTGAAATAGGAGCGACGTAAATTGAACAAATGTGATAGAATTTCCCTGAATTCTTATATTAACCCAAATATAAAATGATCTAATCGGGTCCCTGATTGCCCTATCATCGAAGTTAAATAGTGAATTTCACTCGCCATTCCACGCGCTTTAAGGTGCCGCCTAGCCCATTACGCTATCTGAAATAGGAGCGACGTAAATTGAACAAATTTGATAGAATTTCCCTGAATTCTTATATTAACCTTAATGTAAAATGATCTAATCGGGTCTTTGTTCGCCCAACCCTAGAAGTTTAATAGTGCATTTAAATCGCCATTTCATGCGCTTTGAGATGCCGCTTAGCCCAATACGCTATCTGAAATAGGAGCGGCGTAAATTGAACGAATGTGACAGAATTTCGCTGAATTCTTATATTAACCAAAATATAAAATGATCTAATCGGGTCTCTGATAGCCCTATCATAGAAGTTTAATAGTGCATTTTACTCGCCATTCCACGCGCTTTAAGATGCCGCCTTGCCCAGTATGCTATCTGAAATAGGAGCGACGTAAGTTGAACAAATGTGATAGAATTACGCTGAATTATTATATTAACCGTAATATTAAATGATCTAATCGGGTCTCTGTTTGCCTTATCCTAGAAGTTTAATAGTGCATTTTACTCGCCATTTCATGCGCATTGAGATGCCGCTTAGCCCAATACGCCATCTGAAATAGGAGCGACATAAATTGAACAAATGTGATAGAGTTTCGCTGAATTCTTAAATTAACCATAATATAAAATGATTTTATCGGGTCTCTGTTTGCCCTACCCTAGAAGTTTAATAGTGCATTTTACTCGCCGTTTCTTGCGCTTTGAGATGCCGCTTAGCCCAATACGCTATCTGAAATATCAGCGACGTAAATTGAACAAATGTGATAGAATTACGCTGAATTCTTATATTAACCGTAATATAAAATGATCTGATCGGGTCTCTGTTTGCCTTATCCCAGAAGTTCAATAGTGCATTTCACTCGTCATTTAATGCGCTTTGAGATGCCGCTTAGCCCGATAAGCTATCTGAAATAGGAGCGACGTAAATTGAACAAATGTGATAGAATTTCGCTGAATTCTTATATTAACCAAAATATAAAATGATCTAATCGGCTCTCTGATTGCCCTATCATAGAAGTTTAGTAGTGCATTTTACTCGCCCTTCCACGCGCTTTAAGATGCCGCCCAGCCCAGTACGCTATCTGTAATAGGAGCGACGTAAGTTGAACAAATGTGACAGAATTACGCTGAATTCTTATATTAACCGTAATATAAAATGATCTAATCGGGTCTCTGTTCGCCCTAGCGTAGAAGCTTAATAGCGCATTTTATTCGTTATTTCATGCGCTTTGAGATGCCGCTTAGCCCAATACGCTATCTGAAATGGGAGAAATGTAAATTGAACAAATGTTATAGAATTTCGCTGAATTCTTTTATTAACCATAATGTTAAATGATCTAATCGGGTCTCTCTTCGCCCTAGCGTAGAAGCTTAATAGTGCATTTTATTCGTCATTTCATGCGCCTTGAGATGCCGCTTAGCCCAATACGCTATCTGAAATAGGAGCGACGTAAATTGAACAAATGTGATAGAATTTTGCTGAATTCTTAAATTAACCATGATATAAAATGATCTAATCGGGTGTCTGTTTGCCATACCCTAGAAGTTTAATAGTGGATTTTGCTCGCCATTTCATGCGCTTTGAGATGCCGCTTAGCCCAATACGCTATCTGAAATAGGAGCGACGTAAATTGAACAAATGTGATAGAATTTCCCTGAATTCTTATATTAACCTTAATGTAAAATGATCTAATCGGGTCTCTGTTCGACCTACCCTAGAAGTTGAATAGTGCATTTCACTCGCCATTTCATGCGCTTTGAGATGCCGCATAGCCCAGTACGCTATCTGAAATAGGAACGACGTAAATTGAACAAATGTGATAGAATTTTGCTGAATTCTTAAATTAACCATAATATAAAATGATCTAATCGGGTCTCTGTTCGCCCTAGCCGAGAAGTTTAATAGTGCATTTCACTCGCCATTTCATGCGCTCTGAGATGCCGCATAGCCCAGTACGCCGTCTGAAATAGGAGCGACGTAAATTGAACAAATGTGATAGAATTTCGCTGAATTCTTATATTAACCAAAATATAAAATGATCTAATCGGGTCTCTGATTGCCCTACCCTAGAAGTTTAATAGTGCATTTTACTCTCCATTTCATGCGCTTTGAGGTGCCGCTTAGCCCAATACGCTATCTGAAATATGAGCGACGTAAATTGAACAAATGTGATAGAATTTCGCTGAATTCTTATATTAACCTTAATGTAAAATGATCTAATCGGGTCTCTGTTCGCCCTATCATTGAACTTTAATAGTGCATTTTATTCGCCATTTCATACGCTTTGAGATGCCGCTTAGCCCAATACGCTATCTGAAATAGGAGCGACGTAAATTGAACAAACGCGATAGGATTTCCCTGAATTCTTATATTAACCTTAATGTAAAATGATCTAATCGGTTCTCTGTTCGCCCTACCCTAGAAGTTTAATAGTGCCTTTCACTCGTTATTTCATGCGCTTTGAGATGCCGCATAGCCCAATACGCTATCTGAAATAGGAGCGACGTAAATTGAACAAATGTAATAGAATTTCCGTGAATTCTTATATTAACCTTAATGTAAAATGATCTAATCGGGTCTCTGTTCGCCTTACCATAGAAGTCTAATGGTGCATTTCACTCGCCATTTCATGCGCATTGAGATGCCGCTTAGCACAATACGCTATCTGAAATAGGAGCGACGTAGGTTGAACAAATGTGGTAGAATTTCGCTGAATTCTTTTATTAACCATAATGTAAAATGATCAGATCGGGTCTCTGTTCGCCCTAGCCTAGAAGTTTAATAGTGAATTTTATTCGCCACTTCATGCGCTTTGAGATGCCGCTTAGCCGAATACGCTATCTGAAATAGGAGCGACGTAAATTGAACAAATGTGATAGAATTTCGCTGAATTCTTGTATTAACCAAAATATAAAATGATCTAATCGGGTCTCTGATTGCCTTATCATAGAAGTTTAATAGTGCATTTCACTCGCCATTCCACGCGCTTTAAGATGCCGCCTAGCCCAGTACGCTATCTGAAATAGGAACGACGTAAATTGAACAAATGTGATAGGATTTTGCAGAATTCTTAAATTAACCATATTATAAAATGATCTAATCGGGTCTCTGGTTGCCCTACCCTAGAAATTTAACAGTGCATTTTACTCGCCATTTCATGCGCTTTGAGATGCCGCTTAGCCCAATACGATATCTGAAATAGGAGCGACGTAAGTTGAACAAATGTGATAGAATTTCGCTTAATTCTTTTATTAACCATAATGTAAAATGATCTAATCGGGTCTCTGATTGCCCTATCATAGAAGTTTAGTAGTGCATTTTACTCGCCATTCCACGCGCTTTAAGAAGCCGCCTAGCCCTGTAGGCTATCTGATATAGAAGCGACGAAAGTTGAACAAATGTGATAGAATTACGCTGCATTCTTATATTAACCGTAATATAAAATGATCTAATCGGGTCTCTGTTTGCCTTATCCTAGAAGTTTAATAGTGCATTATACTCGCCATTTCATGCGCTTTGAGATGCCGCTTAGCCCAATACGCTATCTGAAATAGGTGCGACGTAAGTTGAACAAATGTGATAGAATTTCGCTGAATTCTTTTATTAACCATAATGTAAAATGATCTAATCGGGTCTCTGCTCGCCCTAACCCTAGAAGCTTAATAGTGCATTTTACTCGCCACTTCATGCGCTTTGAGATGCCGCTTAGCCCAGTACGCTATCTGAAATAGGAGCGACGTAAATTGAACAAATGTGATCGAATTTCGCTGAATTCTTAAATTAACCATAATATAAAATTATCTAATCGGGTCTCTGATTGCCCTATCATAGAAGTTTAGTAGTGCATTTTACTCGCCATTTCATGCGCTTTCAGATGCCGCTTAGCACAATACGCTATCTGAAATAGGAGCGACGTAAATTGAACAAATATGATAGAATTTCGCTGAATTCTTAAATTAACCATAATATAAAATGATCTAATCGGGTCTCTGTTTGCCCTACCCTAGAAGTTTAATAGTGCAGTTCACTCGCCATTTCATGCGCTTTGAGATGCCGCTTAGCCCAATACGCTATCTGAAATAGGAGCGACGTAAGTTGAACAAATGTGATAGAATTTCGCTGAATTCTTTTATTAACCATAATGTAAAATGATCTAATCGGGTCTCTGTTTCCCTAACCCTAGAAGTTTAATAGTGCATTTTACTCGCCACTTCATGCGCTTTGAGATGCCGCTTAGCCCAATACACTATCTGAAATAGGAGCGACGTAAATTGAACGAATGTGATAGAATTTCGCTGAATTCTTAAATTAACCATAATATAAAATGATCTAATCGGGTCTCTGATTGCCCTATCGTAGAAGTTAAATAGTGCATTCTACTCGCCATTCCACCCGCTTTAATATGCCGCCTAGCCCAGTACGCTATCTGAAATAGGAGCGACGTAAATTGAACAAATGTGATAGAATTTCGCTTAATTCTTTTATTAACCATAATGTAAAATGATCTAATCGGGTCTCTGATTGCCCTATCATAGAAGATTAGTAGTGCATTTTACTCACCATTCCACGCGCTTTAAGATGCCGCCTAGCCCTGTAGGCTATCTGAAATAGGAGCGACGAAAGTTGAACAAATGTGATAGAATTTCGCTGCATTCTTATATTAACCGTATTATAAAATGATCTAATCGGGTCTCTGTTTGCCTTATCCTAGAAGTTTAATAGTGCATTAAACTCGCCATTTCATGCGCTTTGAGATGCCGCTTAGCCCAGTACGCTATCTGAAATAGGAGCGACGTAAATTGAACAAATGTGATCGAATTTCGCTGAATTCTTAAATTAACCATAATATAAAATGATCTAATCGGGTCTCTGATTGCCCTATCATAGAAGTTTAGTAGTGCATTTTACTCGCCGTTTCATGCGCTTTCAGATGCCGCTTAGCACAATACGCTATCTGAAACAGGAGCGACGTAAATTGAACAAATATGATAGAATTTCGCTGAATTCTTTTATTAACCATAATGTAAAATGATCTAATCGGGTCTCTGCTCGCCTTAGCCTAGAAGTTTAATAGTGCATTTTATTCGCCATTGCATGCGCTTTGAGATGCCGCTTAGCCGAATACGCTATCTGAAATAGGAGCGACGTAAATTGAACAAATGTGATAGAATTTCCCTGACATCTTATATTAAACAAAATATAAAATGATCTAGTCGGGTCTCTGATCGCCCAATCATAAAAGGTTAATAGTGCATTCTACTCGCCATTCCACCCGCTTTAAGATGCCGACTAGCCCAATACGCTATCTGAAATAGGAGCGACGTAAGTTGAACAAATGTGATAGAATTTCGCTGAATTCTTTCATTAACCATAATGTAAAATGATCTAATCGGGTCTCTGCTCGCCTTAGCCTAGAAGTTTAATAGTGCATTTTATTCGCCATTGCATGCGCTTTGAGATGCCGCTTAGCTGAATACGCTATCTGAAATAGGAGCGACGTAAATTGAACAAATGTGATAGAATTTCCCTGACATCTTATATTAAACAAAATATAAAATGATCTAGTCGGGTCTCTGATTGCCCTATCATAGAAGATTAGTAGTGCATTTTACTCGCCATTCCACGCGCTTTAAGATGCCGCCTAGCCCAGTACGCTATCTGAAATAGGAGCGACGTAACTTGAACAAATGTGATAGAATTACGCTGCATTCTTATATTAACCGTAATATAAAATGATCTAATCGGGTATCTGTTTGCCTTATCCTAGAAGTTTAATAGTGCATTATACTCGCCATTTCATGCGCATCGAGATGCCGCTTAGCCCAGTACGCTATCTGAAATATCAAAGATATAAATTGAACAAATGTGATAGAATTTCGCTGAATTCATATATTACCCATAATGTAAAATGATCTAATCGGGTCTCTGTTCGCCCTACCCTAGAAGTTTAATGGTGCATTTCACTCGTAATTGCATGCGCTTTGAGATGCCGCATAGCCCAATTAGCTATATGAAATAGGAGCGACGTAAGTTGAACAAATGTGATAGAATTTCGCTGAATCCTTGTATTAACCAAAATATAAAATGATCTAATCGGGTCTCTGATTGCCCTATCATAGAAGTTTAATAGTGCATTTCACTCGCCACTCCACGCGCTTTAAGATGCCGCCTAGCCCAGTACGCTATCTGAAATAGGAACGACGTAAATTGAACAAATGTGATAGAATTTTGCTGAATTCTTAAATTAACCATAATATAAAATTATCTAATCGGGTCTCTGATTGCCCTATCATAGAAGTTTAGTAGTGCATTTTACTCGCCATTTCATGCGCTTTCAGATGCCGCTTAGCACAATACGCTATCTGAAATAGGAGCGACGTAAATTGAACAAATATGATAGAATTTCGCTGAATTCTTAAATTAACCATAATATAAAATGATCTAATCGGGTCTCTGTTTGCCCTACCCTAGAAGTTTAATAGTGCAGTTCACTCGCCATTTCATGCGCTTTGAGATGCCGCTTAGCCCAATACGCTATCTGAAATAGGAGCGACGTAAGTTGAACAAATGTGATAGAATTTCGCTGAATTCTTTTATTAACCATAATGTAAAATGATCTAATCGGGTCTCTGTTTCCCTAACCCTAGAAGTTTAATAGTGCATTTTACTCGCCACTTCATGCGCTTTGAGATGCCGCTTAGCCCAATACGCTATCTGAAATAGGTGCGACGTAAGTTGAACAAATGTGATAGAATTTCGCTGAATTCTTTTATTAACCATAATGTAAAATGATCTAATCGGGTCTCTGCTCGCCCTAGCCTAGAAGTTTAATAGTGCATTTTATTCGCCATTGCATGCGCTTCGAGATGCCGCTTAGCCGAATACGCTATCTGAAATAGGAGTGACGTAAATTGAACAAATGTGATAGAATTTCCCTGAAATCTTATATTAAACAAAATATAAAATGATCTAATCGGGTCTCTGATTGCCCTATCATAGAAGTTTAGTAGTGCATTTTACTCGCCCTTCCACGCGCTTTAAGATGCCGCCTAGCCCAGTACGCTATCTGAAATAGGAGCGACGTAAGTTGAACAAATGTGATAGAATTACTCTGAATTCTTATATTAACCGTATTATAATATGATCTAATCGGGTCTCTGTTTCCCTAACCCTAGAAGTTTAATAGTGCATTTTACTCGCCACTTCATGCGCTTTGAGATGCCGCTTAGCCCAATACACTATCTGAAATAGGAGCGACGTAAATTGAACGAATGTGATAGAATTTCGCTGAATTCTTAAATTAACCATAATATAAAATGATCTAATCGGGTCTCTGATTGCCCTATCATAGAAGCTAAATAGTGCATTTTACTCGCCATTCCACACGCTTTAATATGCCGCCTAGCCCAGTACGCTATCTGAAATAGGAGCGACGTAAATTGAACAAATGTGATAGAATTTCGCTTAATTCTTTTATTAACCATAATGTAAAATGATCTAATCGGGTCTCTGATTGCCCTATCATAGAAGATTAGTAGTGCATTTTACTTACCATTCCACGCGCTTTAAGATGCCGCCTAGCCCTGTAGGCAATCTGAAATAGGAGCGACGAAAGTTGAACAAATGTGATAGAATTTCGCTGCATTCTTATATTAACCGTATTATAAAATGATCTAATCGGGTCTCTGTTTGCCTTATCCTAGAAGTTTAATAGTGCATTATACTCGCCATTTCATGCGCTTTGAGATGCCGCTTAGCCCAGTACGCTATCTGAAATAGGAGCAACGTAAATTGAACAAATGTGATCGAATTTCGCTGAATTCTTAAATTAACCATAATATAAAATGATCTAATCGGGTCTCTGATTGCCCTATCATAGAAGTTTAGTAGTGCATTTTACTAGCCGTTTCATGCGCTTTCAGATGCCGCTTAGCACAATACGCTATCTGAAACAGGAGCGACGTAAATTGAACAAATATGATAGAATTTCGCTGAATTCTTTTATTAACCATAATGTAAAATGATCTAATCGGGTCTCTGCTCGCCTTAGCCTAGAAGTTTAATAGTGCATTTTATTCGCCATTGCATGCGCTTTGAGATGCCGCTTAGCCGAATACGCTATCTGAAATAGGAACGACGTAAATTGAACAAATGTGATAGAATTTCCCTGACATCTTATATTAAACAAAATATAAAATGATCTAGTCGGGTCTCTGATCGCCCTATCATAAAAGGTTAATAGTGCATTCTACTCGCCATTCCACCCGCTTTAAGATGCCGACTAGCCCAATACGCTATCTGAAATAGGAGCGACGTAAATTGAACAAATGTGATAGAATTACTCTTAATTCTTTTATTAACCATAATGTAAAATGATCTAACCGGGTCCCTGTTTGCCTTACCCTAGAATTTTAATAGTGCATTTTACTCGCCATTTCATGCGCTTTGAGATGCCGCATAGCCCAATACGCTATCTGAAATAGGAGCGACGTAAATTGAACAAATGTAATAGAATATCCGTGAATTCTTATATTAACCTTAATGTAAAATGATCTAATCGGGTCTCTGTTCGCCTTACCATAGAAGTCTAATGGTGCATTTCACTCGCCATTTCATGCGCTTTGAGATGCCGCTTAGCCCAATACGCTATCTGAAATAGGAGCGACGTAAGTTGAACAAATGTGATAGAATTTCGCTGAATTATTTTATTAACCATAATGTAAAATGATCTGATCGGGTCTCTGTTCGCCCTAGCCTAGAAGTTTAATAGTGAATTTTATTCGCCACTTCATGCGCTTTGAGATGCCGCTTAGCCGAATACGCTATCTGAAATAGGCGCGACGTAAATTGAACAAATGTGATACAATTTCCCTGAAATCTTATATTAAACAAAATATAAAATGATCTAATCGGGTCTCTGATTGCCCTACCATAGAAGTTTAGTAGAGCATTTTACTCGCCATTCCACGCGCTTTAAGATGCCGCTAAGCCCAATACGCTATCTGGAATAGGAGCGACGTAAATTGAACAAACGTGATAGGATTTCGCTGAATTCTTATATTAACCAAAATATAAAATGATCTAATCGGGTCTCTGATTGCCCTATCATCGAAGTTTAATAGTGCATTTTACTCGCCCTTCCACGCGCTTTAAGATGCCGTCTAGCCCAGTACGCTACCTGAAATAGGAGCGAAGTAAGTTGAACAAATGTGATAGAATTACGCTGAATTCTTATATTAACCGTAATATAAAATGATCTAACCGGGTCGCTGTTTGCCTTACCCTAGAAGTTTAATAGTGCATTGTACTCGCCATTTCATGCGTTTTGAGATGCCGCGTAGCCCAATACGCTATCTGAAATGGGAGCGACGTAAATTGAACAAATGTGATAGAATTTCGCTGAATTCTTAAATTAACCATAATATAAAATGATCTAATCGAGTCTCTGTTCGCCCTACCCTAGAAGTTTAATAGTGCATTTCACTCGCCATTTCATGCGCTTTGAGATGCCGCATAGCCCAATACGCTATCTGAAATAGGAGCGACGTAAATTGAACAAATGTAATAGAATATCCGTGAATTCTTATATTAACCTTAATGTAAAATGATCTAATCGGGTCTCTGTTCGCCTTACCATAGAAGTCTAATGGTGCATTTCACTCGCCATTTCATGCGCTTTGAGATGCCGCTTAGCCCAATACGCTATCTGAAATAGGAGCGACGTAAGTTGAACAAATGTGATAGAATTTCGCTGAATTATTTTATTAACCATAATGTAAAATGATCTGATCGGGTCTCTGTTCGCCCTAGCCTAGAAGTTTAATAGTGAATTTTATTCGCCACTTCATGCGCTTTGAGATGCCGCTTAGCCGAATACGCTATCTGAAATAGGAGCGACGTAAATTGAACAAATGTGATACAATTTCCCTGAAATCTTATATTAAACAAAATATAAAATGATCTAATCGGGTCTCTGATTGCCCTACCATAGAAGTTTAGTAGAGCATTTTACTCGCCATTCCACGCGCTTTAAGATGCCGCTAAGCCCAGTACGCTATCTGGAATAGGAGCGACGTAAATTGAACAAACGTGATAGGATTTCGCTGAATTCTTATATTAACCAAAATATAAAATGATCTAATCGGGTCTCTGATTGCCCTATCATCGAAGTTTAATAGTGCATTTTACTCGCCCTTCCACGCGCTTTAAGATGCCGTCTAGCCCAGTACGCTACCTGAAATACGAGCGACGTAAGTTGAACAAATGTGATAGAATTACGCTGAATTCTTATATTAACCGTAATATAAAATTATCTAACCGGGTCGCTGTTTGCCTTACCCTAGAAGTTTAATAGTGCATTGTACTCGCCATTTCATGCGTTTTGAGATGCCGCGTAGCCCAATACGCTATCTGAAATGGGAGCGACGTAAATTGAACAAATGTGATAGAATTTCGCTGAATTCTTAAATTAACCATAATATAAAATGATCTAATCGAGTCTCTGTTCGCCCTACCCTAGAAGTTTAATAGTGCATTTCACTCGACATTTCATGCGCTTTGAGATGCCGCTTAGCCCAATAAGCTATCTGAAATAGGAGCGACGTAAATTGAACAAATGTGATAGAATTTCCCTGAAATCTTATATTGAACAAAATATAAAATGATCTAATTGGGGCTCTGATTGCCCTATCATAGAAGTTTAGTACTGCATTTTACTCGCCTTTCCAGGCGCTTTAAGATACCGTCTAGCCCAATACGCTATCTGAAATAGGAGCGACGTAAATTGAACAAATGTGATAGAATTTCCCTGAAATCTTATATTGAACAAAATATAAAATGATCTAATTGGGGCTCTGATTGCCCTATCATAGAAGTTTAGTAGAGCATTTTACTCGCCATTCCACGCGCTTTAAGATGCCGCCTAGCCCAGTACGCTATCTGAAATAGGAGCGACGTAAATTGAACAAATGTGATAGAATTTCCCTGAATTCTTATATTAACCCAAATATAAAATGATCTAATCGGGTCCCTGATTGCCCTATCATCGAAGTTAAATAGTCAATTTCACTCGCCATTCCACGCGCTTTAAGATGCCGCCTAGCCCATTACGCTATCTGAAATAGGAGCGACGTAAATTGAACAAATGTGATAGAATTTCCCTGAATTCTTATATTAACCCAAATATAAAATGATCTAATCGGGTCCCTGATTGCCCTATCATCGAAGTTAAATAGTGAATTTCACTCGCCATTCCACGCGCTTTAAGATGCCGCCTAGCCCATTACGCTATCTGAAATAGGAGCGACGTAAATTGAACAAATTTGATAGAATTTCCCTGAATTCTTAAATTAACCATAATATAAAATGATCTAATCGGGTCTCTGTTTGTCCTACCCTAGAAGTTTAATAGTGCATTTTACTCGGCATTTCATGCGCATTGAGATGCCGCTTAGCCCAATACGCTATCTGAAATAGGAGCGACGTAAATTGAACAAATGTGATAGAATTTCACTGAATTCTTATATTAACCCAAATATAAAATGATCTAATCGGGTCCCTGATTGCCCTATCATCGAAGTTAAATAGTGAATTTCACTCGCCATTCCACGCGCTTTAAGGTGCCGCCTAGCCCATTACGCTATCTGAAATAGGAGCGACGTAAATTGAACAAATTTGATAGAATTTCCCTGAATTCTTATATTAACCTTAATGTAAAATGATCTAATCGGGTCTTTGTTCGCCCAACCCTAGAAGTTTAATAGTGCATTTAAATCGCCATTTCATGCGCTTTGAGATGCCGCTTAGCCCAATACGCTATCTGAAATAGGAGCGGCGTAAATTGAACGAATGTGACAGAATTTCGCTGAATTCTTATATTAACCAAAATATAAAATGATCTAATCGGGTCTCTGATAGCCCTATCATAGAAGTTTAATAGTGCATTTTACTCGCCATTTCTTGTGCTTTGAGATGCCGCTTAGCCCAATACGCTATCTGAAATATCAGCGACGTAAATTGAACAAATGTGATAGAATTACGCTGAATTCTTATATTAACCGTAATATAAAATGATCTGATCGGGTCTCTGTTTGCCTTATCCTAGAAGTTCAATAGTGCATTTCACTCGTCATTTAATGCGCTTTGAGATGCCGCTTAGCCCAATAAGCTATCTGAAATAGGAGCGACGCAAATTGAACAAATGTGATAGAATTTTTCTGAATTCTTAAATAAACCATAATATGAAATGATGTAATCGGGTCTCTGTATGCCCTACCCTAGAAGTTTAACAGTGCATTTTAGTCGCCATTTCATGCGCTTTGAGATGCCGCTTAGCCCAATACGCTATCTGAAATAGTAGCGACGTAAATTGAACAAACGTGATAGAATTTCCCTGAATTCTTATATTAACCTTAATGTAAAATGATCTAATCGGTTCTCTGTTCGCCCTACCCTAGAAGTTTAATAGTGCCTTTCACTCGTCATTTCATGCGCTTTGAGATGCCGCTTAGCCCAATACGCAATCTGAAATAGGAGCGACGTAAATTGAACAAATGTGATAGAATTTCGCTGAATTCTTATATTAACCAAAATATAAAATGATGTAATCGGCTCTCTGATTGCCCTATCATAGAAGTTTAGTAGTGCATTTTACTCGCCCTTCCACGCGATTTAAGATGCCGCCCAGCCCAGTACGCTATCTGAAATAGGAGCGACGTAAGTTGAACGAATGTGATAGAATTTCGCTGAATTCTTTTATTAACCATAATGTTAAATGATCTAATCGGGTCTCTCTTCGCCCTAGCGTAGAAGCTGAATTGTGCATTTTACACGCCATTTCATGCGCTTTGATATGCCGCTTAGCCCAATACGCTATCTGAAATAGGAGCGACGTAAATTGAACAAATGTGATTGAATTTCCCTGAATTCTTATATTAACCAAAATATAAAATGATCTAATCGGGTCTCTGATTGCCCTACCCTAGAAGTTTAATAGTGCATTGTACTCCCCATTTCATGCGCTTTGAGATGCCGCTTAGCCCAAAACGCTATCTGAAATAGGAGCGACGTAAATTGAACAAATGTGATAGAATTTCGCTGAATACTTATATTAACCAAAATATAAAATGATCTAAGCGGGTCTCTGATTGCCCTATCATAGAAGCTTAATAGTGCATTTTACTCGCCATTCCACGCGCTTTAAGTTGCCGCGTAGCCCAGTACGCTATCTGAAATAGGAGCGACATAAATTGAACAAATGTGATAGAGTTTCGCTGAATTCTTAAATTAACCATAATATAAAATGATCTTATCGGGTCTCTGTTTGCCCTACCCTAGAAGTTTAATAGTGCATTTTACTCGCCATTTCTTGCGCTTTGAGATGCCGCTTAGCCCAATACGCTATCTGAAATATCAGCGACGTAAATTGAACAAATGTGATAGAATTACGCTGAATTCTTGTATTAACCGTAATATAAAATGATCTAATCGGGTCTCTATTTGCCTTATCCTAGAAGTTTAATAGTGCATTTTACTCGCCATTTCATGCGCATTGAGATGCCGCTTAGCCCAATACGCCATCTGAAATAGGAGCGACATAAATTGAACAAATGTGATAGAGTTTCGCTGAATTCTTAAATTAACCATAATATAAAATGATCTTATCGGGTCTCTGTTTGCCCTACCCTAGAAGTTTAATAGTGCATTTTACTCGCCATTTCTTGCGCTTTGAGATGCCGCTTAGCCCAATACGCTATCTGAAATATCAGCGACGCAAATTGAACAAATGTGATAGAATTACGCTGAATTCTCATATTAACCGTAATATAAAATGATCTGATCGGGTCTCTGTTTGCCCTATCCTAGAAGTTTAGTAGTGCATTTCACTCGTCATTTCATGCGCTTTGAGATGCCGCTTAGCCCAATAAGCTATCTGAAATAGGAGCGACGTAAATTATAACAAATGTGATAGAATTTTTCTGAATTCTTAAATAAACCATAATATGAAATGATCTAATCGGGTCTCTGTTTGCCCTACCCTAGAAGTTTAACAGTGCATTTTGCTCGCCATATCATGCGCTTTGAGATGCCGCTTAGCCCAATACGCTATCTGAAATAGGAGCGACGTAAATTGAACAAACGTGATAGGATTTCCCTGAATTCTTATATTAACCTTAATGTAAAATGATCTAATCGGTTCTCTGTTCGCCCTACCCTAGAAGTTTAATAGTGCCTTTCACTCGTCATTTCATGCGATTTGAGATGCCGCTTAGCCCAATACGCTATCTGAAATAGTAGCGACGTATATTGAACAAACGTGATAGAATTTCCCTGAATTCTTATATTAACCTTAATGTAAAATGATCTAATCGGTTCTGTGTTCGCCCTACCCTAGAAGTTTAATAGTGCATTTTACTCGACATTTCATGCGCTTTGAGATGCCTCTTAGCCCAATACGCTATCTGAAATAGGAGCGACGTAAGTTGAACAAATGTGATAGAATTTCGCTGAATTATTTTATTAACCATAATGTAAAATGATCTGATCGGGTCTCTGTTCGCCCTAGCCTAGAAGTTTAATAGTGAATTTTATTCGCCACTTCATGCGCTTTGAGATGCCGCTTAGCCGAATACGCTATCTGAAATAGGAGCGACGTAAATTGAACAAATGTGATACAATTTCCCTGAAATCTTATATTAAACAAAATATAAAATGATCTAATCGGGTCTCTGATTGCCCTACCATAGAAGTTTAGTAGAGCATTTTACTCGCCATTCCACGCGCTTTAAGATGCCGCTAAGCCCAATACGCTATCTGGAATAGGAGCGACGTAAATTGAACAAACGTGATAGGATTTCGCTGAATTCTTATATTAACCAAAATATAAAATGATCTAATCGGGTCTCTGATTGCCCTATCATCGAAGTTTAATAGTGCATTTTACTCGCCCTTCCACGCGCTTTAAGATGCCGTCTAGCCCAGTACGCTACCTGAAATAGGAGCGAAGTAAGTTGAACAAATGTGATAGAATTACGCTGAATTCTTATATTAACCGTAATATAAAATGATCTAACCGGGTCGCTGTTTGCCTTACCCTAGAAGTTTAATAGTGCATTGTACTCGCCATTTCATGCGTTTTGAGATGCCGCGTAGCCCAATACGCTATCTGAAATGGGAGCGACGTAAATTGAACAAATGTGATAGAATTTTGCTGAATTCTTAAATTAACCATAATATAAAATGATCTAATCGAGTCTCTGTTCGCCCTACCCTAGAAGTTTAATAGTGCATTTCACTCGCCATTTCATGCGCTTTGAGATGCCGCATAGCCCAATACGCTATCTGAAATAGGAGCGACGTAAATTGAACAAATGTAATAGAATATCCGTGAATTCTTATATTAACCTTAATGTAAAATGATCTAATCGGGTCTCTGTTCGCCTTACCATAGAAGTCTAATGGTGCATTTCACTCGCCATTTCATGCGCTTTGAGATGCCGCTTAGCCCAATACGCTATCTGAAATAGGAGCGACGTAAGTTGAACAAATGTGATAGAATTTCGCTGAATTATTTTATTAACCATAATGTAAAATGATCTGATCGGGTCTCTGTTCGCCCTAGCCTAGAAGTTTAATAGTGAATTTTATTCGCCACTTCATGCGCTTTGAGATGCCGCTTAGCCGAATACGCTATCTGAAATAGGAGCGACGTAAATTGAACAAATGTGATACAATTTCCCTGAAATCTTATATTAAACAAAATATAAAATGATCTAATCGGGTCTCTGATTGCCCTACCATAGAAGTTTAGTAGAGCATTTTACTCGCCATTCCACGCGCTTTAAGATGCCGCTAAGCCCAGTACGCTATCTGGAATAGGAGCGACGTAAATTGAACAAACGTGATAGGATTTCGCTGAATTCTTATATTAACCAAAATATAAAATGATCTAATCGGGTCTCTGATTGCCCTATCATCGAAGTTTAATAGTGCATTTTACTCGCCCTTCCACGCGCTTTAAGATGCCGTCTAGCCCAGTACGCTACCTGAAATACGAGCGACGTAAGTTGAACAAATGTGATAGAATTACGCTGAATTCTTATATTAACCGTAATATAAAATGATCTAACCGGGTCGCTGTTTGCCTTACCCTAGAAGTTTAATAGTGCATTGTACTCGCCATTTCATGCGTTTTGAGATGCCGCGTAGCCCAATACGCTATCTGAAATGGGAGCGACGTAAATTGAACAAATGTGATAGAATTTCGCTGAATTCTTAAATTAACCATAATATAAAATGATCTAATCGAGTCTCTGTTCGCCCTACCCTAGAAGTTAAATAGTGAATTTCACTCGCCATTCCACGCGCTTTAAGGTGCCGCCTAGCCCATTACGCTATCTGAAATAGGAGCGACGTAAATTGAACAAATGTGATAGAATTTCCCTGAAATCTTATATTGAACAAAATATAAAATGATCTAATTGGGGCTCTGATTGCCCTATCATAGAAGTTTAGTACTGCATTTTACTCGCCTTTCCAGGCGCTTTAAGATACCGTCTAGCCCAATACGCTATCTGAAATAGGAGCGACGTAAATTGAACAAATGTGATAGAATTTCCCTGAAATCTTATATTGAACAAAATATTAAATGATCTAATTGGGGCTCTGATTGCCCTATCATAGAAGTTTAGTAGAGCATTTTACTCGCCATTCCACGCGCTTTAAGATGCCGCCTAGCCCAGTACGCTATCTGAAATAGGAGCGACGTAAATTGAACAAATGTGATAGAATTTCCCTGAATTCTTATATTAACCCAAATATAAAATGATCTAATCGGGTCCCTGATTGCCCTATCATCGAAGTTAAATAGTGAATTTCACTCGCCATTCCACGCGCTTTAAGATGCCGCCTAGCCCATTACGCTATCTGAAATAGGAGCGACGTAAATTGAACAAATGTGATAGAATTTCCCTGAATTCTTATATTAACCCAAATATAAAATGATCTAATCGGGTCCCTGATTGCCCTATCATCGAAGTTAAATAGTGAATTTCACTCGCCATTCCACGCGCTTTAAGGTGCCGCCTAGCCCATTACGCTATCTGAAATAGGAGCGACGTAAATTGAACAAATTTGATAGAATTTCCCTGAATTCTTATATTAACCTTAATGTAAAATGATCTAATCGGGTCTTTGTTCGCCCAACCCTAGAAGTTTGATAGTGCATTTAAATCGCCATTTCATGCGCTTTGAGATGCCGCTTAGCCCAATACGCTATCTGAAATAGGAGCGGCGTAAATTGAACGAATGTGACAGAATTTCGCTGAATTCTTATATTAACCAAAATATAAAATGATCTAATCGGGTCTCTGATAGCCCTATCATAGAAGTTTAATAGTGCATTTTACTCGCCATTCCACGCGCTTTAAGATGCCGCCTTGCCCAGTATGCTATCTGAAATAGGAGCGACGTAAGTTGAACAAATGTGATAGAATTACGCTGAATTATTATATTAACCGTAATATTAAATGATCTAATCGGGTCTCTGTTTGCCTTATCCTAGAAGTTTAATAGTGCATTTTACTCGCCATTTCATGCGCATTGAGATGCCGCTTAGCCCAATACGCCATCTGAAATAGGAGCGACATAAATTGAACAAATGTGATAGAGTTTCGCTGAATTCTTAAATTAACCATAATATAAAATGATTTTATCGGGTCTCTGTTTGCCCTACCCTAGAAGTTTAATAGTGCATTTTACTCGCCGTTTCTTGCGCTTTGAGATGCCGCTTAGCCCAATACGCTATCTGAAATATCAGCGACGTAAATTGAACAAATGTGATAGAATTACGCTGAATTCTTATATTAACCGTAATATAAAATGATCTGATCGGGTCTCTGTTTGCCTTATCCCAGAAGTTCAATAGTGCATTTCACGCGTCATTTAATGCGCTTTGAGATGCCGCTTAGCCCGATAAGCTATCTGAAATAGGAGCGACGTAAATTGAACAAATGTGATAGAATTTCGCTGAATTCTTATATTAACCAAAATATAAAATGATCTAATCGGCTCTCTGATTGCCCTATCATAGAAGTTTAGTAGTGCATTTTACTCGCCCTTCCACGCGCTTTAAGATGCCGCCCAGCCCAGTACGCTATCTGTAATAGGAGCGACGTAAGTTGAACAAATGTGACAGAATTACGCTGAATTCTTATATTAACCGTAATATAAAATGATCTAATCGGGTCTCTGTTCGCCCTAGCGTAGAAGCTTAATAGCGCATTTTATTCGTCATTTCATGCGCTTTGAGATGCCGCTTAGCCCAATACGCTATCTGAAATGGGAGAAATGTAAATTGAACAAATGTTATAGAATTTCGCTGAATTCTTTTATTAACCATAATGTTAAATGATCTAATCGGGTCTCTCTTCGCCCTACCCTAGAAGTTTAATGGTGCATTTCACTCGTAATTGCATGCGCCTTGAGATGCCGCTTAGCCCAATACGCTATCTGAAATAGGTGCGACGAAAGTTGAACAAATGTGATAGAATTACGCTGCATTCTTATATTAACCGTAATATAAAATGATCTAATCGGGTCTCTGATTGCCTTACCATAGAAGTCTAATGGTGCATTTCACTCGCCATTTCATGCGCTTTGAGATGCCGCTTAGCCCAATACGATATCTGAAATAGGAGCGACGAAAGTTGAACAAATGTGATAGAATTACGCTGCATTCTTATATTAACCGTAATATAAAATGATCTAATCGGGTCTCTGTTTGCCTTATCCTAGAAGTTTAATAGTGCATTATACTCGCCATTTCATGCGCTTTGAGATGCCGCTTAGCCCAGTACGCTATCTGAAATATCAAAGATATAAATTGAACAAATGTGATAGAATTTCGCTGAATTCATATATTACCCATAATGTAAAATGATCTAATCGGGTCTCTGTTCGCCCTACCCTAGAAGTTTAATGGTGCATTTCACTCGTAATTGCATGCGCTTTGAGATGCCGCATAGCCCAATTAGCTATATGAAATAGGAGCGACGTAAGTTGAACAAATGTGATAGAATTTCGCTGAATCCTTGTATTAACCAAAATATAAAATGATCTAATCGGGTCTCTGATTGCCCTATCATAGAAGTTTAATAGTGCATTTCACTCGCCACTCCACGCGCTTTAAGATGCCGCCTAGCCCAGTACGCTATCTGAAATAGGAACGACGTAAATTGAACAAATGTGATAGAATTTTGCTGAATTCTTAAATTAACCATAATATAAAATTATCTAATCGGGTCTCTGATTGCCCTATCATAGAAGTTTAGTAGTGCATTTTACTCGCCATTTCATGCGCTTTCAGATGCCGCTTAGCACAATACGCTATCTGAAATAGGAGCGACGTAAATTGAACAAATATGATAGAATTTCGCTGAATTCTTAAATTAACCATAATATAAAATGATCTAATCGGGTCTCTGTTTGCCCTACCCTAGAAGTTTAATAGTGCAGTTCACTCGCCATTTCATGCGCTTTGAGATGCCGCTTAGCCCAATACGCTATCTGAAATAGGAGCGACGTAAGTTGAACAAATGTGATAGAATTTCGCTGAATTCTTTTATTAACCATAATGTAAAATGATCTAATCGGGTCTCTGTTTCCCTAACCCTAGAAGTTTAATAGTGCATTTTACTCGCCACTTCATGCGCTTTGAGATGCCGCTTAGCCCAATACGCTATCTGAAATAGGTGCGACGTAAGTTGAACAAATGTGATAGAATTTCGCTGAATTCTTTTATTAACCATAATGTAAAATGATCTAATCGGGTCTCTGCTCGCCCTAGCCTAGAAGTTTAATAGTGCATTTTATTCGCCATTGCATGCGCTTCGAGATGCCGCTTAGCCGAATACGCTATCTGAAATAGGAGTGACGTAAATTGAACAAATGTGATAGAATTTCCCTGAAATCTTATATTAAACAAAATATAAAATGATCTAATCGGGTCTCTGATTGCCCTATCATAGAAGTTTAGTAGTGCATTTTACTCGCCCTTCCACGCGCTTTAAGATGCCGCCTAGCCCAGTACGCTATCTGAAATAGGAGCGACGTAAGTTGAACAAATGTGATAGAATTACTCTGAATTCTTATATTAACCGTATTATAAAATGATCTAATCGGGTCTCTGTTTCCCTAACCCTAGAAGTTTAATAGTGCATTTTACTCGCCACTTCATGCGCTTTGAGATGCCGCTTAGCCCAATACACTATCTGAAATAGGAGCGACGTAAATTGAACGAATGTGATAGAATTTCGCTGAATTCTTAAATTAACCATAATATAAAATGATCTAATCGGGTCTCTGATTGCCCTATCATAGAAGCTAAATAGTGCATTTTACTCGCCATTCCACACGCTTTAATATGCCGCCTAGCCCAGTACGCTATCTGAAATAGGAGCGACGTAAATTGAACAAATGTGATAGAATTTCGCTTAATACTTTTATTAACCATAATGTAAAATGATCTAATCGGGTCTCTGATTGCCCTATCATAGAAGATTAGTAGTGCATTTTACTTACCATTCCACGCGCTTTAAGATGCCGCCTAGCCCTGTAGGCAATCTGAAATAGGAGCGACGAAAGTTGAACAAATGTGATAGAATTTCGCTGCATTCTTATATTAACCGTATTATAAAATGATCTAATCGGGTCTCTGTTTGCCTTATCCTAGAAGTTTAATAGTGCATTATACTCGCCATTTCATGCGCTTTGAGATGCCGCTTAGCCCAGTACGCTATCTGAAATAGGAGCAACGTAAATTGAACAAATGTGATCGAATTTCGCTGAATTCTTAAATTAACCATAATATAAAATGATCTAATCGGGTCTCTGATTGCCCTATCATAGAAGTTTAGTAGTGCATTTTACTAGCCGTTTCATGCGCTTTCAGATGCCGCTTAGCACAATACGCTATCTGAAACAGGAGCGACGTAAATTGAACAAATATGATAGAATTTCGCTGAATTCTTTTATTAACCATAATGTAAAATGATCTAATCGGGTCTCTGCTCGCCTTAGCCTAGAAGTTTAATAGTGCATTTTATTCGCCATTGCATGCGCTTTGAGATGCCGCTTAGCCGAATACGCTATCTGAAATAGGAGCGACGTAAATTGAACAAATGTGATAGAATTTCCCTGACATCTTATATTAAACAAAATATAAAATGATCTAGTCGGGTCTCTGATCGCCCTATCATAAAAGGTTAATAGTGCATTCTACTCGCCATTCCACCCGCTTTAAGATGCCGACTAGCCCAATACGCTATCTGAAATAGGAGCGACGTAAGTTGAACAAATGTGATAGAATTTCGCGGAATTCTTTCATTAACCATAATGTAAAATGATCTAATCGGGTCTCTGCTCGCCTTAGCCTAGAAGTTTAATAGTGCATTTTATTCGCCATTGCATGCGCTTTGAGATGCCGCTTAGCCGAATACGCTATCTGAAATAGGAGCGACGTAAATTGAACAAATGTGATAGAATTTCCCTGACATCTTATATTAAACAAAATATAAAATGATCTAGTCGGGTCTCTGATTGCCCTATCATAGAAGATTAGTAGTGCATTTTACTCGCCATTCCACGCGCTTTAAGATGCCGCCTAGCCCAGTACGCTATCTGAAATAGGAGCGACGTAAATTGAACAAATGTGATAGAATTACGCTGCATTCTTATATTAACCGTAATATAAAATGATCTAATCGGGTATCTGTTTGCCTTATCCTAGAAGTTTAATAGTGCATTATACTCGCCATTTCATGCGCTTCGAGATGCCGCTTAGCCGAATACGCTGTCTGAAATAGGAGCGACGTAAATTGAACAAATGTGATAGAATTTCCCTGAAATCTTATATTAAACAAAATATAAAATGATTTTGTCGGGTCTCTGATGGCCCTATCATAAAAGGTTAATAGTGCATTCTACTCGCCGTTCCACGCGCTTTAAGATGCCGCCTAGCCCAATACGCTATCTGAAATAGGAGCGACGTAAATTGAACAAATGTGATAGAATTTCGCTTAATTCTTTTATTAACCATAATGTAAAATGATCTAGTCGGGTCTCTGATTGCCCTATCATAGAAGATTAGTAGTGCATTTTTCTCGCCATTCCACGCGCTTTAAGCTGCCGCCTAGCCCTGTAGGCTATCTGAAATAGGAGCGACGAAAGTTGAACAAATGTGATAGAATTACGCTGCATTCTTATATTAACCGTAATATAAAATGATCTAATCGGGTCTCTGTTTGCCTTATCCTAGAAGTTTAATAGTGCATTATACTCGCCATTTCATGCGCTTTGAGATGCCGCTTAGCCCAGTACGCTATCTGAAATATCAAAGACGTAAATTTAACAAATGTGATAGAATTTCGCTGAATTCTTATATTACCCTTAATGTAAAATGATCTAATCGGGTCTCTGTTCGCCCTACCCTAGAAGTTTAATAGTGCATTTCACTCGTAATTGCATGCGCTTTGAGATGCCGCATAGCCCAATTAGCTATATGAAATAGGAGCGACGTAAATTGAACAAATGTGATAGAATTTCGCTGAATCCTTGTATTAACCAAAATATAAAATGATTTAATCGGGTCTCTGATTGCCCTATCATAGAAGTTTAATAGTGCATTTCACTCGCCATTCCACGCGCTTTAAGATGCCGCCTAGCCCAGTACGCTATCTGAAATAGGAACGACGTAAATTGAACAAATGTGATAGAATTTTGCTGAATTCTTAAATTAACCATAATATAAAATTATCTAATCGGGTCTCTGATTGCCCTATCATAGAAGTTTAGTAGTGCATTTTACTCGCCATTTCATGCGGTTTCAGATGCCGCTTAGCACAATACGCTATCTGAAATAGGAGCGACGTAAATTGAACAAATATGATAGAATTTCGCTGAATTCTTAAATTAACCATAATATAAAATGATCTAATCGGGTCTCTGTTTGCCCTACCCTAGAAGTTTAATAGTGCAGTTCACACGCCATTTCATGCGCTTTGAGATGCCGCTTAGCCCAATACGCTATTTGAAATAGGAGCGACGTAAGTTGAACAAATGTGATAGAATTTCGCTGAATTCTTTTATTAACCATAATGTAAAATGATCTAATCGGGTCTCTGCTCGCCTTAGCCTAGAAGTTTAATAGTGCATTTTATTCGCCATTGCATGCGCTTTGAGATGCCGCTTAGCCGAATACGCTATCTGAAATAGGAGCGACGTAAATTGAACAAATGTGATAGAATTTCCCTGAAATCTTATATTAAACAAAATATAAAATGATCTAATCGGGTCTCTGATTGCCCTATCATAGAAGTTTAGTAGTGCATTTTACTCGCCCTTCCACGCGCTTTAAGATGCCGCCTAGCCCAGTACGCTATCTGAAATACGAGCGACGTAAGTTGAACAAATGTGATAGAATTACACTGAATTCTTATATTAACCGTAATATAAAATGATCTAATCGGGTCTCTGTTTCCCTAACCCTAGAAGTTTAATAGTGCATTTTACTCGCCACTTCATGCGCTTTGAGATGCCGCTTAGCCCAATACACTATCTGAAATAGGAGCGACGTAAATTGAACGAATGTGATAGAATTTCGCTCAATTCTTAAATTAACCATAATATAAAATGATCTAATCGGGTCTCTGATTGCCCTATCATAGAAGTTTAGTAGTGCATTTTACTCGCCATTTCATGCGCTTTCAGATGCCGCTTAGCACAATACGCTATCTGAAACAGGAGCGACGTAAATTGAACAAATATGATAGAATTTCGCTGAATTCTTTTATTAACCATAATGTAAAATGATCTAATCGGGTCTCTGCTCGCCTTAGCCTAGAAGTTTAATAGTGCATTTTATTCGCCATTGCATGCGCTTTGAGATGCCGCTTAGCCGAATACGCTATCTGAAATAGGAGCGACGTAAATTGAACAAATGTGATAGAATTTCCCTGACATCTTATATTAAACAAAATATAAAATGATCTAGTCGGGTCTCTGATCGCCCTATCATAAAAGGTTAATAGTGCATTCTACTCGCCATTCCATCCGCTTTAAGATGCCGACTAGCCCAATTCGCTATCTGAAATAGGAGCGACGTAAATTGAACAAATGTGATAGAATTTCGCTGAATTCTTAAATTAACCATAATATAAAATGATCTAATCGGGTCTCTGATTGCCCTACCCTAGAAGTTTAATAGTCCATTTTATTCGCCATTTCATGCGCTTTGAGATGCCGGTTAGCCCAATACGCTAACTCAAATAGGAGCGACGTAAATTGAACAAATGTGATAGGATTTCCCTGAAATCTTATATTAAACAAAATATAAAATGATCTAATCGGGTCTCTGACTGCCCTATCATTGAAGTTTAACAGTGCATTTTACTCGCCATTCCACGCGCTTTAAGATGCCGCCTAGCCCAGTAGGCTATCTGAAATAGGAGCGACGTAAATTCAACAAATGTGATAGAATCTTGCTGAATTCTTAAATTAACCATAATATAAAATGATCTAATCGGGTCTCTGTTTGCCGTACCCTAGGAGTTCAATAGTGCATTTTACTCGCCATTTCATGCGCTTTGAGATGCCGCTTAGCCCAATACGCTATCTGAAATATGAGCGACACGAATTGAACAAATGTGATAGAATTTCCCTGAAATCTTGTATTAAACAAAATATAAAATGATCTAATCGCGTCTCTGATTGCCCTATCATACAAGTTTAATAGTGCATTTTACTCGCCTCTCCACGCGCTTTAGGATGCCGCCTAGCCCAGTACGCTATCCAAAATAGGAGCGACGTAAATTGAACAAATGTGATAGAATTTTGCTGAATTCTTAAATTAACCATAATATAAAATGATCTAATCGGGTCTCTGTTTGCCCTACCCTGGAAGTTTAATAGTGCATTTTACTCGCCATTTCATGCGCTTTGAGATCCCGCTTAACCCAATACGCTATCTGAAATAGGAGCGACGAAAGTTGAACAAATGTGATAGAATTTCGCTGAATTATTTTATTAACCAGAATGTAAAATGATCTAATCTGGTCTCTGTTCGCCCTACCATAGAAGTCTGATAGTGCATTTCAATCGCCATTTCATGCGCTTTGAGATACCGCTTAGCCCAATACGCTATCTGAAATAGGAGCGACCTAAATTGAACGAATGTGATAGAATTTTGCTGAATTCTTAAATTAACCATAATATAAAATGATCTAATCGGGTCTCTGATTGCCCTAGCATAGAAGTTTAATAGTTCATTTTACTCGCCATTCCGAGCGCGTTAAGATGCCGCATAGCCCAATACGCTAACTGAAATAGGAGCGACGTAAATTGAACAAATGTGATAGAATTTCGCTGAATTCTTAAATTATCTATAATATAAAATGATCTAAACGGGTCACTGATTGCCCTACCCTAGAAGTTTAATAGTGCATTTTACTTGCCATTTCATGCGCTTTGAGATGCCGCTTAGCACAATACGCTATCTGAAATAGGAACGACGTAAATTGAACAAATGTGATAGAATTTCGCTGAATTCTTAAATTAACCATAATATAAAATGATCTAATCGGGCCCCTGTTTGCCCTACCCTAGAAGTTGAATAGTGCATTTCACTCGTCATTTCATGCGCTTTGAGATGCCGCCTAGCCCAGTACGCTGTCTGAAATAGGAGCGACGTAAATTGAACAAATGTGATAGAATCTCGTTGAAGACTTATATTAACCTTAATGTAAAATGATCTAATCGGGTCTCTGTTCGCCCTACCCTAGAAGTTTAATAGTGCATTTTACTCGCCATTTCATTCGCTTTGAGATGCCGCTTTTCCCAATACGCTATCTGAAATAGGAGCGACGTAAATTGAACAAATGTGATAGAATTTCGCTGAATTCTTATATTAACCGTAATATAAAATGATCTAATCGGGTCTCTGTTTGCCTTATCCTAGAAGTTTAATAGTGAATTTCACTCGTCATTTCATGCGCTTTGAGATGCCGCTAAGCACAATAAGCTATCTGGAATAGCAGCGACGTAAATTGAACAAATGTGAAAGAACTACGCCGAATTCTTATATTAACCGTAATATAAAATGATCTAATCGGGTCTCTGTTTGCCTTATCCTAGAAGTTTGATAGTGAATTTTACTCGCCATTCCACGCGCTTTAAGATGCCGCCTAGCCCAGTACGCTACCTGAAATAGGAGCGACGTAAGTTGAACAAATGTGATAGAATTACGCTGAATTCTTATATTAACCGTAATATAAAATGATCTAATCGGGTCTCTGTTTGCCTTATCCTAGAAGTTTGATAGTGCATTTTATTCGCCATTTCATGCGCTTTGAGATGCCGCTTAGCCCAATACGCTATCTGAAATAGGAGCGACGTAAATTGAACAAATGTGATAGAATTTCGCTGAATTCTTAAATTAACTATAATATAAAATGATCTAATCGGGTCACTGATTGCCCTACCCTAGAAGTTTAATAGTGCATTTTACTCGCCATTTCATGCGCTTTGAGATGCCGCTTAGCCCAATACGCTATCTGAAATATGAGGGACGTAAATTGAACAAATGTGATAGAATTTCGCTGAATTCTTATATTAACCAAAGTATAAAATGATCTAGTCTGGTCTCTGATTGCCCTATCATAGAAGGTTAATAGTGCATTTTACTCGCCATTCCACACGCTTTAAGATGCCACCTAGCCCAGTACGCTGTCTGAAATAGGAGCGACGTAAATTGAACAAATGTGATAGAATTTCGCTGAATTCTTTTATTAACCATAATGTAAAATGATCTAATCGGATCTCTGTTCGCCCGAGCCTAGAACTTTAATAGTGCATTTTATTCGCCATTTCATGCGCTTTGAGATGCCGCTAAGCCCAATAAGCTATCTGTAATAGAAGCGACGTAAATTGAACAAATGTGATAGAATTTCGTTGAATTCTTATATTAACCAAAATATAAAATGATCTATTCGGGTCTCTGATTGCCCTATCATAGAAGTTTAATAGTGCATTTTACTCGCCATTTCATGCGCCTTCAGATGCCGCTTAGCCCAATAAGCTATCTGAAATAGGAGCGACGTAAATTGAACAAATGTGATAGAATTTCCCTGAAATCTTATATTAAACAAAATATAAAATGATCTAATCGGGTCTCTGATTGCCCTATCATAGAAGTTTCACAGTGCATTTCACTCGTCATTTCATGCGCTTTGACATGCCGCTTAGCCCAATAAGCTATCTGAAATAGGAGCGACGTAAATTGAACAAATGTGATAGAATTTCGCTGAATTCTTATATTAAACAAAATATAAAATGATCTAATGGGGTCTCTGTTTGCCCTACCCTAGAAGTTTAATCGTGCATTTTACACGCCATTTCATGCGCTTTGAGATGCCGCTTAGCCCAATAGGCTATCTGAAATAGGAGCGACGTAAATTTAACAAATGTGATAGAATTTCGCTGAATTCTTATATTAACCAAGGTATAAAATGATCTAGTCTGGTCTCTGATTGCCCTATCATAGAAGTTTAATAGTGCATTTTACTCGCCATTTCATGCGCTTTGAGATGCCGCTTATCCCAATACGCTATCTGAAATAGGAGCGACGTAAAGTGAACAAATGTGATAGAATTTCGCTGAATTCTTAAATTAACCATAATATCAAATGATCTAATCGGGTCTCTGTTTGCCCTACCCTAGAAATTTAATAGTGCATTTCACTAGTCATTTCATGCGCTTTGAGACGCCGCTTCGCCCAATAAGCTATTTGAAATAGGAGCGACGTAAATTGAACAAATGTGATAGAATTTCGCTGAATTCTTAAAGTAACCTTAATATAAAATGATCAAATCGGGTCTCTGGTTTCCCTACCATAGAAGTTTAATAGTGCATTTTACTCGCCATTCCACGTGCCTTAAGATGCCGCCTAGCCCAGTACGCTGTCTGAAATAGGAGCGACGCAAATTGAACAAATGTGATAGAATCTCGCTGAATACTTATATTAACCTTAATGTAAAATGATCTAATCGGGTCTCTGTTCGCTCTACCCTAGAAGTTTAATAGTGCATTTCACTCGTCATTTCATGCGCTTTGAGATGCCGCCTAGCCCAATACGCTATCTGAAATAGGAGCGACGTACGTTGAACAAATGTGATAGAATTTCGCTGAATTCTTTTAAGAACCATAATGTAAAATGATCTAATTGGGTCTCTGTTCGCCCTAGCCTAGAAGTTTAATAGCTCATTTTATTCGCCATTTCATGCGCCTTGGGATGCCGCTTAGCCCAATACGCTATCTGAAATAGGAGCGACGTAAATTGAACAAATGTGATAGAATTTCGCTGAATTCTTAAATTAACCATAATATAAAATAACCTAATCGGGTCTCTGTTTGCGCTACCCTAGAAGTTTAATAGTGCATTTCACTCGTCATTTCATGCGCTTTGAGATGCCGCTAAGCCCAATAAGCTATCTGTAATAGAAGCGACGTAAATTGAACAAATGTGATAGAATTTCGCTGAACTCTTATATTAACCAAAGTATAAAATGGTCTAATCTGGTCTCTGATTGACCTATCATAGAAGGTTAATAGTGCATTTTACTCGCCATTCCACGCGCTTTAAGATGCCGCCTAGCCCAGTACGCTGTCTGAAGTGGAAGCGACGTAAATTGAACAAGTGTGATAGAATCTCGCTGAATACTTATATTAACCTTAATGTAAAATGATCTAATCGGGTCTCTGTTCGCCCTACCCTAGAAGTTTAATAGTGCATTTCACTCGCCATTTCATGCGCTTTGAGATGACGCTTAACCCAATACGCTATCTGAAATAGGAGCGACGTAAGTTGAACAAGTGTGACAGAATTACGCTGCATTCTTATATTCACCTTAATGTAAAATGATCTCTTCGGGTCTCTGTTCTCCCTACCCTAGAAGTATAATAGTGCATTTCACTCGTCATTTCATGCGCTTTGAGATGCCGCCTAGCCCAATACGCTATCTCAAATAGGAGCGACGTAAATTGAACAAGTGTGATAGAATCTCGCTGAATACTTATATTAACCTTAATGTAAAATGATCTAATCGGGTCTCTGTTCGCCCTAGCCTAGAAGTTTAATAGCGCATTTTATTCGCCATTTCATGCGCCTTGAGATGCCGCTTATCCCAATACGCTATCTGAAATAGGAGCGACGTAAATTGAACAAATGTGATAGAATTTCCCTGAAATCTTATATTAAACAAAATATAAAATGATCTAATCGGGTCTCTGATTGCCCTATCATAGAAGTTTAGCAGTGCATTTTACTCGCCATTCCACGCGCTTTAAGATGCCGCCTAGCCCAGTACGCTATCTAAATTAGGAGCGACGTAAGTTGAACAAATGTGATAGAATTACGCTGAATTCTTATATTAACCATAATATAAAATTATCTAATCGGGTCTCTGATTGCCCTATCATAGAAGTTTAGTAGTGCATTTTACTCGCCATTTCATGCGCTTTCAGATGCCGCTTAGCACAATACGCTATCTGAAATAGGAGCGACGTAAATTGAACAAATATGATAGAATTTCGCTGAATTCTTAAATTAACCATAATATAAAATGATCTAATCGGGTCTCTGTTTGCCCTACCCTAGAAGTTTAATAGTGCAGTTCACTCGCCATTTCATGCGCTTTGAGATGCCGCTTAGCCCAATACGCTATCTGAAATAGGAGCGACGTAAGTTGAACAAATGTGATAGAATTTCGCTGAATTCTTTTATTAACCATAATGTAAAATGATCTAATCGGGTCTCTGCTCGCCTTAGCCTAGAAGTTTAATAGTGCATTTCACTCGCCATTTCATGCGCTTTGAGATGACGCTTAACCCAATACGCTATCTGAAATAGGAGCGACGTAAGTTGAACAAGTGTGACAGAATTACGCTGCATTCTTATATTCACCTTAATGTAAAATGATCTCTTCGGGTCTCTGTTCTCCCTACCCTAGAAGTATAATAGTGCATTTCACTCGTCATTTCATGCGCTTTGAGATGCCGCGTAGCCCAATACGCTATCTCAAATAGGAGCGACGTAAATTGAACAAACGTGATAGAATTTCGCTGAATTCTTTTATTAACCATAATGTAAAATGATCTAATCGGGTCTCTGCTCGCCTTAGCCTAGAAGTTTAATAGTGCATTTTATTCGCCATTGCATGCGCTTTGAGATGCCGCTTAGCCGAATACGCTATCTGAAATAGGAGCGACGTAAATTGAACAAATGTGATAGAATTTCCCTGACATCTTATATTAAACAAAATATAAAATGATCTAGTCGGGTCTCTGATCGCCCAATCATAAAAGGTTAATAGTGCATTCTACTCGCCATTCCACCCGCTTTAAGATGCCGACTAGCCCAATTCGCTATCTGAAATAGGAGCGACGTAAATTGAACAAATGTGATAGAATTTCGCTGAATTCTTAAATTAACCATAATATAAAATGATCTAATCGGGTCTCTGATTGCCCTACCCTAGAAGTTTAATAGTCCATTTTATTCGCCATTTCATGCGCTTTGAGATGCCGGTTAGCCCAATACGCTAACTGAAATAGGAGCGACGTAAATAGAACAAATGTGATAGGATTTCCCTGAAATCTTATATTAAACAAAATATAAAATGAGCTAATCGGGTCTCTGATTGCCCTATCATAGAAGTTTAGTAGTGCATTTTACTCGCCATTCCACGAGCTTTAAGATGCCGCCTAGCACAGTACGCTATCTGAAATTGGAGCGACGTAAGTTGAACAAATGTGATAGAATTTTGCTCAATTCTTAAATTAACCATAATATAAAATGATCTAATCGGGTCTCTGTTTGCCCTACCCACGAAGTTTAATAGGGCATTTCACTCGTCATTTCATGCGCTTTGAGATGCCGCCTAGCCCAATACGCTATCTGAAATAGGAGCGACGTAAACTGAACAAATGTGATAGAATTTCGCTGAATACTTATATTAAACAAAATATAAAATGATCTAATCGGGTCTCTGTTTGCCCTACCCTAGAAGTTTAATCGTGCATTTTACACGTCATTTCATGCGCTTTGAGATGCCGCTTAGCCCAATAGGCTATCTGAAATAGGAGCGACGTAAATTTAACAAATGTGATAGAATTTCGCTGAATTCTTATATTAACCAAAGTATAAAATGATCTAGTCTGGTCTCTGATTGCCCTATCATAGAAGGTTAATAGTGCATTTCACTCGCCATTCCACACGCATTAAGATGCCGCCTAGCCCAGTACGCTGTCTGAAATAGGAGCGACGTAAATGGAACAAATGTGATAGAATCTCGCTGAATACTTATATTAACCTTAATGTAAAATGATCTAATCGGGTCTCTGTTCGCCCTACCCTAGAAGTTTAATAGTGCATTTCACTCCTCATTTCATGCGCTTTGAGACGCCGCTTCGCCCAATAAGCTATTTGAAATAGGAGCGACGTAAATTGAACAAATGTGATAGAATTTCGCTGAATTATTAAAGTAACCTTAATATAAAATGATCTAATCGGGTCTCTGGTTTCCCTACCATAGAAGTTTAATAGTGCATTTTACTCGCCATTCCACGCGCCTTAAGATGCCGTCTAGCACAGTACGCTATCTGAAATAGGAGCGACGTAAATTGAACAAATGTGATAGAATTTCCCTGAAATCTTATATTAAACAAAATATAAAATGATCTAATCGGGTCTCTGATTGCCCTATCATAGAAGATTAGTAGTGCATTTTACTCGCCATTCCACGCGCTTTAAGATGCCGCCTAGCCCAGTACGCTATCTGAAATAGGAGCGACGTAACTTGAACAAATGTGATAGAATCACGCTGAATTCTTATATTAACTGTAATATAAAATGATCTAATCGGGTCTCTGTTTGCCTTATCCTAGAAGTTTGATAGCGCATTTTACTTGCCATTTCATGCGCTTTGAGATGCCGCTTAGCCCAATACGCTGTCTGGAATAGGAGCGTCGTAAATTGAACAAATGTGATAGAATTCCCGTGAATTCTTATATTAACCTTAATGTAAAATGATGCAATCGGGTCTCTGTTCGCCCTACCATAGAAGTCTAATAGTGCGTTTCACTCGCCATTTCATGCGCTTTGAGATGCCGCTTAGCCCAATACGCTATCTGAAATAGGATCGACGTAAGTTGAACAAATGTGATAGGATTACGCTGAATTCTTAAATTAACCATAATATAAAATGATCTAATCGGGTCCCTGTTTGCCCTAACCTAGAAGTTTAATAGTGCATTTCACTCGTCATTTCATGCGCTTTGAGATGCCGCTTAGCCCAATACGCTATCTGAAATAGGAGCGACGTAAATTGAACAAATGTGATAGAATTTCGCTGAATACTTATATTAACCAAAGTATATAATGATCTAATCTGGTCTCTTATTGCCCTATCATAGAAGGTTAATAGTGCATTTTACTCGCCATTCCACGCGCTTTAAGATGCCGCCTAGCTCAGTACGCTGTCTGAAATAGAAGCGACGTAACTTGAACAAGTGTGATAGAATCTCGCTGAATACTTATATTAACCTTAATGTAAAATGATCTAATCGGGTCTCTGTTCGCCCTAGCCTAGAAGTTTAATAGCGCATTTTATTCGCCATTTCATGCGCCTTGAGATGCCGCTTATCCCAATACGCTATCTGAAATAGGAGCGACGTAAATTGAACAAATGTGATAGAATTTCCCTGAAATCTTATATTAAACAAAATATAAAATGATCTAATCGGGTCTCTGATTGCCCTATCATAGAAGTTTAGCAGTGCATTTTACTCGCCATTCCACGCGCTTTAAGATGCCGCCTAGCCCAGTACGCTATCTAAATTAGGAGCGACGTAAGTTGAACAAATGTGATAGAATTACGCTGAATTCTTATATTAACCATAATATAAAATTATCTAATCGGGTCTCTGATTGCCCTATCATAGAAGTTTAGTAGTGCATTTTACTCGCCATTTCATGCGCTTTCAGATGCCGCTTAGCACAATACGCTATCTGAAATAGGAGCGACGTAAATTGAACAAATATGATAGAATTTCGCTGAATTCTTAAATTAACCATAATATAAAATGATCTAATCGGGTCTCTGTTTGCCCTACCCTAGAAGTTTAATAGTGCAGTTCACTCGCCATTTCATGCGCTTTGAGATGCCGCTTAGCCCAATACGCTATCTGAAATAGGAGCGACGTAAGTTGAACAAATGTGATAGAATTTCGCTGAATTCTTTTATTAACCATAATGTAAAATGATCTAATCGGGTCTCTGCTCGCCTTAGCCTAGAAGTTTAATAGTGCATTTCACTCGCCATTTCATGCGCTTTGAGATGACGCTTAACCCAATACGCTATCTGAAATAGGAGCGACGTAAGTTGAACAAGTGTGACAGAATTACGCTGCATTCTTATATTCACCTTAATGTAAAATGATCTCTTCGGGTCTCTGTTCTCCCTACCCTAGAAGTATAATAGTGCATTTCACTCGTCATTTCATGCGCTTTGAGATGCCGCGTAGCCCAATACGCTATCTCAAATAGGAGCGACGTAAATTGAACAAACGTGATAGAATTTCGCTGAATTCTTTTATTAACCATAATGTAAAATGATCTAATCGGGTCTCTGCTCGCCTTAGCCTAGAAGTTTAATAGTGCATTTTATTCGCCATTGCATGCGCTTTGAGATGCCGCTTAGCCGAATACGCTATCTGAAATAGGAGCGACGTAAATTGAACAAATGTGATAGAATTTCCCTGACATCTTATATTAAACAAAATATAAAATGATCTAGTCGGGTCTCTGATCGCCCAATCATAAAAGGTTAATAGTGCATTCTACTCGCCATTCCACCCGCTTTAAGATGCCGACTAGCCCAATTCGCTATCTGAAATAGGAGCGACGTAAATTGAACAAATGTGATAGAATTTCGCTGAATTCTTAAATTAACCATAATATAAAATGATCTAATCGGGTCTCTGATTGCCCTACCCTAGAAGTTTAATAGTCCATTTTATTCGCCATTTCATGCGCTTTGAGATGCCGGTTAGCCCAATACGCTAACTGAAATAGGAGCGACGTAAATAGAACAAATGTGATAGGATTTCCCTGAAATCTTATATTAAACAAAATATAAAATGAGCTAATCGGGTCTCTGATTGCCCTATCATAGAAGTTTAGTAGTGCATTTTACTCGCCATTCCACGAGCTTTAAGATGCCGCCTAGCACAGTACGCTATCTGAAATTGGAGCGACGTAAGTTGAACAAATGTGATAGAATTTTGCTCAATTCTTAAATTAACCATAATATAAAATGATCTAATCGGGTCTCTGTTTGCCCTACCCAAGAAGTTTAATAGGGCATTTCACTCGTCATTTCATGCGCTTTGAGATGCCGCCTAGCCCAATACGCTATCTGAAATAGGAGCGACGTAAACTGAACAAATGTGATAGAATTTCGCTGAATTCTTATATTAAACAAAATATAAAATGATCTAATCGGGTCTCTGTTTGCCCTACCCTAGAAGTTTAATCGTGCATTTTACACGTCATTTCATGCGCTTTGAGATGCCGCTTAGCCCAATAGGCTATCTGAAATAGGAGCGACGTAAATTTAACAAATGTGATAGAATTTCGCTGAATTCTTATATTAACCAAGGTATAAAGTGATCTAGTCTGGTCTCTGATTGCCCTATCCTAGAAGGTTAATAGTGCATTTTACTCGCCATTCCACACGCTTTAAGATGCCGCCTAGCCCAGTACGCTGTCTGAAATAGGAGCGACGTAAATTGAACAAATGTGATAGAATCTCGCTGAATACTTATATTAACCTTAATGTAAAATGATCTAATCGGGTCTCTGTTCGCCCTACCCTAGAAGTTTAATAGTGCATTTCACTCGTCATTTCATGCGCTTTGAGATGCCGCCTAGCCCAATACGCTATCTGAAATAGGAGCGACGTAAATTGAACAAATGTGATAGAATTTCGCTGAACTCTTATATTAACCAAAGTATAAAATGGTCTAATCTGGTCTCTGATTGACCTATCATAGAAGGTTAATAGTGCATTTTACTCGCCATTCCACGCGCTTTAAGATGCCGCCTAGCCCAGTACGCTGTCTGAAGTGGAAGCGACGTAAATTGAACAAGTGTGATAGAATCTCGCTGAATACTTATATTAACCTTAATGTAAAATGATCTAATCGGGTCTCTGTTCGCCCTACCCTAGAAGTTTAATAGTGCATTTCACTCGCCATTTCATGCGCTTTGAGATGACGCTTAACCCAATACGCTATCTGAAATAGGAGCGACGTAAGTTGAACAAGTGTGACAGAATTACGCTGCATTCTTATATTCACCTTAATGTAAAATGATCTCTTCGGGTCTCTGTTCTCCCTACCCTAGAAGTATAATAGTGCATTTCACTCGTCATTTCATGCGCTTTGAGATGCCGCGTAGCCCAATACGCTATCTCAAATAGGAGCGACGTAAATTGAACAAATGTGATAGAATTTCGCTGAATTCTTAAAGTAACCTTAATATAAAATGATCTAATCGGGTCTCTGGTTTCCCTACCATAGAAGTTTCATTGTGCATTTTACTCGCCATTCCACGCGCCTTAAGATGCCGTCTAGCACAGTACGCTATCTGAAATAGGAGCGACGTAAATTGAACAATTGTGATAGAATTTCGCTGAATTCTTAAAGTAACCTTAATATAAAATGATCTAATCGGGTCTCTGTTTGCCCTACCCTAGAAGTTTAATAGTGCATTTGACTCGTCATTTCATGCGCTTTGAGATGCCGCTAAGCACAATAAGCTATCTGGAATAGCAGCGACGTAAATTGAACAAATGTGAAAGAACTACGCCGAATTCTTATATTAACCGTAATATAAAATGATCTAATCGGGTCTCTGTTTGCCTTATCCTAGAAGTTTAATAGTGAATTTTACTCGCCATTCCACGCGCTTTAAGATGCCGCCTAGCCCAGTACGCTACCTGAAATAGGAGCGACGTAAGTTGAACAAATGTGATTGAATTACGCTGAATTCTTATATTAACCGTAATATAAAATGATCTAATCGGGTCTCTGTTTGCCTTATCCTAGAAGTTTGATAGTGCATTTTACTCGCCATTTCATGCGCTTTGAGATGCCGCTTAGCCCAATACGCTATCTGAAATAGGAGCGACGTAAATGGAACAAATGTGATAGAATTTCGCTGAATTCTTAAATTAACCATAATATAAAATGATCTAATCGGGTCTCTGATTGCCCTATCATAGAAGTTTAGTAGTGCATTTTACTCGCCATTTCATGCGCTTTCAGATGCCGCTTAGCACAATACGCTATCTGAAATAGGAGCGACGTAAATTGAACAAATATGATAGAATTTCGCTGAATTCTTAAATTAACCATAATATAAAATGATCTAATCGGGTCTCTGTTTGCCCTACCCTAGAAGTTTAATAGTGCAGTTCACTCGCCATTTCATGCGCTTTGAGATGCCGCTTAGCCCAATACGCTATCTGAAATAGGAGCGACGTAAATTGAACAAATGTGATAGAATTTCGCTGAATTATTAAAGTAACCTTAATATAAAATGATCTAATCGGGTCTCTGGTTTCCCTACCATAGAAGTTTAATAGTGCATTTTACTCGCCATTCCACGCGCCTTAAGATGCCGTCTAGCACAGTACGCTATCTGAAATAGGAGCGACGTAAATTGAACAAATGTGATAGAATTTCCCTGAAATCTTATATTAAACAAAATATAAAATGATCTAATCGGGTCTCTGATTGCCCTATCATAGAAGATTAGTAGTGCATTTTACTCGCCATTCCACGCGCTTTAAGATGCCGCCTAGCCCAGTACGCTATCTGAAATAGGAGCGACGTAACTTGAACAAATGTGATAGAATCACGCTGAATTCTTATATTAACCGTAATATAAAATGATCTAATCGGGTCTCTGTTTGCCTTATCCTAGAAGTTTGATAGCGCATTTTACTTGCCATTTCATGCGCTTTGAGATGCCGCTTAGCCCAATACGCTGTCTGGAATAGGAGCGTCGTAAATTGAACAAATGTGATAGAATTCCCGTGAATTCTTATATTAACCTTAATGTAAAATGATGCAATCGGGTCTCTGTTCGCCCTACCATAGAAGTCTAATAGTGCGTTTCACTCGCCATTTCATGCGCTTTGAGATGCCGCTTAGCCCAATACGCTATCTGAAATAGGATCGACGTAAGTTGAACAAATGTGATAGGATTACGCTGAATTCTATTATTAACCATAATGTAAAATGATCTGCTCGGGCCTCTGTTCGCCCTAGCCTAGAAATTTAATAGTGCATTTTATTCGCCATTTCATGCGCTTTGAGATGCCGCTTAGCCCAATACGCTATCTGAAATAGGAGCGACGTAAATGGAACAAATGTGATAGAATTTCGCTGAATTCTTAAATTAACCATAATATAAAATGATCTAATCGGGTCTCTGATTGCCCTATCATAGAAGTTTAGTAGTGCATTTTACTCGCCATTTCATGCGCTTTCAGATGCCGCTTAGCACAATACGCTATCTGAAATAGGAGCGACGTAAATTGAACAAATATGATAGAATTTCGCTGAATTCTTAAATTAACCATAATATAAAATGATCTAATCGGGTCTCTGTTTGCCCTACCCTAGAAGTTTAATAGTGCAGTTCACTCGCCATTTCATGCGCTTTGAGATGCCGCTTAGCCCAATACGCTATCTGAAATAGGAGCGACGTAAGTTGAACAAATGTGATAGAATTTCGCTGAATTATTAAAGTAACCTTAATATAAAATGATCTAATCGGGTCTCTGGTTTCCCTACCATAGAAGTTTAATAGTGCATTTTACTCGCCATTCCACGCGCCTTAAGATGCCGTCTAGCACAGTACGCTATCTGAAATAGGAGCGACGTAAATTGAACAAATGTGATAGAATTTCCCTGAAATCTTATATTAAACAAAATATAAAATGATCTAATCGGGTCTCTGATTGCCCTATCATAGAAGATTAGTAGTGCATTTTACTCGCCATTCCACGCGCTTTAAGATGCCGCCTAGCCCAGTACGCTATCTGAAATAGGAGCGACGTAACTTGAACAAATGTGATAGAATCACGCTGAATTCTTATATTAACCGTAATATAAAATGATCTAATCGGGTCTCTGTTTGCCTTATCCTAGAAGTTTGATAGCGCATTTTACTTGCCATTTCATGCGCTTTGAGATGCCGCTTAGCCCAATACGCTGTCTGGAATAGGAGCGTCGTAAATTGAACAAATGTGATAGAATTCCCGTGAATTCTTATATTAACCTTAATGTAAAATGATGCAATCGGGTCTCTGTTCGCCCTACCATAGAAGTCTAATAGTGCGTTTCACTCGCCATTTCATGCGCTTTGAGATGCCGCTTAGCCCAATACGCTATCTGAAATAGGATCGACGTAAGTTGAACAAATGTGATAGGATTACGCTGAATTCTATTATTAACCATAATGTAAAATGATCTGCTCGGGCCTCTGTTCGCCCTAGCCTAGAAATTTAATAGTGCATTTTATTCGCCATTTCATGCGCTTTGAGATGCCGCTTAGCCCAATACGCTATCTGAAATTGTAGCGACGTAAATTGAACAAATGTGATAGAATTTTGCTGAATTCTTAAATTAACCATAATATAAAATGACCTAATCGGGTCTCTGTTTGCCCTACCCTAGAAGTTTAATAGTGCATTTCACTCGTCATTTCATGCGCTTTGAGATGCCGCTAAGCCCAATAAGCTATCTGTAATAGAATCGACGTAAATTGAACAAATGTGATAGAATTTCGCTGAATTCTTAAATTAACCATAATATAAAATGATCTAATCGGGTCCCTGTTTGCCCTACCCTAGAAGTTTAATAGTGCATTTCACTCGTCATTTCATGCGCTTTGAGATGCCGCTTAGCCCAATACGCTATCTGAAATAGGAGCGACGTAAATTGAACAAATGTGATAGAATTTCGCTGAATACTTATATTAACCAAAGTATATAATGATCTAATCTGGTCTCTGATTGCCCTATCATAGAAGGTTAATACTGCATTTTACTCGCCATTCCACGCGCTTTAAGATGCCGCCCAGCTCAGTACGCTGTCTGAAATAGAAGCGACGTAACTTGAACAAGTGTGATAGAATCTCGCTGAATACTTATATTAACCTTAATGTAAAATGATCTAATCGGGTCTCTGTTCGCCCTAGCCTAGAAGTTTAATAGCGCATTTTATTCGCCATTTCATGCGCCTTGAGATGCCGCTTATCCCAATACGCTATCTGAAATAGGAGCGACGTAAATTGAACAAATGTGATAGAATTTCCCTGAAATCTTATATTAAACAAAATATAAAATGAGCTAATCGGGTCTCTGATTGCCCTATCATAGAAGTTTAGTAGTGCATTTTACTCGCCATTCCACGAGCTTTAAGATGCCGCCTAGCACAGTACGCTATCTGAAATAGGAGCGACGTAAGTTGAACAAATGTGATAGAATTTTGCTGAATTCTTAAATTAACCATAATATAAAATGATCTAATCGGGTCTCTGTTTGCCCTACCCAAGAAGTTTAATAGGGCATTTCACTCGACACTTCATGCGCTTTGAGATGCCGCTAAGCCCAATAAGCTATCTGAAATAGGAGCAACGTAAATTGAACAAATGTGATAGAATTTCGCTGAATTCTTACATTAACCATAATGTAAAATGATATAATCGGGTCTCTGTTTGCCCTACCCTAGAAGTTTAATAGTGCATTTCACTCGTCACTTCATGCGCTTTGAGATGCCGCTAAGCACAATAAGCTATCTGTAATAGGAGCGACGTAAATTGAACAAATGTGATAGAATTTCGCTGAATTCTTATATTAACCAAAGTATAAAATGATATAATCGGGTCTCTGATTGCCCTATCGTAGAAGTTTAGTAGTGCATTTTACTCGCCATTCCACGCGCTTCAAGATGCCGCCTAGCCCAGTACGCTATCTGAAATAGGAGCGACGTAAGTTGAACAAATGTGATAGAATTTCGCAGAATTCTTATATTAACCAAAATATAAAATGATCTAATCTGGTCTCTGTTCGCCCTAGCCTAGAAGTTTAATAGTGCATTTTGTTCGCCATTTCATGCGCTTTGAGATGCCGCTAAGCCCAATAAGCTGTCTGAAATAGGAGCGACGTAAATTGAACAAATGTGATAGAATTTCGCTGAATTCTTATATTAAACAAAATATAAAATGATCTAATCGGGTCTCTGTTTGCCCTACCCTAGAAGTTTAATCGTGCATTTTACACGCCATTTCATGCGCTTTGAGATGCCGACTAGCCCAATTCGCTATCTGAAATAGGAGCGACGTAAATTGAACAAATGTGATAGAATTTCGCTGAATTCTTATATTAACCAAGGTATAAAATGATCTAGTCTGGTCTCTGATTGCCCTATCATAGAAGGTTAATAGTGCATTTTACTCGCCATTCCACACGCTTTAAGATGCCGCCTAGCCCAGTACGCTGTCTGAAATAGGAGCGACGTAAATTGAACAAATGTGATAGAATCTCGCTGAATACTTATATTAACCTTAATGTAAAATGATCTAATCGGGTCTCTGTTCGCCCTACCCTAGAAGTTTAATAGTGCATTTTACTCGCCATTTCATGCGCTTTGAGATGCCGCTTATCCCAATACGCTATCTGAAATAGGAGCGACGTAAATTGAACAAATGTGATAGAATTTCGCTGAATTCTTAAATTAACCATAATATCAAATGATCTAATCGGGTCTCTGTTTGCCCTACCCTAGAAATTTAATAGTGCATTTCACTCGTCATTTCATGCGCTTTGAGACGCCGCTTCGCCCAATAAGCTATTTGAAATAGGAGCGACGTAAATTGAACAAATGTGATAGAATTTCGCTGAATTCTTAAAGTAACCTTAATATAAAATGATCAAATCGGGTCTCTGGTTTCCCTACCATAGAAGTTTAATAGTGCATTTTACTCGCCATTCCACGCGCCTTAAGATGCCGCCTAGCCCAGTACGCTGTTTGAAATAGGAGCGACGCAAATTGAACAAATGTGATAGAATCTCGCTGAATACTTATATTAACCTTAATGTAAAATGATCTAATCGGGTCTCTGTTCGCCCTACCCTAGAAGTTTAATAGTGCATTTCACTCGTCATTTCATGCGCTTTGAGATGCCGCCTAACCCAATACGCTATCTGAAATAGGAGCGACGTAAATTGAACAAATGTGATAGAATTTCGCTGAACTCTTATATTAACCAAAGTATAAAATGGTCTAATCTGGTCTCTGATTGCCCTATCATAGAAGGTTAATAGTGCATTTTACTCGCCATTCCACGCGCTTTAAGATGCCGCCTAGCCCAGTACGCTGTCTGAAGTGGAAGCGACGTAAATTGAACAAGTGTGATAGAATCTCGCTGAATACTTATATTAACCTTAATGTAAAATGATCTAATCGGGTCTCTGTTCGCCCTACCCTAGAAGTTTAATAGTGCATTTCACTCGCCATTTCATGCGCTTTGAGATGACGCTTAACCCAATACGCTATCTGAAATAGGAGCGACGTAAGTTGAACAAATGTGACAGAATTACGCTGCATTCTTATATTCACCTTAATGTAAAATGATCTCTTCGGGTCTCTGTTCTCCCTACCCTAGAAGTATAATAGTGCATTTCACTCGTCATTTCATGCGCTTTGAGATGCCGCGTAGCCCAATACGCTATCTCAAATAGGAGCGACGTAAATTGAACAAATGTGATAGAATTTCGCTGAATTCTTAAAGTAACCTTAATATAAAATGATCTAATCGGGTCTCTGGTTTCCGTACCATAGAAGTTTCATTGTGCATTTTACTCGCCATTCCACGCGCCTTAAGATGCCGTCTAGCATAGTACGCTATCTGAAATAGGAGCGACGTAAATTGAACAAATGTGATAGAATTTCGCTGAATTCTTAAAGTAACCTTAATATAAAATGATCTAATCGGGTCTCTGTTTGCCCTACCCTAGAAGTTTAATAGTGCATTTGACTCGTCATTTCATGCGCTTTGAGATGCCGCTAAGCACAATAAGCTATCTGGAATAGCAGCGACGTAAATTGAACAAATGTGAAAGAACTACGCCGAATTCTTATATTAACCGTAATATAAAATGATCTAATCGGGTCTCTGTTTGCCTTATCCTAGAAGTTTAAAAGTGAATTTTACTCGCCATTCCACGCGCTTTAAGATGCCGCCTAGCCCAGTACGCTACCTGAAATAGGAGCGACGTAAGTTGAACAAATGTGATAGAATTACGCTGAATTCTTATATTAACCGTAATATAAAATGATCTAATCGGGTCTCTGTTTGCCTTATCCTAGAAGTTTGATAGTGCATTTTACTCGCCATTTCATGCGCTTTGAGATGCCGCTTAGCCCAATACGCTATCTGAAATAGGAGCGACGTAAATTGAACAAATGTGATAGAATTTCGCTGAATTCTTAAATTAA
>CAKAJE020000007.1:277733-456129 GCA_916610135.2 Macropis europaea | reverse complement strand
ACGTAAATTGAAAAAATGTGATAGAATTTTCCTGAATTCTTATATTAACCTTAATGTAAAATGATCTATCGGGTCTCTGTTCGCCCTACCCTAGAAGTTTAATAGTGCCTTTCACTCGTCATTTCATGCGTTTTGAGATGTCGCTTAGCCCAATTGCTATCTGAAATAGGAGCGACGTAAATTGAACAAATGTGATAGAATTTCGCTGAATTCTTATATTAACCAAAATATAAAACGACCTAATCGGCTCTCTGATTGCCCTATCATAGAAGTTTAGAAGTGCATTTTACTCGCCCTTCCACGCGCTTTAAGATGCCGCCTAGCCGAGTACGCTATCTGAAATAGGAGCGACGTAAGTTGAACAAATGTGATAGAATTACGCTGAATTCTTATATTAACCGTAATATAAAATGATTTAATCGGGTCTTTGTTTGCCTTACCCTAGAAGTTTAATAGTGCATTTCACGCGCCATGCCGCGCGCTTTTAAGGTGCCGCCTAGCCCAGTACGCTATCTGAAATAGGAGCGACGTAAATTGAACAAATGTGACAGAATTTCCCTGAATTCTTATATTAACCTTAATGTAAAATGATCTAATCGGGTCTTTCTTCGACCAACCCTCGAAGTTTAATAGTGCATTTCACTCGCCATTTCATGCGCTTTGAGATGCCGCATAGCCCCAACACGCTATCTGAAGTACGAGTGACGTAAATTGAACAAATGTGATAGAATTTCCCTGAATTCTTATATTAACCTTAATGTAAAATGATCTAATCGGGTCTCTGTTCGCCCTACCCTAGAAGTTTAATAGTGCCTTTCACTCGTCATGTCATGCGCTTTGAGATGCCGCTTAGCCCAATACGCTATCTGAAATATGAGCGACGTAAATTGAACAAGTGTGATAGAATTTCGCTGAATCTTATATTAATCTTAATGTAAAATGATCTAATCGTGTCTTTGTTCGCCCTACCCTAGAAGTTTAATAGTGCATTTCACTCGTCATTTCATGTGCTTTGAGATGCCGCTTAGCCCAATAAGCTATCTGAAATAGGAGCGACGTAAATTGAACAAATGTCATAGAATTTCGCTGAATTCTTATATTAACCAAAATATAAAATGATCTAGTCGGGTCTCTGATTGCCCTATCATAGAAGTTTAATAGTGCATTTTGCTCGCCTTTCCACGCGCTTTAAGATGCCGCTTAGCCCAATACGCTATCTGAAATAGGAGCGACGTAAATTGAACAAATGTGATAGAATTTCGCTGAATTCTTATATTAACGAAAATATAAAATGATCTAATCAGGTCTCTGATTGCCCTATCATAGAAGTTTAACAATGCATTTTATTCGCCATTCCTCGCGTTTTAAGTTGCCGCCTAGCCCAGTACGCTAGCTGAAATAGGAACGACGTAAATTGAACAAATGTGATTGAATTTCGCTGAATTCTTAAATTAACCTTAATATAAAATGATCTAATCGTTTCTCTGTTTGCCTTACCCTAGAAGTTTAATAGTGCATTTTACTCGCCATTTCATGCGATTTGAGGTACTGCTTAGCCCAATACGCTATCTGAAATAAGAGCGACGTAAATTGAACAAATGTGATAGAATTTCGCTGAATTCTTAAGTTAACCATAATATAAAATGATCTAATCGGGTCTCTGTTTGCCTTACCCTAGAAGTTTAATAGTGCATTTTACTCGTCATTTCATGCGCTTTGACATGCCGCATAGCCCAATACGCTATCTGAAATAGGAGCGACGTAAATTGAACAAATGTGATAGAACTTCAGTGAATTCATTTATTAAGCATAATGTAAAATGATCTAATCGGGTCTCTGTTCGCCCTACCCTAGAAGTTTAATAGTGCCTTTCACTCTTCATTTCATGCGCTTTGAGATGCCGCTTAGCCCAATACGCTATCTGAAATAGGAGTAACGTAAATTGAACAAATCTGATAGAATTTCGCAGAATTCTTATATTAACCAAAATATAAAATGGTCTAATCGGGTCTCTGATTGCCCTATGATAGAAGTTTAGTAGGGCATTTTACTCGCCCTTCCACGCGCTTCAAGATGCCGCCTAGCCCAGTACGCTATTTGAAATTAGAGCGACGTAAATTGAACAAATGTGATAGAATTTTGCTGACATCTTAAATTAACCATAATATAAAATGATCTAATCGGGTCTCTGTTTGCCCTACCCTACAAGTTTAGCAGTGCATTTTACTCGCCATTTCATGCGCCTTGAGATGCCGCTTAGCCCAATACTCTATCTGAAATAGGAGCGACGTAAATTGAACAAATGTGATAGAATTTCGCTGAATTCTTATATTAACGAAAATATAAAATGATCTAATCAGGTCTCTGATTGCCCTATCATAGAAGTTTAACAATGCATTTTATTCGCCATTCCTCGCGTTTTAAGTTGCCGCCTAGCCCAGTACGCTAGCTGAAATAGGAACGACGTAAATTGAACAAATGTGATTGAATTTCGCTGAATTCTTAAATTAACCTTAATATAAAATGATCTAATCGTTTCTCTGTTTGCCTTACCCTAGAAGTTTAATAGTGCATTTTACTCGCCATTTCATGCGATTTGAGGTACTGCTTAGCCCAATACGCTATCTGAAATAAGAGCGACGTAAATTGAACAAATGTGATAGAATTTCGCTGAATTCTTAAGTTAACCATAATATAAAATGATCTAATCGGGTGTCTGTTTGCCTTACCCTAGAAGTTTAATAGTGCATTTTACTCGTCATTTCATGCGCTTTGACATGCCGCTTAGCCCAATACGCTATCTGAAATAGGAGCGACGTAAATTGAACAAATGTGATAGAACTTCAGTGAATTCATTTATTAAGCATAACGTAAAATGATCTAATCGGGTCTCTGTTCGCCCTACCCTAGAAGTTTAATAGTGCCTTTCACTCTTCATTTCATGCGCTTTGAGATGCCGCTTAGCCCAATACGCTATCTGAAATAGGAGTAACGTAAATTGAACAAATCTGATAGAATTTCGCAGAATTCTTATATTAACCAAAATATAAAATGGTCTAATCGGGTCTCTGATTGCCCTATGATAGAAGTTTAGTAGGGCATTTTACTCGCCCTTCCACGCGCTTCAAGATGCCGCCTAGCCCAGTACGCTATTTGAAATTAGAGCGACGTAAATTGAACAAATGTGATAGAATTTTGCTGACATCTTAAATTAACCATAATATAAAATGATCTAATCGGGTCTCTGTTTGCCCTACCCTACAAGTTTAGCAGTGCATTTTACTCGCCATTTCATGCGCCTTGAGATGCCGCTTAGCCCAATACTCTATCTGAAATAGGAGCGACGTAAATTGAACAAATGTGATAGAATTTCGCTGAATTCTTACATTAACCAAAATATGAAATGATCTAATCGGGTCTCTGATTGCCCTATCATAGAAGTTTAACAGTGCATTTTACTCGCCATTCCTCGCGTTTTAAGATGCCGCGTAGCCCAGTACGCTAGCTGAAATAGAAACGACGTAAATTGGAAAAATGTGATAGAATTTCCCCTAATTCTTATATTAACCTTAATGTAAAATGATCTAATCGGGTCTCTGTTCGCCCTACCCTAGAAGTTTAATAGTGCCTTTCACTCGTCATTTCATGTGCTTTGAGATGCCGCCTAGCCTAATACGCTATCTGATATTGGAGCGACGTAAGTTGAACAAATGTGATAGAATTTCGCTGAAATCTTTTATTAACCATATTGTAAAATGATCTAATCGGGTCTCTGTTCGCCCTAGCCCAGAAGTTTAATAGTGCATTTTATTCGCCATTTCATGCCCTTTGAGATGCCGCTTAGCCCAATAAGCTATCTGAAATAGGAGCGACGTAAATTGAACAAATGTCATAGAATTTCGCTGAATTCTTATATTAACCGAAATATAAAATGATCTAGTCGGCTCTCTGATTGCCCTATCATAGAAGTTTAATAGTGCATTTTGCTCGCCTTTCCACGCGCTTTAAGATGCCGCCTAGCCCAGTACGCTATCTGAAATAGGAGCGACGTAAGTTGAACAAATGTGATAGAATTTCGCTGAATTCTTATATTAACCCTAATATAAAATGATCTAATCGGCTCTCTGATTGCCGTATCATAGAACTTTAGTAGTGCATTTTACTCGCCGTTCCACGCGCTTTAAGTTGCCGCCTAGCCCAGTACGCTATCTGAAATAGGAGCGACGTAAGTTGAACAAGTGTGGTAGAATTTCGCTGAATTCTTAAATTAACCCTAGTATAAAATGATCTAATCGGGTCTCTGTTTGCCCTACCCTAGTAGTTTAATAGTGCATTTTACTCACCATTTCTTGCGCTTTGAGATGCCGCTTAGCCGAATTCGCTATCTGAAATAGGAGCGACGTAAGTTGGACAAATGTGATAGAATTTCGCTGAATTCTTATATTAACCGTAATATAAAATGATCTAATCGGGTCTCTGTTTGCCTTATCCTAGAAGTTTAATAGTGCACTTTACTCGCCATTTCATGCGCATTGAGATGTCGCTTAGCCCAATACGCTATCTGAAATATCAGCGACGTAAATTGAACAAATGTGAGAGAATTTCGCTGAATTCTTATATTCACCTTAATGTAAAATGTTCTAATCGGGTCTCTGTTCGCCCTACCCTAGAAGATTAATAGTGCATTTCACTCGTCATTTCATGCGCTTTGAGATGCCGCTTAGCCCAATACGCTATCTGAAATAGGAGCGACGTAAATTGAACAAATGTGATAGAATTTCGCTGAATTCTTATATTAACCAAAATATAAAATGATCTAATCAGGTCTCTGATTGCCCTATCATAGAAGTTTAACAATGCATTTTATTCGCCATTCCTCGCGTTTTAAGTTGCCGCCTAGCCCAGTACGCTAGCTGAAATAGGAACGACGTAAATTGAACAAATGTGATAGAATTTCGCTGAATTCTTAAATTAACCATAATATAAAATGATCTAGTCGGGTCTCTGTTTGCCCTACCCTAGAAGTTTAATAGTGCATTTCACTCGTCATTTCACGCGCTTTGAGATGCCGCTAAGCACAATAAGCTATCTGGAATAGAAGCGACGTAAATTGAACAAATGTGATAGAATTTTGCCGAATTCTTAAATTAACCATAGTATAAAATAATCTAATCGGGTCTCTGTTTGCCCTACCCTAGAAGATTAATAGTGCATTTCACTCGTCATTTCATGCGCTTTGAGATGCCGCTTAGCTCAATACGCTATCTGAAATAGGAGCGACGTAAATTGAACAAATGTGATAGAATTTCGCTGAATTCTTACATTAACCAAAATATAAAATGATCTAATCGGGTCTCTGATTGCCCTATCATAGAAGTTTAACAGTGCGTTTTACTCGCCATTCCTCGCGTTTTAAGATGCCGCGTGGCCCAGTACGCTAGCTGAAATAGAAACGACGTAAATTGGAAAAATGTGATAGAATTTCCCCTAATTCTTATATTAACCTTAATGTAAAATGATCTAATCGGGTCTCTGTTCGCCCTACCCTAGAAGTTTAATAGTGCCTTTCACTCGTCATTTCATGCGTTTTGAGATGCCGCTTAGCCCAATTGCTATCTGAAATAGGAGCGACGTAAATTGAACAAATGTGATAGAATTTCGCTGAATTCTTATATTAACCAAAATATAAAACGACCTAATCGGCTCTCTGATTGCCCTATCATAGAAGTTTAGCAGTGCATTTTACTCGCCCTTCCACGCGCTTTAAGATGCCGCCTAGCCTAATACGCTATCTGATATTGGAGCGACGTAAGTTGAACAAATGTGATAGAATTTCGCTGAAATCTTTTATTAACCATATTGTAAAATGATCTAATCGGGTCTCTGTTCGCCCTAGCCCAGAAGTTTAATAGTGCATTTTATTCGCCATTTCATGCGCTTTGAGATGCCGCTTAGCGCAATACGCTATCTGAAATAGGAGTAACGTAAATTGAACAAATCTGATAGAATTTCGCAGAATTCTTATATTAACCAAAATATAAAATGGTCTAATCGGGTCTCTGATTGCCCTATGATAGAAGTTTAGTAGGGCATTTTACTCGCCCTTCCACGCGCTTCAAGATGCCGCCTAGCCCAGTACGCTATTTGAAATTAGAGCGACGTAAATTGAACAAATGTGATAGAATTTTGCTGACATCTTAAATTAACCATAATATAAAATGATCTAATCGGGTCTCTGTTTGCCCTACCCTACAAGTTTAGCAGTGCATTTTACTCGCCATTTCATGCGCCTTGAGATGCCGCTTAGCCCAATACTCTATCTGAAATAGGAGCGACGTAAATTGAACAAATGTGATAGAATTTCGCTGAATTCTTATATTAACGAAAATATAAAATGATCTAATCAGGTCTCTGATTGCCCTATCATAGAAGTTTAACAATGCATTTTATTCGCCATTCCTCGCGTTTTAAGTTGCCGCCTAGCCCAGTACGCTAGCTGAAATAGGAACGACGTAAATTGAACAAATGTGATTGAATTTCGCTGAATTCTTAAATTAACCTTAATATAAAATGATCTAATCGTTTCTCTGTTTGCCTTACCCTAGAAGTTTAATAGTGCATTTTACTCGCCATTTCATGCGATTTGAGGTACTGCTTAGCCCAATACGCTATCTGAAATAAGAGCGACGTAAATTGAACAAATGTGATAGAATTTCGCTGAATTCTTAAGTTAACCATAATATAAAATGATCTAATCGGGTCTCTGTTTGCCTTACCCTAGAAGTTTAATAGTGCATTTTACTCGTCATTTCATGCGCTTTGACATGCCGCATAGCCCAATACGCTATCTGAAATAGGAGCGACGTAAATTGAACAAATGTGATAGAACTTCAGTGAATTCATTTATTAAGCATAACGTAAAATGATCTAATCGGGTCTCTGTTCGCCCTACCCTAGAAGTTTAATAGTGCCTTTCACTCTTCATTTCAGGCGCTTTGAGATGCCGCTTAGCCCAATACGCTATCTGAAATAGGAGTAACGTAAATTGAACAAATCTGATAGAATTTCGCAGAATTCTTATATTAACCAAAATATAAAATGGTCTAATCGGGTCTCTGATTGCCCTATGATAGAAGTTTAGTAGGGCATTTTACTCGCCCTTCCACGCGCTTCAAGATGCCGCCTAGCCCAGTACGCTATTTGAAATTAGAGCGACGTAAATTGAACAAATGTGATAGAATTTTGCTGACATCTTAAATTAACCATAATATAAAATGATCTAATCGGGTCTCTGTTTGCCCTACCCTACAAGTTTAGCAGTGCATTTTACTCGCCATTTCATGCGCCTTGAGATGCCGCTTAGCCCAATACTCTATCTGAAATAGGAGCGACGTAAATTGAACAAATGTGATAGAATTTCGCTGAATTCTTACATTAACCAAAATATGAAATGATCTAATCGGGTCTCTGATTGCCCTATCATAGAAGTTTAACAGTGCATTTTACTCGCCATTCCTCGCGTTTTAAGATGCCGCGTAGTCCAGTACGCTGGCTGAAATAGAAACGACGTAAATTGAAAAAATGTGATAGAATTTTCCTGAATTCTTATATTAACCTTAATGTAAAATGATCTAATCGGGTCTCTGTTCGCCCTACCCTAGAAGTTTAATAGTGCCTTTCACTCGTCATTTCATGCGTTTTGAGATGTCGCTTAGCCCAATTGCTATCTGAAATAGGAGCGACGTAAATTGAACAAATGTGATAGAATTTCGCTGAATTCTTATATTAACCAAAATATAAAACGACCTAATCGGCTCTCTGATTGCCCTATCATAGAAGTTTAGAAGTGCATTTTACTCGCCCTTCCACGCGCTTTAAGATGCCGCCTAGCCGAGTACGCTATCTGAAATAGGAGCGACGTAAGTTGAACAAATGTGATAGAATTACGCTGAATTCTTATATTAACCGTAATATAAAATGATTTAATCGGGTCTTTGTTTGCCTTACCCTAGAAGTTTAATAGTGCATTTCACGCGCCATGCCGCGCGCTTTTAAGGTGCCGCCTAGCCCAGTACGCTATCTGAAATAGGAGCGACGTAAATTGAACAAATGTGACAGAATTTCCCTGAATTCTTATATTAACCTTAATGTAAAATGATCTAATCGGGTCTTTCTTCGACCAACCCTCGAAGTTTAATAGTGCATTTCACTCGCCATTTCATGCGCTTTGAGATGCCGCATAGCCCAACACGCTATCTGAAGTACGAGTGACGTAAATTGAACAAATGTGATAGAATTTCCCTGAATTCTTATATTAACCTTAATGTAAAATGATCTAATCGGGTCTCTGTTCGCCCTACCCTAGAAGTTTAATAGTGCCTTTCACTCGTCATGTCATGCGCTTTGAGATGCCGCTTAGCCCAATACGCTATCTGAAATATGAGCGACGTAAATTGAACAAGTGTGATAGAATTTCGCTGAATTCTTATATTAATCTTAATGTAAAATGATCTAATCGTGTCTTTGTTCGCCCTACCCTAGAAGTTTAATAGTGCATTTCACTCGTCATTTCATGTGCTTTGAGATGCCGCTTAGCCCAATAAGCTATCTGAAATAGGAGCGACGTAAATTGAACAAATGTCATAGAATTTCGCTGAATTCTTATATTAACCAAAATATAAAATGATCTAGTCGGGTCTCTGATTGCCCTATCATAGAAGTTTAATAGTGCATTTTGCTCGCCTTTCCACGCGCTTTAAGATGCCGCTTAGCCCAATACGCTATCTGAAATAGGAGCGACGTAAATTGAACAAATGTGATAGAATTTCGCTGAATTCTTATATTAACGAAAATATAAAATGATCTAATCAGGTCTCTGATTGCCCTATCATAGAAGTTTAACAATGCATTTTATTCGCCATTCCTCGCGTTTTAAGTTGCCGCCTAGCCCAGTACGCTAGCTGAAATAGGAACGACGTAAATTGAACAAATGTGATTGAATTTCGCTGAATTCTTAAATTAACCTTAATATAAAATGATCTAATCGTTTCTCTGTTTGCCTTACCCTAGAAGTTTAATAGTGCATTTTACTCGCCATTTCATGCGATTTGAGGTACTGCTTAGCCCAATACGCTATCTGAAATAAGAGCGACGTAAATTGAACAAATGTGATAGAATTTCGCTGAATTCTTAAGTTAACCATAATATAAAATGATCTAATCGGGTCTCTGTTTGCCTTACCCTAGAAGTTTAATAGTGCATTTTACTCGTCATTTCATGCGCTTTGACATGCCGCATAGCCCAATACGCTATCTGAAATAGGAGCGACGTAAATTGAACAAATGTGATAGAACTTCAGTGAATTCATTTATTAAGCATAACGTAAAATGATCTAATCGGGTCTCTGTTCGCCCTACCCTAGAAGTTTAATAGTGCCTTTCACTCTTCATTTCATGCGCTTTGAGATGCCGCTTAGCCCAATACGCTATCTGAAATAGGAGTAACGTAAATTGAACAAATCTGATAGAATTTCGCAGAATTCTTATATTAACCAAAATATAAAATGGTCTAATCGGGTCTCTGATTGCCCTATGATAGAAGTTTAGTAGGGCATTTTACTCGCCCTTCCACGCGCTTCAAGATGCCGCCTAGCCCAGTACGCTATTTGAAATTAGAGCGACGTAAATTGAACAAATGTGATAGAATTTTGCTGACATCTTAAATTAACCATAATATAAAATGATCTAATCGGGTCTCTGTTTGCCCTACCCTACAAGTTTAGCAGTGCATTTTACTCGCCATTTCATGCGCCTTGAGATGCCGCTTAGCCCAATACTCTATCTGAAATAGGAGCGACGTAAATTGAACAAATGTGATAGAATTTCGCTGAATTCTTATATTAACGAAAATATAAAATGATCTAATCAGGTCTCTGATTGCCCTATCATAGAAGTTTAACAATGCATTTTATTCGCCATTCCTCGCGTTTTAAGTTGCCGCCTAGCCCAGTACGCTAGCTGAAATAGGAACGACGTAAATTGAACAAATGTGATTGAATTTCGCTGAATTCTTAAATTAACCTTAATATAAAATGATCTAATCGTTTCTCTGTTTGCCTTACCCTAGAAGTTTAATAGTGCATTTTACTCGCCATTTCATGCGATTTGAGATACTGCTTAGCCCAATACGCTATCTGAAATAAGAGCGACGTAAATTGAACAAATGTGATAGAATTTCGCTGAATTCTTAAGTTAACCATAATATAAAATGATCTAATCGGGTGTCTGTTTGCCTTACCCTAGAAGTTTAATAGTGCATTTTACTCGTCATTTCATGCGCTTTGACATGCCGCATAGCCCAATACGCTATCTGAAATAGGAGCGACGTAAATTGAACAAATGTGATAGAACTTCAGTGAATTCATTTATTAAGCATAATGTAAAATGATCTAATCGGGTCTCTGTTCGCCCTACCCTAGAAGTTTAATAGTGCCTTTCACTCTTCATTTCATGCGCTTTGAGATGCCGCTTAGCCCAATACGCTATCTGAAATAGGAGTAACGTAAATTGAACAAATCTGATAGAATTTCGCAGAATTCTTATATTAACCAAAATATAAAATGGTCTAATCGGGTCTCTGATTGCCCTATGATAGAAGTTTAGTAGGGCATTTTACTCGCCCTTCCACGCGCTTCAAGATGCCGCCTAGCCCAGTACGCTATTTGAAATTAGAGCGACGTAAATTGAACAAATGTGATAGAATTTTGCTGACATCTTAAATTAACCATAATATAAAATGATCTAATCGGGTCTCTGTTTGCCCTACCCTACAAGTTTAGCAGTGCATTTTACTCGCCATTTCATGCGCCTTGAGATGCCGCTTAGCCCAATACTCTATCTGAAATAGGAGCGACGTAAATTGAACAAATGTGATAGAATTTCGCTGAATTCTTACATTAACCAAAATATAAAATGATCTAATCGGGTCTCTGATTGCCCTATCATAGAAGTTTAACAGTGCATTTTACTCGCCATTCCTCGCGTTTTAAGATGCCGCGTAGCCCAGTACGCTAGCTGAAATAGAAACGACGTAAATTGGAAAAATGTGATAGAATTTCCCCTAATTCTTATATTAACCTTAATGTAAAATGATCTAATCGGGTCTCTGTTCGCCCTACCCTAGAAGTTTAATAGTGCCTTTCACTCGTCATTTCATGTGCTTTGAGATGCCGCCTAGCCTAATACGCTATCTGATATTGGAGCGACGTAAGTTGAACAAATGTGATAGAATTTCGCTGAAATCTTTTATTAACCATATTGTAAAATGATCTAATCGGGTCTCTGTTCGCCCTAGCCCAGAAGTTTAATAGTGCATTTTATTCGCCATTTCATGCCCTTTGAGATGCCGCTTAGCCCAATAAGCTATCTGAAATAGGAGCGACGTAAATTGAACAAATGTCATAGAATTTCGCTGAATTCTTATATTAACCGAAATATAAAATGATCTAGTCGGCTCTCTGATTGCCCTATCATAGAAGTTTAATAGTGCATTTTGCTCGCCTTTCCACGCGCTTTAAGATGCCGCCTAGCCCAGTACGCTATCTGAAATAGGAGCGACGTAAGTTGAACAAATGTGATAGAATTTCGCTGAATTCTTATATTAACCCTAATATAAAATGATCTAATCGGCTCTCTGATTGCCGTATCATAGAAGTTTAGTAGTGCATTTTACTCGCCGTTCCACGCGCTTTAAGTTGCCGCCTAGCCCAGTACGCTATCTGAAATAGGAGCGACGTAAGTTGAACAAGTGTGGTAGAATTTCGCTGAATTCTTAAATTAACCCTAGTATAAAATGATCTAATCGGGTCTCTGTTTGCCCTACCCTAGTAGTTTAATAGTGCATTTTACTCACCATTTCTTGCGCTTTGAGATGCCGCTTAGCCGAATTCGCTATCTGAAATAGGAGCGACGTAAGTTGGACAAATGTGATAGAATTTCGCTGAATTCTTATATTAACCGTAATATAAAATGATCTAATCGGGTCTCTGTTTGCCTTATCCTAGAAGTTTAATAGTGCACTTTACTCGCCATTTCATGCGCATTGAGATGTCGCTTAGCCCAATACGCTATCTGAAATATCAGCGACGTAAATTGAACAAATGTGAGAGAATTTCGCTGAATTCTTATATTCACCTTAATGTAAAATGTTCTAATCGGGTCTCTGTTCGCCCTACCCTAGAAGATTAATAGTGCATTTCACTCGTCATTTCATGCGCTTTGAGATGCCGCTTAGCCCAATACGCTATCTGAAATAGGAGCGACGTAAATTGAACAAATGTGATAGAATTTCGCTGAATTCTTATATTAACCAAAATATAAAATGATCTAATCAGGTCTCTGATTGCCCTATCATAGAAGTTTAACAATGCATTTTATTCGCCATTCCTCGCGTTTTAAGTTGCCGCCTAGCCCAGTACGCTAGCTGAAATAGGAACGACGTAAATTGAACAAATGTGATAGAATTTCGCTGAATTCTTAAATTAACCATAATATAAAATGATCTAGTCGGGTCTCTGTTTGCCCTACCCTAGAAGTTTAATAGTGCATTTCACTCGTCATTTCACGCGCTTTGAGATGCCGCTAAGCACAATAAGCTATCTGGAATAGAAGCGACGTAAATTGAACAAATGTGATAGAATTTTGCCGAATTCTTAAATTAACCATAGTATAAAATAATCTAATCGGGTCTCTGTTTGCCCTACCCTAGAAGATTAATAGTGCATTTCACTCGTCATTTCATGCGCTTTGAGATGCCGCTTAGCTCAATACGCTATCTGAAATAGGAGCGACGTAAATTGAACAAATGTGATAGAATTTCGCTGAATTCTTACATTAACCAAAATATAAAATGATCTAATCGGGTCTCTGATTGCCCTATCATAGAAGTTTAACAGTGCGTTTTACTCGCCATTCCTCGCGTTTTAAGATGCCGCGTGGCCCAGTACGCTAGCTGAAATAGAAACGACGTAAATTGGAAAAATGTGATAGAATTTCCCCTAATTCTTATATTAACCTTAATGTAAAATGATCTAATCGGGTCTCTGTTCGCCCTACCCTAGAAGTTTAATAGTGCCTTTCACTCGTCATTTCATGCGTTTTGAGATGCCGCTTAGCCCAATTGCTATCTGAAATAGGAGCGACGTAAATTGAACAAATGTGATAGAATTTCGCTGAATTCTTATATTAACCAAAATATAAAACGACCTAATCGGCTCTCTGATTGCCCTATCATAGAAGTTTAGCAGTGCATTTTACTCGCCCTTCCACGCGCTTTAAGATGCCGCCTAGCCTAATACGCTATCTGATATTGGAGCGACGTAAGTTGAACAAATGTGATAGAATTTCGCTGAAATCTTTTATTAACCATATTGTAAAATGATCTAATCGGGTCTCTGTTCGCCCTAGCCCAGAAGTTTAATAGTGCATTTTATTCGCCATTTCATGCGCTTTGAGATGCCGCTTAGCGCAATACGCTATCTGAAATAGGAGCGACGTAAATTGAACAAATGTGATAGAATTTCCCTGAAATCTTATATTAAACAAAATATAAAATGATCTAATCGGGACTCTGATTGCCCTATCGTAGAAGTTTAGTAGTGCATTTTGCTCGCCATTCCACGCGCTTTAAGATGCCGCCTAGCCCAGTACGCTATCTGAAATAGGAGCGACGTAAATTGAACAAATGTGATAGAATTTCGCTGAATTCTTAAATTAACCATAATCTAAAATGATATAATCGGGTCTCTGTTCGCCCTACCCTAGAAGTTTGATAGTGCATTTTACTCGTCATTTCATGCGTTTTGAGATGCCGCTTAGCCCAATACGCTATCTGAAATAGGAGCGACGTAAATTGAACAAATGTGATAGAATTTCGCTGAATTCTTATATTAACCAAAATATAAAACAGTCTAATCGGCTCTCTGATTGCTCTATCATAGAAGTTTAGCAGTGCATTTTACTCGCCCTTCCACGCGCTTTAAGATGCCGCCTAGCCCAATACGCTATCTGAAATTGGAGCGACGTAAGTTGACCAAATGTGATAGAATTTCGCTGAATTCTTAAATTAACCATAATATAAAATGATATAATCGGGTCTCTGTTCGCCCTAGCCTAGAACATTAATAGTGCATTTTATTCGACATTTCATACGCTTTGAGATGAGGCTTTCCCCAAAACGCTATCTGAAATAGGAGCGACGTAAATTGAACAAATGTGATAGAATTTCACTGAATTCTTATATTAACCAAAATATAAAATGATCTAATCGGGTCTCTGATTGCCCTAGCATAGAAGTTTAATAGTGCATTTTACGCGCCATTCCGCGCGCTTTAAGACGCCGCATAGCCCAGTTCGCTATCTGAAATAGGAGCGACGTAAATTGAACAAATGTGATAGAATTTTGCTGAATTCTTAAATTAACCATAGTATAAAATGATCTAATCGGGTCTCTGTTTGCCCTACCCTAGAAGTTTAATAGTGTATTTTGCTCGCCATTTCATGCGCTTTGAGATGCCGCTTAGCCCAATACGCTATTTGAAATAGGAGCGACGTAAGTTGAACAAATGTGATAGAATTTCGCTGAATTCTTTTATTAACCATAATGTAAAATGGTCTAATCGGGTCTCTGTTCGACCTAGCCTAGAAGTTTAACAGTGCATTTTACTCGCCATTTCATGGGCTTTGAGATGCCGCTTAGCCCAATACGCTATCTGAAATAGAAGCGACGTAAGTTGAACAAATGTGATAGAATTTCGCTGAATTCTTAAATTAACCATAATACAAAATGATCCAATCGGGTCTCTGTTTGCCCTACCCTAGAAGTATAATCGTGCATTTTACTCGCCATTTCATGCGCTTTGAGATGCCGTTTAGCCCAATACGCTATCTGAAATATGAGCGACGTAAATTGAACAAATGTGATAGAATTTCCCTGAAATCTTATATTAAACAAAATATAAAATGATGTAATCGGGTCTCCGATTGCCCTATCATAGAAGTTTCGGAATGCATTTTACTCGCCATTTCATGCGCTTTGAGATGCCGCTTAGCACAATACGCTATCTGAAATATGAGCGACGTAAATTGAACAGATGTGATAGAATTTCGCTGAATTCTTATATTAACCTTAATGTAAAATGATCTAATTGGGTCTCTGTTTGCGGTACCCTAGAAGTTTAACAGTGCTTTTTACTCGCCATTTCATGCGCTTTGAGATGCCGCTTAGCCCAATACGCTATCTGAAATAGGAGCGACGTAAATGGAACAAATGTGATAGAATTTTGCTGAATTCTTAAATTAACCATAATATAAAATGATCTAATCGGGTCTCTGTTTGCCCTACCCTAGAAGTTTAATAGTGCATTTTACTCGCCATTTCATGCGCTTTGAGATGCCGCTTAGCCCAATACGCTATCTGAAATAGGAGCGACGTAAGTTGAACAAATGTGATAGAATTTCGCTGAATTCTTTTATTAACCATAACGTAAAATGATCTAATAGGGTCTCTGTACGCCCTAGCCTAGAAGTATAATAGTGCATCTTACTCGCCATTTCATGCGCTTTGAGATGCCGCTTAGCCCAATACGCTATCTGAAATAGGAGCGACGTAATTTGAACAAATGTGGTAGAATTTCGCTTTATTCTTATATTAACCAAAATATAAAATGGTCTAATCGGGTCTCTGATTGCCCTATCATCGAAGTTTAATAGTGCATTTCACCCGCCACTCCACGCGCATTAAGATGCCGCCAAGCCCAGTACGCTATCTGAAATAGGAGCGACGTAAATTGAACAAATGTGATAGAATTTCGCTGAATTCTTAAATTAACCATAATATAAAATGATCTAATCGGGTCTCTGTTTGCCTTACCCTAGAAGTTTAATAGTGCATTTTACTCGCCATTTCATGCGCTTTGAGGTGCCGCTTAGCCCAATACGCTATCTGAAATAGGAGCGACGTAAATTGAACAAATGTGATAGAATTTCCCTGAATTCTTATATTAACCTTATTGTAAAATGATCTAATCGGGTCTCTGTTTGCCCTAGCCTAGAAGATTAATAGTGCATTTTATTCGACATTCCATGCGCTTTGAGATGCCGCTTAGCCCAATACGCCATCTGAAATAGGAGCGACGTAAATAGAACAAATGTGATAGAATTTCCCTGAAATCTTATATTAAACAAAATATAAAATGATCTAATCGGGTCTCTGATTGCCCTATCATAGAAGTTTAGGAGTGCATTTTACTCGCCATTTCATGCGCTTTGAGATGCCGCTTAACACAATACGCTATCTGAAATGTGAGCGACGTAAATTGAACAAATGTGATAGAATTTCGCTGAATTCTTATATTAACCTTAATGTAAAATGATCTAATCGGGTCTCTGTTCGCCCTACCCTAGAAGTTTAACAGTGCATTTCACTCGCTATTCCACGCGCTTTAAGATACCGGCTAGCCCAGTAAGCTATCTGAAATAGGAGTGACGTAAATTGAACAAATGTGATAGAATTACGCTTAATTCTTATATTAACCGTAATATAAAATGATCTAATCGGGTCTCTCTTTTACATTACCCTAGAAGTTTAATGTTGCATTTCACTCGTCATTTCATGCGCCTTGAGATGCCGCGTAGCCCGATACGCTATCTGAAATAGGAGCGACGTAAATTGAACAAATGTGATAGAATTTCCCTGACTTCTTAAATTAACATTAATGTAAAATGATCTAAGCGGGTCTCTGTTCGCCGTACCCTAGAAGTTTAATAATGCATTGCACTCGCCATTTCATGCGCTTTGAGATGCCGCTTAGCCCAATACGCTATCTGAAATAGGAGCGACGTAAATTGCACAAATGTGATAGAATTACGCTGAATTCTCATATTAACCGTAATATGAAATGATCTAATCGGGTCTCTTTTTGCCTTACCCTAGAAGTTTAATAGTGCATTTCACTCGTCATTTCATGCGCTTTGAGATGCCGCTTAGCTCAATACGCTATCTGAAATAGGAACGACGTAAATTGAACAAATGTGATAGAATTTCCCTGTAATCTTATATTAAACAAAATATAAAATGGTCTAATCGGGTCTCTGATTGCCCTATCATAGAAGTTTAGTAGTGCATTTTGCTCGCCCTTCCACGCGCTTTATGATGCCGCCTAGCCCAGTACGCTATCTGAAATATAAGCGACGTAAATTGAACAAATGTGATAGAATTTCCCTGAAATCTTATATTAAACAAAACATAATATAATCTAATCGGGTCTCTGATTGCCCTAAAATAGAAGGTTAGTAGCGCATTTTACTCGCCATTTCATGCGCTTTGAGATGCCGCGTAGCCCGATACGCTATCTGAAATAGGAGCGACGTAAATTGAACAAATGTGATAGAATTTCCCTGACTTCTTAAATTAACATTAATGTAAAATGATCTAAGCGGGTCTCTGTTCGCCGTACCCTAGAAGTTTAATAATGCATTGCACTCGCCATTTCATGCGCTTTGAGATGCCGCTTAGCCCAATACGCTATCTGAAATAGGAGCGACGTAAATTGCACAAATGTGATAGAATTACGCTGAATTCTTATATTAACCGTAATATAAAATGGTCTAATCGGGTCTCTGATTGCCCTATCATAGAAGTTTAGCAGTGCATTTTGCTCGCCCTTCCACGCGCTTTATGATGCCGCCTAGCGCAGTACGCTATCTGAAATAGGAGCGACGTAGGTTGAACAAATGTGATAGAATTACGCTGTATTCTTATATTAACCGTAATATAAAATGATCTAATCGGGTCTCTGTTTGCTTTACCCTAGAAGTTTAATATTGCGTTTTACTCGTCATTTCATGCGCTTTGAGATTCCGCTTAGCCCAATACGCTATCTGAAATAGGGGCGACGTAAATTGAACAAATGTGATAGAATTTCGCTCAATTCTTATATTAACCAAATTATAAAATGATCTAATCGGGTCTCTGATTGCCCTATCATAGAAGTTTAATAGTGCATTTTACTCGCCATTCCACGCGCTTTAAGATGCCGCCTCGCACAGTACGCTATCTGAAATAGGAGCGACGTAAATTGAACAAATGTGATAGAATTTTGCTGAATCCTTAAATTATCGGTAATATAAAATGATCTAATCGGGTCTCTGTTTGCCCTACCCTAGAAGTATAATAGTGCATTTCACTCGGCATTTCAGGCGCTTTGAGATGCCGCTTAGCCCAATACGCTATCTGTAATAGGAGCGACGTAAATTGAACAAATGTGATATAATTTCGATGAATTCTTAAATTAACCATAATATAAAATGATCTACTCGGGTCTCTGATGGCCCTATCATAGAAGGCTAATAGTGCATTTTACTCGCTATTCCACGCGCTTTAAGATGCCGGCTAGCCCAGTAGGCTATCTGAAATAGGAGTGACGTAAATTGAACAAATGTGATAGAATTTCCCTGAAATCTTATATTAAACAAAATATAAAATGATCTAATCGGGTCTCTGATTGCCGTATCATCGAAGTTTAATAGTGCATTTTGCTCGCCATTTCATGCGCTTTGAGATGCCGCTTAGCCCAATACGCTATCTGAAATAAGAGCGGCGTAGGTTGAACAAATGTGATAGAATTACGCTGTATTCTTATATTAACCGTAATATAAAATGATCTAATCGGGTCTCTGTTTGCTTTACCCTAGAAGTTTAATAGTGCATTTTACTCGCCATTTCATGCGCTTTGAGATGCCGCTTAGCCCAATACGCTATCTGAAATAGGAGCGGCGTAGGTTGAACAAATGTGATAGAATTGCGCTGTATTCTTATATTAACCGTAATATAAAATGATCTAATCGGGTCTCTGTTTGCTTTACCCTAGAAGTTTAATAGTGCCTTTTACTCGCCATTTCGTGCGCTTTGAGATGCCGCTTAGCCCAATACGCTATCTGACATAGGAGCGACGTAAATTGAAGAAATGTGATAGAATTACGCTGCATTCTTATATTAACCGTAATATGAAATGATCTAATCGGGTCTCTTTTTGCCTTACCCTAGAAGTTTAATAGTGCATTTCACTTGTCATTTCATGCGCTTTGAGATGCCGCTTAGCCCAATAAGCTATCTGAAATAGGAACGACGTAAATTGAACAAATGTGATAGAATTTCCCTGAAATCTTATATTAAACAAAATATAAAATGGTCTAATCGGGTCTCTGATTGCCCTATCATAGAAGTTTAGTAGTGCATTTTGCTCGCCTTTCCACGCGCTTTATGATGCCGCCTAGCCCAGTACGCTATCTGAAATATAAGCGACGTAAATTGAACAAATGTGATAGAATTTCCCTGAAATCTTATATTAAAAAAAATATAATATAATCTAATCGGGTCTCTGATTGCCCTATCATAGAAGGTTAGTGGCGCATTTTACTCGCCAGTTCATGCGCTTTGAGATGCCGCTTAGCCCAATACGCTATCTGAAATATGAGCGACGTAAATTGAACAAATGTGATAGAATTACGCTTAATTCTTATATTAACCGTAATATAAAATGATCTAATCGGGTCTCTCTTTCCCTTACCCTAGAAGTTTAATAGTGCACTTCACTCGTCACTTCATGCGCTTTGAGATGCCGCTTAGCCCAATACGCTATCTGAAATAGGAGCGGCGTAGGTTGAACAAATGTGATAGAATTACGCTGTATTCTTATATTAACCGTAATATAAAATGATCTCTTCGGGTCTCTGTTTGCTTTACCCTTGAAGTTTAATAGGGCATTTTACTCGTCATTTCATGCGCTTTGAGATTCCGCTTAGCCCAATACGCTATCTGAAATAGGAACGACGTAAATTGAACAAATGTGCTAGATTTCGCTGAATTCTTATATTAACCAAATTATAAAATGATCTAATCGGGTCTCTGATTGCCCTATCATAGAAGTTTAATAGTGGATTTTACTCGCCATTGCACGCGCTTTAAGATGCCGCCCAGCCCAGTACGCTATCTGAAATAGGAGCAACGTAAATTGAACAAATGTGATATAATTTCGTTGAATTCTTAAATTAACCAAAATATAAAATGATCTAATCGGGTCTCTGTTTGCCCTACCCTAGAAGTATAATAGTGCATTTTACTCGGCATTTCATGCGCTTTGAGATGCCGCTTAGACCAATACGCTATCTGTAATAGGAGCGACGTAAATCGAACAAATGTGATATAATTTCGTAGAATTCTTAAATTAACCATAATATAAAATGATCGAATCGGGTCTCTGATTGCCCTATCTTAGAAGGCTAATAGTGCATTTTACTCGCTATTCCACGCGCTCTAAGATGCCGGGTAGCCCAGTAGGCTATCTGAAATAGGAGTGACGTAAATTGAACAAATGTGATAGAATTTCCATGAAATCTTATAATAAACAAAATATAAAATGATCTAATCGGGTCTCTGATTGCCGTATCATCGTAGTTTAATAGTGCATTTTGCTCGCCATTTCATGCGCTTTGAGATGCCGCTTAGCCCAATACGCTATCTGAAATATGAGCGACGTAAATTGGACAAATGTGATAGAACTTCGCTGAATTCTTATATTAACCGTAACATAAAATGATCTAATCGGGTCCCTGTTTGCCTTACCCTAGAAGTTTAATAGTGCATTTTACTCGCCATTTCACGCGCTTTGAGGTGCCGCTTAGCCCAATACGCTATCTGAAATAGGAGCGACGTAAATTGAACAAGTGTGATAGAATTTCGCTGAATTCTTAAATTAACCATAATATAAAATGATCTATTCGGGTCTCTCTTTGCCTCACCCTAGAAGTTTAATAGTGCATTTCACTCGTCATTTCATGCGCTTTGAGATTCCGCTTAGCCCAATACGCTATCTGAAATAGGAACGACGTAAATCGAACAAATGTGCTAGATTTCGCTGAATTCTTATATTAACCAAATTATAAAATGATCTAATCGGGTCTCTGATTGCCCTATTATAGAAGTTTAATAGTGGATTTTACTCGCCATTGCACGCGCTTTAAGATGCCGCCCAGCCCAGTACGCTATCTGAAATAGGAGCAACGTAAATTGAACAAATGTGATATAATTTCGTTGACTTCTTAAATTAACCAAAATATAAAATGATCTAATCGGGTCTCTGTTCGCCCTACCCTAGAAGTATAATAGTGCATTTTACTCGGCATTTCATGCGCTTTGAGATGCCGCTTAGCCCAATACGCTATCTGTAATAGGAGCGACGTAAATCGAACAAATGTGATATAATTTCGTAGAATTCTTAAATTAACCATAATATAAAATGATCTAATCGGGTCTCTGATTACCCTATCTTAGAAGGCTAATAGTGCATTTTACTCGCTATTCCACGCGCTTTAAGATGCCGGGTAGCCCAGTAGGCTATCTGAAATAGGAGTGACGTAAATTGAACAAATGTGATAGAATTTCCATGAAATCTTATATTAAACAAAATATAAAATGATCTAATCGGGTCTCTGATTGCCGTATCATCGTAGTTTAATAGTGCATTTTGCTCGCCATTTCATGCGCTTTGAGATGCCGCTTAGCCCAATACGCTATCTGAAACATGAGCGACGTAAATTGGACAAATGTGATAGAACTTCGCTGAATTCTTATATTAACCGTAACATAAAATGATCTAATCGCGTCCCTGTTTGCCTTACCCTAGAAGTTTAATAGTGCATTTTACTCGCCATTTCACGCGCTTTGAGATGCCGCTTAGCCCAATACGCTATCTGAAATAGGAGCAACGTAAATTGAACAAGTGTGATAGAATTTCGCTGAATTCTTAAATTAACCATAATATAAAATGATCTATTCGGGTCTCTCTTTGCCTTACCCTAGAAGTTTAATAGTGCATTTCACTCGTCATTTCATGCGCTTTGAGATGCCGCTTAGCCCACACGCTATCTGAAATAGGAGAGACGTAAATTGAACAAATGTGATAGAATTTCCCTGAATTCTTATATCAACCTTAATGTAAAATGAACTAATCGGGTCTCTGTTCGCCCTACCCTAGCAGTTTAATAGTGCATTTCACTCGCTATTCCACGCGCTTTAAGATGCCGGCTAGCCCAGTACGCTATCTTAAATAGGAGCGACGTAAATTGAACAAATGTGATAGAATTTCGCTGAATTCTTAAATTAACCATAATACAAAATGATCTAATCGGGTCTCCGATTGCCCTACCCTAGAAGTTTAATAGTGCATTTTACTCGCCATTCCATGCGCTTTGATATGCCGCGTCGCCCAATACGCTATCTGAAATATAAGCGACGTAAATTGAACAAATGTGATAGAATTTCCCTGAAATCTTATATTAAACAAAATATAAAATAATCTAATCGGGTCTCTGATTGCACTATCATAGAAGGTAAGTAGCGCATTTTACTCGCCATTTCATGCGCTTTGAGGTGCCGCTTAGCCCAATACGCTATCTGAAATATGAGCGACGTCAATTGAACAAATGTGATAGAATTTCGCTGAATTCTTATATTAACCTTAATGTAAAATGATCTAATCGGGTCTCTGTTCGCCCTAGCCTAGAAGTTTAATAGTGCATTTTATTCGGCATTTCATGCGCTTTGAGATGCCGCTTAGCCCAATACGCTATCTGAAATAGGAGCGACGTAAGTTGAACGAATGTGATAGAATTACGCTGAATTCTTATATTAACCTTAGTGTAAAATGATCTAATCGGGTCTCTGTTCGCCCTACCCTAGAAGTTTAATAGTGCATGTCACTCGCCATTTCATGCGCTTCGAGATGCCGCTTAGCGCAGTACGCTATCTGATATCGGAGCGACGTAAATTGAACAACTGTGATAGAATCTCCTTGAATTCTTATATTAACCAAAATATAAAATGATCTGATCGGATCTCTGATTGCCCTACCATAGGAGTTTAATAGCGCATTTCAGTCGCCATTCCACGCGCTTTAAGATGCCGCTTAGTCCAGTACGCTATCTGAAATAGGAGCGCCGTAAATTGAACAAATGTGATAGAATTTTGCTGAATTCTTAAATTAACCATAATATAAAATGATCTAATCGGGTCTCTGTTTGTCCTACCCTAGAAGTTTAATGTTGCATTTCACTCGTAATTTCATGCGCATTGAGATGCCGCTTAGCCCAATACGCTATCTGAAATAGGAGCGACGTAAACTGAACAAATGTGATAGAATTTCGCTGAATTCTTTTATTAACCATAATGTAAAATGATCTAATCGGGTCTCTGTTCGCCCTAGCCGAGAAGTTTAATAGAGCATTTTATTCGCCATTTCATGCGCTTTGAGATGCCGCTTAGGCCAATACGCTATCTGGAATAGGAGCGACGTAAATTGAACAAATGTGATAGAATTTTGCTGAATTCTTAAATTAACCATAATATAAAATGATCTAATCGGGTCTCTGTTTGTCCTACCCTAGAAGTTTAATAGTGCATTTTACACGCCATTCCATGCGCTTTGAGATGCCGCTTAGCCCAATACGCTATCTGAAATAGGAGCGACGTAAATTGAACAAATGTGATAGAATTTCCCTGAAATGTTATATCAAACAAAATATATAATGATCTAATCGGGTCTCTGATTGCCCTATCATAGAAGGTTAGTAGCGCATTTTACTCGCCATTTCATGCGCTTTGAGATGCCGCGTAGCCCAATACGCTATCGGAAATATGAGCGACGTAACTTGAACAAATGTGATAGAATTTCGCTGAATTCTTATATTAACCTTAATGTAAAATGATCTAATCGGGTCTCTGTTCGCCCTACCCTAGAAGTTTAATAGTGCATTTCACTCGCTATTCCACGCGCTTTAAGATGCCGGCTAGCCCAGTAGGCTATCTGAAATAGGAGTGACGTAAATTGAACAAATGTGATAGAATTACGCTTAATTCTTATATTAACCGTAATATAAAATGATCTAATCGGGTCTCTCTTTGCATTACCCTAGAAGTTTAATAGTGCATTTTACTCGCCATTTCATGCGCTTTGAGATGCCGCTTAGTCTAATACGCTATGTGAAATAGGAGCGACGTAAATTGAACAAATGTGATAGAATTGCCCTGAATTCTTATATTAACCTTAATGTAAAATGATCTAATCGGGTCTCTGTTCGCACTACCCTAGAAGTTTAATGTTGCATTTCACTCGTCATTTCATGCGCCTTGAGATGCCGCTTAGCCCAATAAGCTATCTGAAATAGGAGCGACGTATACTGAACAAATGTGATAGCATTACGCTGAATTCTTATATTAACCAAAATGTAAAATGATTTAATCGGGTCTCTGTTCGCCGTAGCCTAGAAGTTTAATAGTGCATTTTATTCGCCATTTCATGCGCTTTGATATGCCGCTTAGCCCAATACGCTATCTGAAATAGGAGCGACGTAAATTTAACAAATGTGATAGAATTTCGCTGAATTCTTAAATTATCCATAATATAAAATGATTTAATCGGGTCTTTGTTTGCCACACCCTAGAAGTTTAATAGTGCATTTTACTCGCCATTCCATGCGCTTTCAGGTGCCGCTTATCCCAATACTCTATCTGAAATAGGAGCGACGTAAATTGAACAAATGTGATAGAATTTCGCTGAATTCTTAAATTAACCATAATATAAAATGATCTTATCGGGTCTCTGTTCGCCCTAGCCTAGAAGTTTAATAGTGCATTTTATTCGGCATTTCATGCGCTTTGAGATGCCGCTTAGCCCAATACGCTATCTGAAATAGGAGCGACGTAAGTTGAACGAATGTGATAGAATTACGCTGAATTCTTATATTAACCTTAATGTAAAATGATCTAATCGGGTCTCTGTTCGCCCTAGCCTAGAAGTTTAATAGTGCATTTTATTCGGCATTTCATGCGCTTTGAGATGCCGCTTAGCCCAATACGCTATCTGAAATAGGAGCGACGTAAGTTGAACGAATGTGATAGAATTACGCTGAATTCTTATATTAACCTTAGTGTAAAATGATCTAATCGGGTCTCTGTTCGCCCTACCCTAGAAGTTTAATAGTGCATGTCACTCGCCATTTCATGCGCTTCGAGATGCCGCTTAGCGCAGTACGCTATCTGATATCGGAGCGACGTAAATTGAACAACTGTGATAGAATCTCCTTGAATTCTTATATTAACCAAAATATAAAATGATCTGATCGGATCTCTGATTGCCCTACCATAGGAGTTTAATAGCGCATTTCAGTCGCCATTCCACGCGCTTTAAGATGCCGCTTAGTCCAGTACGCTATCTGAAATAGGAGCGCCGTAAATTGAACAAATGTGATAGAATTTTGCTGAATTCTTAAATTAACCATAATATAAAATGATCTAATCGGGTCTCTGTTTGTCCTACCCTAGAAGTTTAATAGTGCATTTCACTCGTAATTTCATGCGCTTTGAGATGCCGCGAAGCCCTATAAGCTATCTGAAATAGGAGCGACGTAAATAGAACAAATGTGATAGAATTTCCCTGAAATCTTATATTAAACAAAATATAAAATTATCTAATCGGGTCTCTGTTTGCCCTACCTTAGAAGTTTAATAGTGCATTTTACTCGCCATGTCATGCGCTTTCAGATGCCGCTTAGCCCAATACGCAATCTTTAATAGGAGCGACGTTATCTGAACAAATGTGATAGAATTTCGCTGAATTCTTAAATTAACCATAATACAAAATGATCTAATCGGGTCTCTGTTCGCCCTACCCTAGAAGTTTAATAGTGCATTTTACTCGCCATTTCATGCGCTTTGAGATGCCGCTTAGGCCAATCAGCTATCTGAAATAGGAGCGACGTAAATTGAACAAATGTGATAGAATTTTGCTGAATTCTGAAATTAACCATAATATGAAATGATCTAATCGGGTCTCTGTTTGCCCTAGCCTAGAAGTTTAATCGTGCATTTTATTCGCCATTTCATGCGCTTTGAGATGCCGCTTAGCCCTATACGCTATCTGAAATAGGAGCGACGTAAATTGAACAAATGTGATAGAATTTCGCTGAATTCTTATATTAACCAAAATATAAAATGATCTAATCGGGTCTCTGATTGCCCTATCATAGAAGTTTAATAGTGCATTTTACCCGCCATTTCATGCGCTTTGAGAAGCCGCATAGCACAATACGCTATCTGAAATAGGAGCGACGTAAGTCGAACAAATGTGATAGAATTTCGCTGAATTCTTATATTAACCGAAATATAAAATGATCTAATCGGGTCTCTGACTGCCCTATCATAGAAGTTTAATAGTGCATTTTACTCGCCATTCCACGCGCTTTATGATGCCGCCTAGCCCAGTACGCCAGCTGAAATAGGAGCGACGTAAATTGTACAACTGTGATAGAATTTGGCTGAATTCTTTTATTAAACAAAATATAAAATGATCTAATCGGGTCTCTGATTGCCCTATCATAGAAGTTTAATAGTGCATTTTACTCGTCATTTCATGCGCTTTGAGATGCCGCTTAGCTCAATACGCTATCTGCAATAGGAGCGACCTAAATTGAACAAATGTGATAGAAATTCGCTGAATTCTTAAATTAACCATAATATAAAATGATCTAATCGGGTCTCCGTTTGCCCTAACCTAGAAGTTCAATAGTGCATTTTACCTGCATTTCATGCGCTTTGAGAAGCCGCATAGCACAATACGCTATCTGAAATAGGAGCGACGTAAATTGAACAAATGTGATAGAATTTCCCTGAATTCTTATATTAACCTTAATGTAAAATGATCTTATCGGGTCTCTGATTGCCCTATCATTGAAGTTTAATAGTGCATTTTACTCATCATTTCATGCGCTTTGTGATGCCGCTGAGCCCAATCAGCTATCTGAAATAGGAGCGACGTAAATTGAACAAATGTGATAGAATTACGCTGAATTCTTATATTAACCGTAATATGAAATGGTCTAATCGGGTCCCTGATTGCCCTATCATAGAAGTTTAGTACTGCATTTTACACGCTATTCCACGCGCTTTAAGATGCCGCCTAGCCCAGTACGCTATCTGAAATAGGAACGACGTAAATTGAACAAATGTGATAGAATTTTGCTGAATTCTTAAATTAACCATAATATGAAATGATCTAATCGGGTCTCTGTTTGCCCTACCCTAGAAGTTTAATAGTGCATATCACTCGTCACATCATGCGCTTTGAGATGCCGCAAAGCCCAATACGCTATCTGAAATAGGAGCGACGTAAGTTGAACAAATGTGATAGAATTTCGCAGAATTCTTATATTTACCAAAATATAAAATGATCTAATCGGGTCTCTGTTCGCCCTAGCCTAGAAGTTTAATAGTGCATTTTAGTCGCCATTTCACGCGCTTTGAGATGCCGCTTATCCCAATACGCTATCTGAAATAGGAGCGACGTAAATTGAACGAATGTGATAGAATTTCGCTGAATTCTTATATTATCCAAAATATAAAATGATCTAATCGGGTCTCTGATTGCCCTATCATAGAAGTTTAATAATGCATTTTACTCGCCATTCAACGCGCTTTAAGATGCCGCCTAGCCCAGTACGCTATCTGAAATAGGAGCGACGTAAGTTGAACGAATGTGATAGAATTACGCTGAATTCTTATATTAACCGTAATATAAAATGATCTAATCGGGACTCTCTTTGCCTTACCCTAGAAGTTTAATAGTGCATTTCACTCGTCCTTTCATGCGCTTTGAGATGCCGCTTAGCACACTGCGCTATCTGAAATAGGAGAAACGTAAATTGAACAAATGTGATAGAATTTCGCTGAATTCTTTTATTAACCATAATGTAAAATGGTCTCATCGGGTCTCTGTTCGCCCTAGCCTATAAGTTTAATAGTGAATTTTATTCTCCATTTCATGCGCTTTGAGATGCCGCTTAGCCCAATAAGCTATCTGAAATAGGAGCGACGTAAATTGAACAAATGTGATAGCATTACGCTGAATTCTTATATTAACCATAATACAAAATGATCTAATCGGGTCTCTGTTCGCCCTACCCTAGAAGTTTAATAGTGCATTTTACTCGCCATTTCATGCGCTTTGAGATGCCGCTTAGGCCAATCAGCTATCTGAAATAGGAGCGACGTAAATTGAACAAATGTGATAGAATTTCGCTGAATTCTTAAATTAACCATAATATAAAATGATCTAATCGGGTCTCTGTTTGCCCTACCCTAGAAGTTTAATAGTGCATTTCACTCGTAATTTCATGCGCTTTGAGATGCCGCGAAGCCCTATAAGCTATCTGAAATAGGAGCGACGTAAATAGAACAAATGTGATAGAATTTCCCTGAAATCTTATATTAAATAAAATATAAAATTATCTAATCGGGTCTCTGTTTGCCCTACCTTAGAAGTTTAATAGTGCATTTTACTCGCCATGTCATGCGCTTTCAGATGCCGCTTAGCCCAATACGCAATCTTTAATAGGAGCGACGTAAATTGAACAAATGTGATAGAATTTCGCTGAATTCTTAAATTAACCATAATACAAAATGACCTAATCGGGTCTCTGTTCGCCCTACCCTAGAAGTTTAATAGTGCATTTTACTCGCCATTTCATGCGCTTTGAGATGCCGCTTAGGCCAATCAGCTATCTGAAATAGGAGCGACGTAAATTGAACAAATGTGATAGAATTTTGCTGAATTCTGAAATTAACCATAATATGAAATGATCTAATCGGGTCTCTGTTTGCCCTAGCCTAGAAGTTTAATCGTGCATTTTATTCGCCATTTCATGCGCTTTGAGATGCCGCTTAGCCCTATACGCTATCTGAAATAGGAGCGACGTAAATTGAACAAATGTGATAGAATTTCGCTGAATTCTTATATTAACCGAAATATAAAATGATCTAATCGGGTCTCTGACTGCCCTATCATAGAAGTTTAATAGTGCATTTTACTCGCCATTCCACGCGCTTTATGATGCCGCCTAGCCCAGTACGCCAGCTGAAATAGGAGCGACGTAAATTGTACAACTGTGATAGAATTTCGCTGAATTCTTTTATTAAACAAAATATAAAATGATCTAATCGGGTCTCTGATTGCCCTATCATAGAAGTTTAATAGTGCATTTTACTCGTCATTTCATGCGCTTTGAGATGCCGCTTAGCTCAGTACGCTATCTGCAATAGGAGCGACCTAAATTGAACAAATGTGATAGAAATTCGCTGAATTCTTAAATTAACCATAATATAAAATGATCTAATCGGGTCTCCGTTTGCCCTAACCTAGAAGTTCAATAGTGCATTTTACCTGCATTTCATGCGCTTTGAGAAGCCGCATAGCACAATACGCTATCTGAAATAGGAGCGACGTAAATTGAACAAATGTGATAGAATTTCCGATGAATTCTTATATTAACCTTAATGTAAAATGATCTTATCGGGTCTCTGATTGCCCTATCATTGAAGTTTAATAGTGCATTTTACACGCCATTCCACGCGCTTGAAGATGCCGCCTAGTCTAGTACGCTATCTGAAATAGGAGCGACGTAAATTGAACAAATGTGATAGAATTTCGCTGAATTCTTGTAATAATCAAAATATATAATGATCTAATCGGGTCTCTGTTTTCCCTACCCTAGAAGTTTAATAGTGCATTTTACTCGCCATTTCATGCGCTTTGAGATGCCGCTTAGCCCAATACGCTGTCTGAAATAGGAGCGACGTAAATTGAACAAATATGATAGCATTACGCTGAATTCTTATATTAACCAAAATATAAAATGATCTAATCGGGTCTCTGATTGCCCTATCATAGAAGTTTAGTAGTGCATTTTACTCGCCATTCCACGCGCTTTAAGATGCCGCCTAGCACAGTACGCTATCTGAAATAGGAGCGACGTAAGTTGAACAAATGTGATAGAATTAGGCTGAATTCTTATATTAACCCTAATATAAAATGATCTAATCGGGTCTCTGTTTGCCCTACCCTAGAAGTTTAATAGTGCGTTTTACTCGACATTTCATGCGCTTTTAGATGCCGCTTAGCCCAATACGCTATCTGAAATAGGAGCGACATAAATTGAACAAATGTGATAGAATTTCGCTGCATTCATATATTAACCAAAATATAAAATGATCTAATCGGGTCTCTGATTGCCCTATCATAGAAGTTTAATAGTGCATTTTACTCATCATTTCATGCGCTTTAAGATGCCGCTTAGCCCAGTACGTTATCTGAAATAGGAGCGACGTAAATTGAACAAATGTTATAGATTTTTGCTGAATTCTTAAATTAACCATACTATAAAATGATCTAATCGGGTCTCTGTTTGCCTTACCCTAGAAGTTTAATAGTGCATTTCACTCGTCCTTTCATGCGCTTTGTGATGCCGCTTAGCCCAATACGCTATCAGAAATACGAGCGACGTAGGTTGAACAAATGTGATAGAATTACGCTGAATTCTTATATTAACCGAAATATAAAATGATCTAATCGGCTCCCTGATTGCCCTATCATAGAAGTTTAGTAGTGCATTTCACTCGCCATTCCACGCGCTTTAAGATGCCGCCTAGTCCAGTACGCTATCTGAAATAGGAACGACGTAAATTGAACAAATGTGATAGAGTTTCCCTGAAATCTTATATTAATCAAAATGTAAAATGATCTAATCGGGTCTCTGTTCGCCCTAGCCTAGAAGTTTAATAGTGCATTTTACTCGCCATTTCATGCGCTTTGTGATGCCGCTGAGCCCAATCAGCTATCTGAAATAGGAGCGACGTAAATTGAACAAATGTGATAGAATTACGCTGAATTCTTATATTAACCGTAATATGAAATGGTCTAATCGGGTCCCTGATTGCCCTATCATAGAAGTTTAGTACTGCATTTTACACGCTATTCCACGCGCTTTAAGATGCCGCCTAGCCCAGTACGCTATCTGAAATAGGAACGACGTAAATTGAACAAATGTGATAGAATTTTGCTGAATTCTTAAATTAACCATAATATGAAATGATCTAATCGGGTCTCTGTTTGCCCTACCCTAGAAGTTTAATAGTGCATATCACTCGTCACATCATGCGCTTTGAGATGCCGCAAAGCCCAATACGCTATCTGAAATAGGAGCGACGTAAGTTGAACAAATGTGATAGAATTTCGCAGAATTCTTATATTTACCAAAATATAAAATGATCTAATCGGGTCTCTGTTCGCCCTAGCCTAGAAGTTTAGTAGTGCATTTTAGTCGCCATTTCACGCGCTTTGAGATGCCGCTTAGCCCAATACGCTATCTGAAATAGGAGCGACGTAAATTGAACGAATGTGATAGAATTTCGCTGAATTCTTATATTATCCAAAATATAAAATGATCTAATCGGGTCTCTGATTGCCCTATCATAGAAGTTTAATAATGCATTTTACTCGCCATTCCACGCGCTTTAAGATGCCGCCTAGCCCAGTACGCTATCTGAAATAGGAGCGACGTAAGTTGAACGAATGTGATAGAATTACGCTGAATTCTTATATTAACCGTAATATAAAATGATCTAATCGGGACTCTCTTTGCCTTACCCTAGAAGTTTAATAGTGCATTTCACTCGTCCTTTCATGCGCTTTGAGATGCCGCTTAGTACACTGCGCTATCTGAAATAGGAGAAACGTAAATTGAACAAATGTGATAGAATTTCGCTGAATTCTTTTATTAACCATAATGTAAAATGGTCTAATCGGGTCTCTGTTCGCCCTAGCCTATAAGTTTAATAGTGAATTTTATTCTCCATTTCATGCGCTTTGAGATGCCGCTTAGCCCAATAAGCTATCTGAAATAGGAGCGACGTAAATTGAACAAATGTGATAGCATTACGCTGAATTCTTATATTAACCATAATACAAAATGATCTAATCGGGTCTCTGTTCGCCCTACCCTAGAAGTTTAATAGTGCATTTTACTCGCCATTTCATGCGCTTTGAGATGCCGCTTAGGCCAATCAGCTATCTGAAATAGGAGCGACGTAAATTGAACAAATGTGATAGAATTTCGCTGAATTCTTAAATTAACCATAATATAAAATGATCTAATCGGGTCTCTGTTTGCCCTACCTTAGAAGTTTAATAGTGCATTTTACTCGCCATGTCATGCGCTTTCAGATGCCGCTTAGCCCAATACGCAATCTTTAATAGGAGCGACGTAAATTGAACAAATGTGATAGAATTTCGCTGAATTCTTAAATTAACCATAATACAAAATGATCTAATCGGGTCTCTGTTCGCCCTACCCTAGAAGTTTAATAGTGCATTTTACTCGCCATTTCATGCGCTTTGAGATGCCGCTTAGGCCAATCAGCTATCTGAAATAGGAGCGACGTAAATTGAACAAATGTGATAGAATTTTGCTGAATTCTGAAATTAACCATAATATGAAATGATCTAATCGGGTCTCTGTTTGCCCTAGCCTAGAAGTTTAATCGTGCATTTTATTCGCCATTTCATGCGCTTTGAGATGCCGCTTAGCCCTATACGCTATCTGAAATAGGAGCGACGTAAATTGAACAAATGTGATAGAATTTCGCTGAATTCTTATATTAACCAAAATATAAAATGATCTAATCGGGTCTCTGATTGCCCTATCATAGAAGTTTAATAGTGCATTTTACTCGCCATTCCACGCGCTTTATGATGCCGCCTAGCCCAGTACGCCAGCTGAAATAGGAGCGACGTAAATTGTACAACTGTGATAGAATTTCGCTGAATTCTTTTATTAAACAAAATATAAAATGATCTAATCGGGTCTCTGATTGCCCAATCATAGAAGTTTAATAGTGCATTTTACTCGTCATTTCATGCGCTTTGAGATGCCGCTTAGCTCAATACGCTATCTGCAATAGGAGCGACCTAAATTGAACAAATGTGATAGAAATTCGCTGAATTCTTAAATTAACCATAATATAAAATGATCTAATCGGGTCTCTGTTTGCCCTAACCTAGAAGTTCAATAGTGCATTTTACCTGCATTTCATGCGCTTTGAGAAGCCGCATAGCACAATACGCTATCTGAAATAGGAGCGACGTAAATTGAACAAATGTGATAGAATTTCCCTGAATTCTTATATTAACCTTAATGTAAAATGATCTTATCGGGTCTCTGATTGCCCTATCATTGAAGTTTAATAGTGCATTTTACACGCCACTCCACGCGCTTGAAGATGCCGCCTAGTCTAGTACGCTATCTGAAATAGGAGCGACGTAAATTGAACAAATGTGATAGAATTTCCCTGAATTCTTATATTAACCTTAATGTAAAATGATCTAAGTGGGTCTCTGTTCGCCCTACCCTAGAAGTTTAATAGTGCATTTTACCCGCCATTTCATGCGCTTTGAGAAGCCTTTTAGCCCAATACGCTATCTGAAATAGGAGCGACGTAAATTGAACAAATGTGATAGAATTTCGCTGAATTCTTATAATAATCAAAATATATAATGATCTAATCGGGTCTCTGTTTTCCCTACCCTAGAAGTTTAATAGTGCATTTTACTCGCCATTTCATGCGCTTTGAGATGCCGCTTAGCCCAATACGCTGTCTGAAATAGGAGCGACGTAAATTGAACAAATATGATAGCATTACGCTGAATTCTTATATTAACCAAAATATAAAATGATCTAATCGGGTCTCTGATTGCCCTATCATAGAAGTTTAGTAGTGCATTTTACTCGCCATTCCACGCGCTTTAAGATGCCGCCTAGCACAGTACGCTATCTGAAATAGGAGCGACGTAAGTTGAACAAATGTGATAGAATTAGGCTGAATTCTTATATTAACCCTAATATAAAATGATCTAATCGGGTCTCTGTTTGCCCTACCCTAGAAGTTTAATAGTGCGTTTTACTCGACATTTCATGCGCTTTGAGATGCCGCTTAGCCCAATACGTAATCTGAAATAGGAGCGACATAAATTGAACAAATGTGATAGAATTTCGCTGCATTCATATATTAAGCAAAATATAAAATGATCTAATCGGGTCTCTGATTGCCCTATCATAGAAGTTTAATAGTACATTTTACTCATCATTTCATGCGCTTTAAGATGCCGCTTAGCCCAGTACGTTATCTGAAATAGGAGCGACGTAAATTGAACAAATGTTATAGATTTTTGCTGAATTCTTAAATTAACCATACTATAAAATGATCTAATCGGGTCTCTGTTTGCCCTACCCTAGAAGTTTAATAGTGCATTTCACTCGTAATTTCATGCGCTTTGAGATGCCGCGAAGCCCAATAAGCTATCTGAAATAGGAGCGACGTAAATAGAACAAATGTGATAGAATTTCCCTGAAATCTTATATTAAACCAAATATAAAATTATCTAATCGGGTCTCTGTTTGCCCTAGCCTAGAAGTTTGATAGTGCATTTCACTCGTCATTTCATGCGCTTTGAGATGCCGCTAAGCCCAATAAGCTATCTGAAACAGGAGCGACGTAAATTGAACAAATGTGATAGAATTTCCATGAAATCTTATATTAAACAAAATGTAAAATGATCTAATCGGGTCTCTGTTCGCCCTAGCCTAGAAGTTTAATCGTGCATTTTATTCATCATTTCATGCGCTTTGAGATGCCGCTTAGCCCAATACGCTATCTGAAATAGGAGCGACGTAAATTTAACAAATGTGATAGAATTTCGCTGAGTTCTTCAATTAACCATAATATAAAATGATCTAATCGGGTCTCTGTTTGCCCTACCCTATAAGTTTAATAGTGCCTTTTACTCGCCATTTCTTGCGCTTTGAGATGCCGCATAGCCCAATACGCTATCTGAAATAGGAGCGACGCAAGTTGAACAAATGTGATAGAATTACGCTGAATTCTTATATTAATCGAAATATAAAATGATCTAATCGGGTCTCTGTTTGCCTTATCCTAGAAGTTTAATAGTGCATTATACACGCCATTTCATGCGCTTTGAGATGCCGCTTAGCCCAATACGCTATCTGAAATAGGAGCGACGTAAATTGAACAAATGTGATAGAATTTCGCTGAATTCTTAAATTAACCATAATATAAAATGATCTCATCGGGTCTCTGTTTGCCCTACCCTAGAAGTTTAATAGTGCAGTTTACTCGCCATTTCATGCGCTTTGAGATGCCGCTTAGCCCAATACGCTATCTGAAATACGAGCGACGTAAGTTGAACAAATGTGATAGAATTTCGCTGAATTCTTAAATTAACCATAATATAAAATGATCTAATCGGGCCTCTGTTTGCCCTACCCTAGAAGTTTAATAGTGCATTTCACTCGTCACTTCATGCGCTTTGAGATGCCGCTAAGCACAATAAGCTATCTGAAATAGGAGCGACGTAAATTGAACAAATGTGATTGAATTTCGCTGAATTCTTAAATTAACATTAATGTAAAATGATCTAATCGGGTCTCTGTTCGCCCTACGCTAGAAGTTTAATAGTACATGTCACTCGTCATTTCATGCGCTTTGAGATGCCGTTTAGCCAAATACGCTATCTGAAATAGGAGCGACGCCAATTGAACAAATGTGATAGAATTTCGCTGAATTCTTATAATAACCAAAATATAAAATGATCTAATCGGGTCTCTGATTGCCCTATCATAGATGTTTAATAGTGCATTTCACTCGCCATTCCACGCGCTTTAAGATGCCGCCTAGCCTATTACGCTATCTGAAATAGGAACGACGTAAATTGAACAAATGTGATAGAATTTTGCTGAATTCTTATATTAACCGTAATATAAAATGATCTAATCGGGTCTCTGTTTGCCCTACCCTAGAAGTTTAATAGTGCATTTTACTCGCCATTCCACGCGCTTTAAGATGCCGCCTAGCCCAGTAGGCTATCTGAAATAGGAGCGACGTAAATTGAACAAATGTGATAGAATTTCCCTGAATACTTATATTAACCTTAATGTAAAATGATCTAATCGGGTCTCTGTTCGCCCTACCCTAGAAGTTTAATAGTGCATTTCACTCGTCATTTCATGCGCTTTGAGATGCCGCTTAGCCCAATACGCTATCTGAAATACGAGTGACGTAAATTGAACAAATGTGATAGAATTTCCCTGAATTCTTATATTAACCTTAATGTAAAATGATCTAATCGGGTCTTTCTTCGACCAACCCTAGAAGTTTAATAGTGCATTTCACTCGTCATTTCATGCGCTTTGAGATGCCGCTTAGCCCAATACGCTATCTGAAATAGGAGTAACGTAAATTGAACAAATGTGATAGAATTTCGCTGAATTCTTATATTAACCAAAATATAAAATGGTCTAATCGGGTCTCTGTTTGCCCTATGATAGATGTTTAGTAGGGCATTTTACTCGCCCTTCCACGCGCTTCAAGATGCCGCCTAGCCCAGTACGCTATTTGAAATTAGAGCGACGTAAATTGAACAAATGTGATAGAATTTTGCTGACATCTTAAATTAACCATAATATAAAATGATCTAATCGGGTCTCTGTTTGCCCTACCCTACAAGTTTAGCAGTGCATTTTACTCGCCATTTCATGCGCCTTGAGATGCCGCTTAGCCCAATACTCTATCTGAAATAGGAGCGACGTAAATTGAACAAATGTGATAGAATTTCGCTGAATTCTTACATTAACCAAAATATGAAATGATCTAATCGGGGTCTCTGATTGCCCTATCATAGAAGTCTAACAGTGCATTTTACTCGCCATTCCTCGCGTTTTAAGATGCCGCGTAGCCCAGTACGCTAGCTGAAATAGAAACGACGTAAATTGGAAAAATGTGATAGAATTTCCCCTAATTCTTATATTAACCTTAGTGTAAAATGATCTAATCGGGTCTCTGTTCGCCCTACCCTAGAAGTTTAATAGTGCCTTTCACTCGTCATTTCATGTGCTTTGAGATGCCGCCTAGCCTAATACGCTATCTGATATTGGAGCGACGTAAGTTGAACAAATGTGATAGAATTTCGCTGAAATCTTTTATTAACCATATTGTAAAATGATCTAATCGGGTCTCTGTTCGCCCTAGCCCAGAAGTTTAATAGTGCATTTATTCGCCATTTCATGCGCTTTGAGATGCCGCTTAGCCCAATAAGCTATCTGAAATAGGAGCGACGTAAATTGAACAAATGTCATAGAATTTCGCTGAATTCTTATATTATCCGAAATATAAAATGATCTAGTCGGCTCTCTGATTGCCCTATCATAGAAGTTTAATAGTGCATTTTGCTCGCCTTTCCACGCGCTTTAAGATGCCGCCTAGCCCAGTACGCTATCTGAAATAGGAGCGACGTAAGTTGAACAAATGTGATAGAATTTCGCTGAATTCTTATATTAACCCTAATATAAAATGATATAATCGGGTCTCTGTTCGCCCTAGCCTAGAACATTAATAGTGCATTTTATTCGACATTTCATACGCTTTGAGATGAGGCTTTCCCCAAAACGCTATCTGAAATAGGAGCGACGTAAATTGAACAAATGTGATAGAATTTCACTGAATTCTTATATTAACCAAAATATAAAATGATCTAATCGGGTCTCTGATTGCCCTAGCATAGAAGTTTAATAGTGCATTTTACGCGCCATTCCGCGCGCTTTAAGACGCCGCATAGCCCAGTTCGCTATCTGAAATAGGAGCGACGTAAATTGAACAAATGTGATAGAATTTCCCTGAAATCTTAAATTAACCATAATATAAAATGATCTAATCGGGTCTCTGTTTGCCTTATCCTAGAAGTTTAATAGTGCACTTTACTCGCCATTTCATGCGCATTGAGATGTCGCTTAGCCCAATACGCTATCTGAAATATCAGCGACGTAAATTGAACAAATGTGAGAGAATTTCGCTGAATTCTTATATTCACCTTAATGTAAAATGTTCTAATCGGGTCTCTGTTCGCCCTACCCTAGAAGATTAATAGTGCATTTCACTCGTCATTTCATGCGCTTTGAGATGCCGCTTAGCCCAATACGCTATCTGAAATAGGAGCGACGTAAATTGAACAAATGTGATAGAATTTCGCTGAATTCTTATATTAACCAAAATATAAAATGATCTAATCAGGTCTCTGATTGCCCTATCATAGAAGTTTAACAATGCATTTTATTCGCCATTCCTCGCGTTTTAAGTTGCCGCCTAGCCCAGTACGCTAGCTGAAATAGGAACGACGTAAATTGAACAAATGTGATAGAATTTCGCTGAATTCTTAAATTAACCATAATATAAAATGATCTAGTCGGGTCTCTGTTTGCCCTACCCTAGAAGTTTAATAGTGCATTTAACTCGTCATTTGCACGCGCTTTGAGATGCCCTAAGCACAATAAGCTATCTGGAATAGAAGCGACGTAAATTGAACAAATGTGATAGAATTTTGCCGAATTCTTAAATTAACCATAGTATAAAATAATCTAATCGGGACTCTGTTTGCCCTACCCTAGAAGATTAATAGTGCATTTCACTCGTCATTTCATGCGCTTTGAGATGCCGCTTAGCTCAATACGCTATCTGAAATAGGAGCGACGTAAATTGAACAAATGTGATAGAATTTCGCTGAATTCTTACATTAACCAAAATATAAAATGATCTAATCGGGTCTCTGATTGCCCTATCATAGAAGTTTAACAGTGCGTTTTACTCGCCATTCCTCGCGTTTTAAGATGCCGCGTGGCCCAGTACGCTAGCTGAAATAGAAACGACGTAAATTGGAAAAATGTGATAGAATTTCCCCTAATTCTTATATTAACCTTAATGTAAAATGATCTAATCGGGTCTCTGTTCGCCCTACCCTAGAAGTTTAATAGTGCCTTTCACTCGTCATTTCATGCGTTTTGAGATGCCGCTTAGCCCAATTGCTATCTGAAATAGGAGCGACGTAAATTGAACAAATGTGATAGAATTTCGCTGAATTCTTATATTAACCAAAATATAAAACGACCTAATCGGCTCTCTGATTGCCCTATCATAGAAGTTTAGCAGTGCATTTTACTCGCCCTTCCACGCGCTTTAAGATGCCGCCTAGCCTAATACGCTATCTGATATTGGAGCGACGTAAGTTGAACAAATGTGATAGAATTTCGCTGAAATCTTTTATTAACCATATTGTAAAATGATCTAATCGGGTCTCTGTTCGCCCTAGCCCAGAAGTTTAATAGTGCATTTTATTCGCCATTTCATGCGCTTTGAGATGCCGCTTAGCGCAATACGCTATCTGAAATAGGAGCGACGTAAATTGAACAAATGTGATAGAATTTCCCTGAAATCTTATATTAAACAAAATATAAAATGATCTAATCGGGACTCTGATTGCCCTATCGTAGAAGTTTAGTAGTGCATTTTGCTCGCCATTCCACGCGCTTTAAGATGCCACCTAGCCCAGTACGCTATCTGAAATAGGAGCGACGTAAATTGAACAAATGTGATAGAATTTCGCTGAATTCTTAAATTAACCATAATCTAAAATGATATAATCGGGTCTCTGTTCGCCCTACCCTAGAAGTTTGATAGTGCATTTTACTCGTCATTTCATGCGTTTTGAGATGCCGCTTAGCCCAATACGCTATCTGAAATAGGAGCGACGTAAATTGAACAAATGTGATAGAATTTCGCTGAATTCTTATATTAACCAAAATATAAAACAGTCTAATCGGCTCTCTGATTGCTCTATCATAGAAGTTTAGCAGTGCATTTTACTCGCCCTTCCACGCGCTTTAAGATGCCGCCTAGCCCAATACGCTATCTGAAATAGGAGCGACGTAAATTGCACAAATGTGATAGAATTACGCTGAATTCTCATATTAACCGTAATATGAAATGATCTAATCGGGTCTCTTTTTGCCTTACCCTAGAAGTTTAATAGTGCATTTCACTCGTCATTTCATGCGCTTTGAGATGCCGCTTAGCTCAATACGCTATCTGAAATAGGAACGACGTAAATTGAACAAATGTGATAGAATATCCCTGAAATCTTATATTAAACAAAATATAAAATGGTCTAATCGGGTCTCTGATTGCCCTATCATAGAAGTTTAGTAGTGCATTTTGCTCGCCCTTCCACGCGCTTTATGATGCCGCCTAGCCCAGTACGCTATCTGAAATATAAGCGACGTAAATTGAACAAATGTGATAGAATTTCCCCGAAATCTTATATTAAACAAAACATAATATAATCTAATCGGGTCTCTGATTGCCCTATCATAGAAGGTTAGTAGCGCATTTTACTCGCTATTTCATGCGCTTTGAGATGCCGCGTAGCCCGATACGCTATCTGAAATAGGAGCGACGTAAATTGAACAAATGTGATAGAATTTCCCTGACTTCTTAAATTAACATTAATGTAAAATGATCTAAGCGGGTCTCTGTTCGCCGTACCCTAGAAGTTTAATAATGCATTGCACTCGCCATTTCATGCGCTTTGAGATGCCGCTTAGCCCAATACGCTATCTGAAATAGGAGCGACGTAAATTGCACAAATGTGATAGAATTACGCTGAATTCTTATATTAACCGTAATATAAAATGGTCTAATCGGGTCTCTGATTGCCCTATCATAGAAGTTTAGTAGTGCATTTTGCTCGCCCTTCCACGCGCTTTATGATGCCGCCTAGCGCAGTACGCTATCTGAAATAGGAGCGACGTAGGTTGAACAAATGTGATAGAATTACGCTGTATTCTTATATTAACCGTAATATAAAATGATCTAATCGGGTCTCTGTTTGCTTTACCCTAGAAGTTTAATATTGCGTTTTACTCGCCATTTCATGCGCTTTGAGATTCCGCTTAGCCCAATACGCTATCTGAAATAGGGGCGACGTAAATTGAACAAATGTGATAGAATTTCGCTCAATTCTTATATTAACCAAATTATAAAATGATCTAATCGGGTCTCTGATTGCCCTATCATAGAAGTTTAATAGTGCATTTTACTCGCCATTCCACGCGCTTTAAGATGCCGCCTCGCACAGTACGCTATCTGAAATAGGAGCGACGTAAATTGAACAAATGTGATAGAATTTTGCTGAATCCTTAAATTATCGGTAATATAAAATGATCTAATCGAGTCTCTGTTTGCCCTACCCTAGAAGTATAATAGTGCATTTCACTCGGCATTTCAGGCGCTTTGAGATGCCGCTTAGCCCAATACGCTATCTGTAATAGGAGCGACGTAAATTGAACAAATGTGATATAATTTCGATGAATTCTTAAATTAACCATAATATAAAATGATCTACTCGGGTCTCTGATGGCCCTATCATAGAAGGCTAATAGTGCATTTTACTCGCTATTCCACGCGCTTTAAGATGCCGGCTAGCCCAGTAGGCTATCTGAAATAGGAGTGACGTAAATTGAACAAATGTGATAGAATTTCCCTGAAATCTTATATTAAACAAAATATAAAATGATCTAATCGGGTCTCTGATTGCCGTATCATCGAAGTTTAATAGTGCATTTTGCTCGCCATTTCATGCGCTTTGAGATGCCGCTTAGCCCAATACGCTATCTGAAATAGGAGCGGCGTAGGTTGAACAAATGTGATAGAATTACGCTGTATTCTTATATTAACCGTAATATAAAATGATCTAATCGGGTCTCTGTTTGCTTTACCCTAGAAGTTTAATAGTGCATTTTACTCGCCATTTCATGCGCTTTGAGATGCCGCTTAGCCCAATACGCTATCTGAAATAGGAGCGGCGTAGGTTGAACAAATGTGATAGAAATGCGCTGTATTCTTATATTAACCGTAATATAAAATGATCTAATCGGGTCTCTGTTTGCTTTACCCTAGAAGTTTAATAGTGCCTTTTACTCGCCATTTCGTGCGCTTTGAGATGCCGCTTAGCCCAATACGCTATCTGACATAGGAGCGACGTAAATTGAACAAATGTGATAGAATTACGCTGCATTCTTATATTAACCGTAATATGAAATGATCTAATCGGGTCTCTTTTTGCCTTACCCTAGAAGTTTAATAGTGCATTTCACTCGTCATTTCATGCGCTTTGAGATGCCGCTTAGCCCAATACGCTATCTGAAATAGGAGCGACGTAAATTGAACAAATGTGATTGATTTCGCTGAATTCTTATATTAACCAAATTATAAAATGATCTAATCGGGTCTCTGATTGCCCTATCATAGAAGTTTAATAGTGCATTTTACTCGCCATTCCACGCGCTTTAAGACGCCGCCCAGCCCAGTACGCTATCTGAAATAGGAGCAACGTAAATTGAACAAATGTGATATAATTTCGTTGAATTCTTAAATTAACCAAAATATAAAATGATCTAATCGGGTCTCTGTTTGCCCTACCCTAGAAGTATAATAGTGCATTTTACTCGGCATTTCATGCGCTTTGAGATGCCGCTTAGACCAATACGCTATCTGTAATAGGAGCGACGTAAATCGAACAAATGTGATATAATTTCGTAGAATTCTTAAATTAACCATAATATAAAATGATCGAATCGGGTCTCTGATTGCCCTATCTTAGAAGGCTAATAGTGCATTTTACTCGCTATTCCACGCGCTTTAAGATGCCGGGTAGCCCAGTAGGCTATCTGAAATAGGAGTGACGTAAATTGAACAAATGTGATAGAATTTCCCTGAAATCTTATATTAAACAAAATATAAAATGATCTAATCGGGTCTCTGATTGCCGTATCATCGAAGTTTAATAGTGCATTTTGCTCGCCATTTCATGCGCTTTGAGATGCCGCTTAGCCCAACACGCTATCTGAAATAGGAGCGGCGTAGGTTGAACAAATGTGATAGAATTACGCTGTATTCTTATATTAACCGTAATATAAAATGATCTAATCGGGTCTCTGTTTGCTTTACCCTAGAAGTTTAATAGTGCATTTTACTCGCCATTTCATGCGCTTTGAGATGCCGCTTAGCCCAATACGCTATCTGAAATAGGAGCGGCGTAGGTTGAACAAATGTGATAGAATTGCGCTGTATTCTTATATTAACCGTAATATAAAATGATCTAATCGGGTCTCTGTTTGCTTTACCCTAGAAGTTTAATAGTGCCTTTTACTCGCCATTTCGTGCGCTTTGAGATGCCGCTTAGCCCACACGCTATCTGAAATAGGAGAGACGTAAATTGAACAAATGTGATAGAATTTCCCTGAATTCTTATATCAACCTTAATGTAAAATGAACTAATCGGGTCTCTGTTCGCCCTACCCTAGCAGTTTAATAGTGCATTTCACTCGCTATTCCACGCGCTTTAAGATGCCGGCTAGCCCAGTACGCTATCTTAAATAGGAGCGACGTAAATTGAACAAATGTGATAGAATTTCGCTGAATTCTTAAATTAACCATAATACAAAATGATCTAATCGGGTCTCCGATTGCCCTACCCTAGAAGTTTAATAGTGCATTTTACTCGCCATTCCATGCGCTTTGATATGCCGCGTAGCCCAATACGCTATCTGAAATATAAGCGACGTAAATTGAACAAATGTGATAGAATTTCCCTGAAATCTTATATTAAACAAAATATAAAATAATCTAATCGGGTCTCTGATTGCCCTATCATAGAAGGTTAGTAGCGCATTTTACTCGCCAGTTCATGCGCTTTGAGATGCCGCTTAGCCCAATACGCTATCTGAAATATGAGCGACGTAAATTGAACAAATGTGAAACAGTTACGCTTAATTCTTATATTGACCGTAATATAAAATGATCTAATCGGGTCTCTCTTTCCCTTACCCTAGAAGATTAATAGTGCACTTCACTCGTCATTTCATGCGCTTTGAGATGACGCTTAGCCCAATACGCTATCTGAAATAGGAGCGGCGTAGGTTGAACAAATGTGATAGAATTACGCTGTATTCTTATATTAACCGTAATATAAAATGATCTAATCGGGTCTCTGTTTGCTTTACCCTAGAAGTTTAATAGTGCATTTTACTCGCCATTTCATGCGCTTTGAGATTCCGCTTAGCCCAATACGCTATCTGAAATAGGAGCGACGTAAATTGAACAAATGTGATAGATTTCGCTGAATTCTTGTATTAACCAAACTATAAAATGATCCAATCGGGTCTCTGATTGCCCTATCATAGAAGTTTAATAGTGCATTTTACTCGCCATTCCACGCGCTTTAAGATGCCGCCCAGCCCAGCACGCTATCTGAAATAGGAGCAACGTAAATTGAACAAATGTGATATAATTTCGTTGAATTCTTAAATTAACCAAAATATAAAATGATCTAATCGGGTCTCTGTTTGCCCTACCCTAGAAGTATAATAGTGCATTTTACTCGGCATTTCATGCGCTTTGAGATGCCGCTTAGCCCAATACGCTATCTGTAATAGGAGCGACGTAAATCGAACAAATGTGATATAATTTCGTAGAATTCTTAAATTAACCATAATATAAAATGATCTAATCGGGTCTCTGATTGCCCTATCTTAGAAGGCTAATAGTGCATTTTACTCGCTATTCCACGCGCTTTAAGATGCCGGGTAGCCCAGTAGGCTATCTGAAATAGGAGTGACGTAAATTGAACAAATGTGATAGAATCTCCATGAAATCTTATATTAAACAAAATATAAAATGATCTAATCGGGTCTCTGATTGCCGTATCATCGTAGTTTAATACTGCATTTTGCTCGCCATTTCATGCTCTTTGAGATGCCGCTTAGCCCAATACGCTATCTGAAATATGAGCGACGTAAATTGGACAAATGTGATAGAATTTCGCTGAATTCTTAAATTAACCATAATATAAAATGATCTATTCGGGTCTCTGTTTGCCATACCCTAGAAGTTTAATAGTGCATTTTGCTCGCCATTTCATGCGCTCTGAGATGCCGCTTAGCCCAATACGCTATCTGAAATAGGAGCGGCGTAAATTGAACAAATGGGATAGAATTTCCCTGAATTCTTATATTAACCTTAATGTAAAATGAACTAATCGGGTCTCTGTTTGCCCTAGCCTAGAAGATTAATAGTGCATTTTATTCGACATTCCATGCGCTTTGAGATGCCGCTTAGCCCAATACGCTATCTGAAATAGGAGCGACGTAAATTGAACAAATGTGACAGAATTTCGCTGAATTCTTATATTAACCGTAATATAAAATGATCTAATCGGGTCTCTCTTTGCCTTACCCTAGAAGTTTAATAGTGCATTTCACTCGTCATTTCATGCGCTTTGAGATGCCGCTTAGCCCACTACGCTATCTGAAATAGGAGAGACGTAAATTGAACAAATGTGATAGAATTTCCCTGAATTCTTATATCAACCTTAATGTAAAATGAACTAATCGGATCTCTGTTCCCCCTACCCTAGCAGTTTAATAGTGCATTTCACTCGCTATTCCACGCGCTTTAAGATGCCTGCTAGCCCAGTACGCTATCTTAAATAGGAGCGACGCAAATTGAACAAATGTGATAGAATTTCGCAGAATTCTTAAATTAACCATAATACAAAATGATCTAATCGGGTCTCCGATTGCCCTACCCTAGAAGTTTAATAGTGCATTTTACTCGCCATTCCATGCGCTTTGATATGCCGCGTCGCCCAATACGCTATCTGAAATATAAGCGACGTAAATTGAACAAATGTGATAGAATTTCCCTGAAATCTTATATTAAACAAAATATAAAATAATCTAATCGGGTCTCTGATTGCCCTATCATAGAAGGTTAGTAGCGCATTTTACTCGCCAGTTCATGCGCTTTGAGATGCCGCTTAGCCCAATACGCTATCTGAAATAGGAGCGGCGTAGGTTGAACAAATGTGATAGAATTACGCTGTATTCTTATATTAACCGTAATATAAAATGATCTAATCGGGTCTCTGTTTGCTTTACCCTAGAAGTGTAATAGTGCATTTTACTCGTCATTTCATGCGCTTTGAGATTCCGCTTAGCCCAATACGCTATCTGAAATAGGAGCGACGTAAATTGAACAAATGTGATAGATTTCGCTGAATTCTTATATTAACCAAATTATAAAATGATCTAATCGGGTCTCTGTTTGCCCTACCCTAGAAGTATAATAGTGCATTTTACTCGGCATTTCATGCGCTTTGAGATGCCGCTTAGCCCAATACGCTATCTGTAATAGGAGCGACGTAAATCGAACAAATGTGATATAGTTTCGTAGAATTCTTAAATTAACCATAATATAAAATGATCTAATCGGGTCTCTGATTGCCCTATCTTAGAAGGCTAATAGTGCATTTTACTCGCTATTCCACGCGCTTTAAGATGCCGGGTAGCCCAGTAGGCTATCTGAAATAGGAGTGACGTAAATTGAACAAATGTGATAGAATTTCCCTGAAATCTTATATTAAACAAAATATAAAATGATCTAATCGGGTCCCTGATTGCCGTACCATCGTAGTTTAATAGTGCATTTTGCTCTCCATTTCATGCGCTTTGAGATGCCGCTTAGCCCAATACGCTATCTGAAATATGAGCGACGTAAATTGAACAAATGTGATAGAATTTCGCTGAATTCTTATATTAACCTTAATGTAAAATGATCTAATCGGGTCTCTGTTTGCCCTAGCCTAGAAGATTAATAGTGCATTTTATTCGACATTCCATGCGCTTTGAGATGCCGCTTAGCCCAATACGCTATCTGAAATAGGAGCGACGTAAAATGAACAAATGTGATAGAATTTCCCTGAAATCTTATATTAAACAAAATATAAAATGATCTAATCGGGTCTCTGATTGCCCTATCATCGAAGTTTAATAGTGCATTTCACTCGCAATTCCGCGCGCTTTAAGATGCCGCCTAGCGCAGTACGCTATCTTAAATAGGAGCGACGTAAATTGGACAAATGTGATAGAATTTTGCTGAATTCTTAAATTAACCATAATACAAAATGATCTAATCGGGTCTCTGTTTGCCCTACCCTAGAAGTATAATAGTGCATTTTACTCGCCATTTCATGCGCTTTGAGATGCCGCTTAGTCCAATACGCTATCTGAAATATGAGCGACGTAAATTGAACAAATGTGATAGAATTACGCTTAATTCTTATATTAACCGTAATATAAAATGATCTAATCGGGTCTCTCTTTGCATTACCCTAGAAGTTTAATAGTGCATTTTACTCGCCATTTCATGCGCTTTGAGATGCCGCTTCGCCTAATACGCTATGTGAAATAGGAGCGACGTAAATTGAACAAATGTGATAGAATTGCCCTGAATTCTTATATTAACCTTAATGTAAAATGATCTAATCGGGTCTCTGTTCGCCCTACCCTAGAAGTTTAATGTTGCATTTCACTCGTCATATGATGCGCCTTGAGATACCGCCTAGCCCAGTACGCTATCTGAAATAGGAGCGACGTAAGTTTAACAAATGTGATAGAATTACGCTGAATTCTTATATTAACCGTAATATAAAATGATCTAATCGGGTCCCTGTTTGCCTTACCCTAGAAGTTTAATAGTGCATTTTATTCGCCATTCCATGCGCTTTGAGATGCCGCTTAGCCCAGTACGCTATCTGAAATAGGAGCGACGTAAATTGAACAAATGTGATAGATTTCGCTGAATTCTTATATTAACCAAATCATAAAATGATCTAATCGGGTCTCTGTTTGCCCTAGCCTAGAAGATTAATAGTGCATTTTATTCGACATTCCATGCGCTTTGTGATGCCCTTAGCCCAATACGCTATCTGAAATAGGAGCGACGTAAATTGAACAAATGTGATGGAATTTCCCTGAAATGTTATATCAAACAAAATATATAATGATCTAATCGGGTCTCTGATTGCACTATCATAGAAGGTAAGTAGCGCATTTTACTCGCCATTTCATGCGCTTTGAGGTGCCGCTTAGCCCAATACGGTATCTGAAATATGAGCGACGTCAATTGAACAAATGTGATAGAATTTCGCTGAATTCTTATATTAACCTTAATGTAAAATGATCTAATCGGGTCTCTGTTCGCCCTAGCCTAGAAGTTTAATAGTGCATTTTATTCGGCATTTCATGCGCTTTGAGATGCCGCTTAGCCCAATACGCTATCTGAAATAGGAGCGACGTAAGTTGAACGAATGTGATAGAATTACGCTGAATTCTTATATTAACCTTAGTGTAAAATGATCTAATCGGGTCTCTGTTCGCCCTACCCTAGAAGTTTAATAGTGCATGTCACTCGCCATTTCATGCGCTTCGAGATGCCGCTTAGCGCAGTACGCTATCTGATATCGGAGCGACGTAAATTGAACAACTGTGATAGAATCTCCTTGAATTCTTATATTAACCAAAATATAAAATGATCTGATCGGATCTCTGATTGCCCTACCATAGGAGTTTAATAGCGCATTTCAGTCGCCATTCCACGCGCTTTAAGATGCCGCTTAGTCCAGTACGCTATCTGAAATAGGAGCGCCGTAAATTGAACAAATGTGATAGAATTTTGCTGAATTCTTAAATTAACCATAATATAAAATGATCTAATCGGGTCTCTGTTTGTCCTACCCTAGAAGTTTAATGTTGCATTTCACTCGTAATTTCATGCGCTTTGATATGCCGCTTAGTCCAATACGCTATCTGAAATATGAGCGACGTAAATTGAACAAATGTGATAGAATTACGCTTAATTCTTATATTAACCGTAATATAAAATGATCTAATCGGGTCTCTCTTTGCATTACCCTAGAAGTTTAATAGTGCATTTTACTCGCCATTTCATGCGCTTTGAGATGCCGCTTCGCCTAATACGCTATGTGAAATAGGAGCGACGTAAATTGAACAAATGTGATAGAATTGCCCTGAATTCTTATATTAACCTTAATGTAAAATGATCTAATCGGGTCTCTGTTCGCCCTACCCTAGAAGTTTAATGTTGCATTTCACTCGTCATATGATGCGCCTTGAGATACCGCCTAGCCCAGTACGCTATCTGAAATAGGAGCGACGTAAGTTTAACAAATGTGATAGAATTACGCTGAATTCTTATATTAACCGTAATATAAAATGATCTAATCGGGTCCCTGTTTGCCTTACCCTAGAAGTTTAATAGTGCATTTTATTCGCCATTCCATGCGCTTTGAGATGCCGCTTAGCCCAGTACGCTATCTGAAATAGGAGCGACGTAAATTGAACAAATGTGATAGATTTCGCTGAATTCTTATATTAACCAAATCATAAAATGATCTAATCGGGTCTCTGTTTGCCCTAGACTAGAAGATTAATAGTGCATATTATTCGACATTCCATGCGCTTTGTGATGCCCTTAGCCCAATACGCTATCTGAAATAGGAGCGACGTAAATTGAACAAATGTGATGGAATTTCCCTGAAATGTTATATCAAACAAAATATATAATGATCTAATCGGGTCTCTGATTGCACTATCATAGAAGGTAAGTAGCGCATTTTACTCGCCATTTCATGCGCTTTGAGGTGCCGCTTAGCCCAATACGCTATCTGAAATATGAGCGACGTCAATTGAACAAATGTGATAGAATTTCGCTGAATTCTTATATTAACCTTAATGTAAAATGATCTAATCGGGTCTCTGTTCGCCCTAGCCTAGAAGTTTAATAGTGCATTTTATTCGGCATTTCATGCGCTTTGAGATGCCGCTTAGCCCAATACGCTATCTGAAATAGGAGCGACGTAAGTTGAACGAATGTGATAGAATTACGCTGAATTCTTATATTAACCTTAGTGTAAAATGATCTAATCGGGTCTCTGTTCGCCCTACCCTAGAAGTTTAATAGTGCATGTCACTCGCCATTTCATGCGCTTCGAGATGCCGCTTAGCGCAGTACGCTATCTGATATCGGAGCGACGTAAATTGAACAACTGTGATAGAATCTCCTTGAATTCTTATATTAACCAAAATATAAAATGATCTGATCGGATCTCTGATTGCCCTACCATAGGAGTTTAATAGCGCATTTCAGTCGCCATTCCACGCGCTTTAAGATGCCGCTTAGTCCAGTACGCTATCTGAAATAGGAGCGCCGTAAATTGAACAAATGTGATAGAATTTTGCTGAATTCTTAAATTAACCATAATATAAAATGATCTAATCGGGTCTCTGTTTGTCCTACCCTAGAAGTTTAATGTTGCATTTCACTCGTAATTTCATGCGCATTGAGATGCCGCTTAGCCCAATACGCTATCTGAAATAGGAGCGACGTAAACTGAACAAATGTGATAGAATTTCGCTGAATTCTTTTATTAACCATAATGTAAAATGATCTAATCGGGTCTCTGTTCGCCCTAGCCGAGAAGTTTAATAGAGCATTTTATTCGCCATTTCATGCGCTTTGAGATGCCGCTTAGGCCAATACGCTATCTGGAATAGGAGCGACGTAAATTGAACAAATGTGATAGAATTTTTCTGAATTCTTAAATTAACCATAATATAAAATGATCTAATCGGGTCTCTGTTTGTCCTACCCTAGAAGTTTAATAGTGCATTTTACACGCCATTCCATGCGCTTTGAGATGCCGCTTAGCCCAATACGCTATCTGAAATAGGAGCGACGTAAATTGAACAAATGTGATAGAATTTCCCTGAAATGTTATATCAAACAAAATATATAATGATCTAATCGGGTCTCTGATTGCCCTATCATAGAAGGTTAGTAGAGCATTTTACTCGCCATTTCATGCGCTTTGAGATGCCGCGTAGCCCAATACGCTATCGGAAATATGAGCGACGTAAATTGAGCAAATGTGATAGAATTTCGCTGAATTCTTATATTAACCTTAATGTAAAATGATCTAATCGGGTCTCTGTTCGCCCTACCCTAGAAGTTTAATAGTGCATTTCACTCGCTATTCCACGCGCTTTAAGATGCCGGCTAGCCCAGTAGGCTATCTGAAATAGGAGTGACGTAAATTGAACAAATGTGATAGAATTACGCTTATTTCTTATATTAACCGTAATATAAAATGATCTAATCGGGTCTCTCTTTGCATTACCCTAGAAGTTTAATAGTGCATTTTACTCGCCATTTCATGCGCTTTGAGATGCCGCTTAGTCTAATACGCTATGTGAAATAGGAGCGACGTAAATTGAACAAATGTGATAGAATTGCCCTGAATTCTTATATTAACCTTAATGTAAAATGATCTAATCGGGTCTCTGTTCGCACTACCCTAGAAGTTTAATGTTGCATTTCACTCGTCATTTCATGCGCCTTGAGATGCCGCTTAGCCCAATAAGCTATCTGAAATAGGAGCGACGTAAACTGAACAAATGTGATAGCATTACGCTGAATTCTTATATTAACCAAAATGTAAAATGATTTAATCGGGTCTCTGTTCGCCGTAGCCTAGAAGTTTAATAGTGCATTTTATTCGCCATTTCATGCGCTTTGATATGCCGCTTAGCCCAATACGCTATCTGAAATAGGAGCGACGTAAATTTAACAAATGTGATAGAATTACGCTGAATTCTTATATTAACCGTAATATGAAATGGTCTAATCGGGTCCCTGATTGCCCTATCATAGAAGTTTAGTACTGCATTTTACACGCTATTCCACGCGCTTTAAGATGCCGCCTAGCCCAGTACGCTATCTGAAATAGGAACGACGTAAATTGAACAAATGTGATAGAATTTTGCTGAATTCTTAAATTAACCATAATATGAAATGATCTAATCGGGTCTCTGTTTGCCCTACCCTAGAAGTTTAATAGTGCATTTCACTCGTCACTTCATTCGCTTTGAGATGCCGCAAAGCCCAATACGCTATCTGAAATAGGAGCGACGTAAGTTGAACAAATGTGATAGAATTTCGGAGAATTCTTATATTAACCAAAATATAAAATGATCTAATCGGGTCTCTGTTCGCCCTAGCCTAGAAGTTTAATAGTGCATTTTAGTCGCCATTTCACGTGCTTTGAGATGCCGCTTAGCCCAATACGCTATCTGAAATAGGAGCGACGTAAATTGAACGAATGTGATAGAATTTCGCTGAATTCTTATATTATCCAAAATATAAAATGATCTAATCGGGTCTCTGATTGCCCTATCATAGAAGTTTAATAATGCATTTTACTCGCCATTCCACGCGCTTTAAGATGCCGCCTAGCCCAGTACGCTATCTGAAATAGGAGCGACGTAAGTTGAACGAATGTGATAGAATTACGCTGAATTCTTATATTAACCGTAATATAAAATGATCTAATCGGGACTCTCTTTGCCTTACCCTAGAAGTTTAATAGTGCATTTCACTCGTCCTTTCATGCGCTTTGAGATGCCGCTTAGCACACTGCGCTATCTGAAATAGGAGAAACGTAAATTGAACAAATGTGATAGAATTTCGCTGAATTCTTTTATTAACCATAATGTAAAATGGTCTAATCGGGTCTCTGTTCGCCCTAGCCTATAAGTTTAATAGTGAATTTTATTCTCCATTTCATGCGCTTTGAGATGCCGCTTAGCCCAATAAGCTATCTGAAATAGGAGCGACGTAAATTGAACAAATGTGATAGCATTACGCTGAATTCTTATATTAACCATAATATAAAATGATCGAATCGGGTCTCTGATTGCCCTATCTTAGAAGGCTAATAGTGCATTTTACTCGCTATTCCACGCGCTTTAAGATGCCGGGTAGCCCAGTAGGCTATCTGAAATAGGAGTGACGTAAATTGAACAAATGTGATAGAATTTCCCTGAAATCTTATATTAAACAAAATATAAAATGATCTAATCGGGTCTCTGATTGCCGTATCATCGAAGTTTAATAGTGCATTTTGCTCGCCATTTCATGCGCTTTGAGATGCCGCTTAGCCCAACACGCTATCTGAAATAGGAGCGGCGTAGGTTGAACAAATGTGATAGAATTACGCTGTATTCTTATATTAACCGTAATATAAAATGATCTAATCGGGTCTCTGTTTGCTTTACCCTAGAAGTTTAATAGTGCATTTTACTCGCCATTTCATGCGCTTTGAGATGCCGCTTAGCCCAATACGCTATCTGAAATAGGAGCGGCGTAGGTTGAACAAATGTGATAGAATTGCGCTGTATTCTTATATTAACCGTAATATAAAATGATCTAATCGGGTCTCTGTTTGCTTTACCCTAGAAGTTTAATAGTGCCTTTTACTCGCCATTTCGTGCGCTTTGAGATGCCGCTTAGCCCACACGCTATCTGAAATAGGAGAGACGTAAATTGAACAAATGTGATAGAATTTCCCTGAATTCTTATATCAACCTTAATGTAAAATGAACTAATCGGGTCTCTGTTCGCCCTACCCTAGCAGTTTAATAGTGCATTTCACTCGCTATTCCACGCGCTTTAAGATGCCGGCTAGCCCAGTACGCTATCTTAAATAGGAGCGACGTAAATTGAACAAATGTGATAGAATTTCGCTGAATTCTTAAATTAACCATAATACAAAATGATCTAATCGGGTCTCCGATTGCCCTACCCTAGAAGTTTAATAGTGCATTTTACTCGCCATTCCATGCGCTTTGATATGCCGCGTAGCCCAATACGCTATCTGAAATATAAGCGACGTAAATTGAACAAATGTGATAGAATTTCCCTGAAATCTTATATTAAACAAAATATAAAATAATCTAATCGGGTCTCTGATTGCCCTATCATAGAAGGTTAGTAGCGCATTTTACTCGCCAGTTCATGCGCTTTGAGATGCCGCTTAGCCCAATACGCTATCTGAAATATGAGCGACGTAAATTGAACAAATGTGAAACAATTACGCTTAATTCTTATATTGACCGTAATATAAAATGATCTAATCGGGTCTCTCTTTCCCTTACCCTAGAAGTTTAATAGTGCACTTCACTCGTCATTTCATGCGCTTTGAGATGACGCTTAGCCCAATACGCTATCTGAAATAGGAGCGGCGTAGGTTGAACAAATGTGATAGAATTACGCTGTATTCTTATATTAACCGTAATATAAAATGATCTAATCGGGTCTCTGTTTGCTTTACCCTAGAAGTTTAATAGTGCATTTTACTCGCCATTTCATGCGCTTTGAGATTCCGCTTAGCCCAATACGCTATCTGAAATAGGAGCGACGTAAATTGAACAAATGTGATAGATTTCGCTGAATTCTTGTATTAACCAAACTATAAAATGATCTAATCGGGTCTCTGATTGCCCTATCATAGAAGTTTAATAGTGCATTTTACTCGCCATTCCACGCGCTTTAAGATGCCGCCCAGCCCAGCACGCTATCTGAAATAGGAGCAACGTAAATTGAACAAATGTGATATAATTTCGTTGAATTCTTAAATTAACCAAAATATAAAATGATCTAATCGGGTCTCAGTTTGCCCTACCCTAGAAGTATAATAGTGCATTTTACTCGGCATTTCATGCGCTTTGAGATGCCGCTTAGCCCAATACGCTATCTGTAATAGGAGCGACGTAAATCGAACAAATGTGATATAATTTCGTAGAATTCTTAAATTAACCATAATATAGAATGATCTAATCGGGTCTCTGATTGCCCTATCTTAGAAGGCTAATAGTGCATTTTACTCGCTATTCCACGCGCTTTAAGATGCCGGGTAGCCCAGTAGGCTATCTGAAATAGGAGTGACGTAAATTGAACAAATGTGATAGAATCTCCATGAAATCTTATATTAAACAAAATATAAAATGATCTAATCGGGTCTCTGATTGCCGTATCATCGTAGTTTAATAGTGCATTTTGCTCGCCATTTCATGCTCTTTGAGATGCCGCTTAGCCCAATACGCTATCTGAAATATGAGCGACGTAAATTGGACAAATGTGATAGAATTTCGCTGAATTCTTAAATTAACCATAATATAAAATGATCTATTCGGGTCTCTGTTTGCCATACCCTAGAAGTTTAATAGTGCATTTTGCTCGCCATTTCATGCGCTCTGAGATGCCGCTTAGCCCAATACGCTATCTGAAATAGGAGCGGCGTAAATTGAACAAATGGGATAGAATTTCCCTGAATTCTTATATTAACCTTAATGTAAAATGAACTAATCGGGTCTCTGTTTGCCCTAGCCTAGAAGATTAATAGTGCATTTTATTCGACATTCCATGCGCTTTGAGATGCCGCTTAGCCCAATACGCTATCTGAAATAGGAGCGACGTAAATTGAACAAATGTGACAGAATTTCGCTGAATTCTTATATTAACCGTAATATAAAATGATCTAATCGGGTCTCTCTTTGCCTTACCCTAGAAGTTTAATAGTGCATTTCACTCGTCATTTCATGCGCTTTGAGATGCCGCTTAGCCCACTACGCTATCTGAAATAGGAGAGACGTAAATTGAACAAATGTGATAGAATTTCCCTGAATTCTTATATCAACCTTAATGTAAAATGAACTAATCGGATCTCTGTTCCCCCTACCCTAGCAGTTTAATAGTGCATTTCACTCGCTATTCCACGCGCTTTAAGATGCCTGCTAGCCCAGTACGCTATCTTAAATAGGAGCGACGCAAATTGAACAAATGTGATAGAATTTCGCAGAATTCTTAAATTAACCATAATACAAAATGATCTAATCGGGTCTCCGATTGCCCTACCCTAGAAGTTTAATAGTGCATTTTACTCGCCATTCCATGCGCTTTGATATGCCGCGTCGCCCAATACGCTATCTGAAATATAAGCGACGTAAATTGAACAAATGTGATAGAATTTCCCTGAAATCTTATATTAAACAAAATATAAAATAATCTAATCGGGTCTCTGATTGCCCTATCATAGAAGGTTAGTAGCGCATTTTACTCGCCAGTTCATGCGCTTTGAGATGCCGCTTAGCCCAATACGCTATCTGAAATAGGAGCGGCGTAGGTTGAACAAATGTGATAGAATTACGCTGTATTCTTATATTAACCGTAATATAAAATGATCTAATCGGGTCTCTGTTTGCTTTACCCTAGAAGTGTAATAGTGCATTTTACTCGTCATTTCATGCGCTTTGAGATTCCGCTTAGCCCAATACGCTATCTGAAATAGGAGCGACGTAAATTGAACAAATGTGATAGATTTCGCTGAATTCTTATATTAACCAAATTATAAAATGATCTAATCGGGTCTCTGTTTGCCCTACCCTAGAAGTATAATAGTGCATTTTACTCGGCATTTCATGCGCTTTGAGATGCCGCTTAGCCCAATACGCTATCTGTAATAGGAGCGACGTAAATCGAACAAATGTGATATAGTTTCGTAGAATTCTTAAATTAACCATAATATAAAATGATCTAATCGGGTCTCTGATTGCCCTATCTTAGAAGGCTAATAGTGCATTTTACTCGCTATTCCACGCGCTTTAAGATGCCGGGTAGCCCAGTAGGCTATCTGAAATAGGAGTGACGTAAATTGAACAAATGTGATAGAATTTCCCTGAAATCTTATATTAAACAAAATATAAAATGATCTAATCGGGTCTCTGATTGCCGTACCATCGTAGTTTAATAGTGCATTTTGCTCTCCATTTCATGCGCTTTGAGATGCCGCTTAGCCCAATACGCTATCTGAAATATGAGCGACGTAAATTGAACAAATGTGATAGAATTTCGCTGAATTCTTATATTAACCTTAATGTAAAATGATCTAATCGGGTCTCTGTTTGCCCTAGCCTAGAAGATTAATAGTGCATTTTATTCGACATTCCATGCGCTTTGAGATGCCGCTTAGCCCAATACGCTATCTGAAATAGGAGCGACGTAAAATGAACAAATGTGATAGAATTTCCCTGAAATCTTATATTAAACAAAATATAAAATGATCTAATCGGGTCTCTGATTGCCCTATCATCGAAGTTTAATAGTGCATTTCACTCGCAATTCCGCGCGCTTTAAGATGCCGCCTAGCGCAGTACGCTATCTTAAATAGGAGCGACGTAAATTGGACAAATGTGATAGAATTTTGCTGAATTCTTAAATTAACCATAATACAAAATGATCTAATCGGGTCTCTGTTTGCCCTACCCTAGAAGTATAATAGTGCATTTTACTCGCCATTTCATGCGCTTTGAGATGCCGCTTAGTCCAATACGCTATCTGAAATATGAGCGACGTAAATTGAACAAATGTGATAGAATTACGCTTAATTCTTATATTAACCGTAATATAAAATGATCTAATCGGGTCTCTCTTTGCATTACCCTAGAAGTTTAATAGTGCATTTTACTCGCCATTTCATGCGCTTTGAGATGCCGCTTAGCCTAATACGCTATGTGAAATAGGAGCGACGTAAATTGAACAAATGTGATAGAATTGCCCTGAATTCTTATATTAACCTTAATGTAAAATGATCTAATCGGGTCTCTGTTCGCCCTACCCTAGAAGTTTAATGTTGCATTTCACTCGTCATATGATGCGCCTTGAGATACCGCCTAGCCCAGTACGCTATCTGAAATAGGAGCGACGTAAGTTTAACAAATGTGATAGAATTACGCTGAATTCTTATATTAACCGTAATATAAAATGATCTAATCGGGTCCCTGTTTGCCTTACCCTAGAAGTTTAATAGTGCATTTTATTCGCCATTCCATGCGCTTTGAGATGCCGCTTAGCCCAGTACGCTATCTGAAATAGGAGCGACGTAAATTGAACAAATGTGATAGATTTCGCTGAATTCTTATATTAACCAAATCATAAAATGATCTAATCGGGTCTCTGTTTGCCCTAGCCTAGAAGATTAATAGTGCATTTTATTCGACATTCCATGCGCTTTGTGATGCCCTTAGCCCAATACGCTATCTGAAATAGGAGCGACGTAAATTGAACAAATGTGATGGAATTTCCCTGAAATGTTATATCAAACAAAATATATAATGATCTAATCGGGTCTCTGATTGCACTATCATAGAAGGTAAGTAGCGCATTTTACTCGCCATTTCATGCGCTTTGAGGTGCCGCTTAGCCCAATACGGTATCTGAAATATGAGCGACGTCAATTGAACAAATGTGATAGAATTTCGCTGAATTCTTATATTAACCTTAATGTAAAATGATCTAATCGGGTCTCTGTTCGCCCTAGCCTAGAAGTTTAATAGTGCATTTTATTCGGCATTTCATGCGCTTTGAGATGCCGCTTAGCCCAATACGCTATCTGAAATAGGAGCGACGTAAGTTGAACGAATGTGATAGAATTACGCTGAATTCTTATATTAACCTTAGTGTAAAATGATCTAATCGGGTCTCTGTTCGCCCTACCCTAGAAGTTTAATAGTGCATGTCACTCGCCATTTCATGCGCTTCGAGATGCCGCTTAGCGCAGTACGCTATCTGATATCGGAGCGACGTAAATTGAACAACTGTGATAGAATCTCCTTGAATTCTTATATTAACCAAAATATAAAATGATCTGATCGGATCTCTGATTGCCCTACCATAGGAGTTTAATAGCGCATTTCAGTCGCCATTCCACGCGCTTTAAGATGCCGCTTAGTCCAGTACGCTATCTGAAATAGGAGCGCCGTAAATTGAACAAATGTGATAGAATTTTGCTGAATTCTTAAATTAACCATAATATAAAATGATCTAATCGGGTCTCTGTTTGTCCTACCCTAGAAGTTTAATGTTGCATTTCACTCGTAATTTCATGCGCTTTGATATGCCGCTTAGTCCAATACGCTATCTGAAATATGAGCGACGTAAATTGAACAAATGTGATAGAATTACGCTTAATTCTTATATTAACCGTAATATAAAATGATCTAATCGGGTCTCTCTTTGCATTACCCTAGAAGTTTAATAGTGCATTTTACTCGCCATTTCATGCGCTTTGAGATGCCGCTTAGCCTAATACGCTATGTGAAATAGGAGCGACGTAAATTGAACAAATGTGATAGAATTGCCCTGAATTCTTATATTAACCTTAATGTAAAATGATCTAATCGGGTCTCTGTTCGCCCTACCCTAGAAGTTTAATGTTGCATTTCACTCGTCATATGATGCGCCTTGAGATACCGCCTAGCCCAGTACGCTATCTGAAATAGGAGCGACGTAAGTTTAACAAATGTGATAGAATTACGCTGAATTCTTATATTAACCGTAATATAAAATGATCTAATCGGGTCCCTGTTTGCCTTACCCTAGAAGTTTAATAGTGCATTTTATTCGCCATTCCATGCGCTTTGAGATGCCGCTTAGCCCAGTACGCTATCTGAAATAGGAGCGACGTAAATTGAACAAATGTGATAGATTTCGCTGAATTCTTATATTAACCAAATCATAAAATGATCTAATCGGGTCTCTGTTTGCCCTAGCCTAGAAGATTAATAGTGCATTTTATTCGACATTCCATGCGCTTTGTGATGCCCTTAGCCCAATACGCTATCTGAAATAGGAGCGACGTAAATTGAACAAATGTGATGGAATTTCCCTGAAATGTTATATCAAACAAAATATATAATGATCTAATCGGGTCTCTGATTGCACTATCATAGAAGGTAAGTAGCGCATTTTACTCGCCATTTCATGCGCTTTGAGGTGCCGCTTAGCCCAATACGCTATCTGAAATATGAGCGACGTCAATTGAACAAATGTGATAGAATTTCGCTGAATTCTTATATTAACCTTAATGTAAAATGATCTAATCGGGTCTCTGTTCGCCCTAGCCTAGAAGTTTAATAGTGCATTTTATTCGCCATTTCATGCGCTTTGAGATGCCGCTTAGCCCAATACGCTATCTGAAATAGGAGCGACGTAAGTTGAACGAATGTGATAGAATTACGCTGAATTCTTATATTAACCTTAGTGTAAAATGATCTAATCGGGTCTCTGTTCGCCCTACCCTAGAAGTTTAATAGTGCATGTCACTCGCCATTTCATGCGCTTCGAGATGCCGCTTAGCGCAGTACGCTATCTGATATCGGAGCGACGTAAATTGAACAACTGTGATAGAATCTCCTTGAATTCTTATATTAACCAAAATATAAAATGATCTGATCGGATCTCTGATTGCCCTACCATAGGAGTTTAATAGCGCATTTCAGTCGCCATTCCACGCGCTTTAAGATGCCGCTTAGTCCAGTACGCTATCTGAAATAGGAGCGCCGTAAATTGAACAAATGTGATAGAATTTTGCTGAATTCTTAAATTAACCATAATATAAAATGATCTAATCGGGTCTCTGTTTGTCCTACCCTAGAAGTTTAATGTTGCATTTCACTCGTAATTTCATGCGCATTGAGATGCCGCTTAGCCCAATACGCTATCTGAAATAGGAGCGACGTAAACTGAACAAATGTGATAGAATTTCGCTGAATTCTTTTATTAACCATAATGTAAAATGATCTAATCGGGTCTCTGTTCGCCCTAGCCGAGAAGTTTAATAGAGCATTTTATTCGCCATTTCATGCGCTTTGAGATGCCGCTTAGGCCAATACGCTATCTGGAATAGGAGCGACGTAAATTGAACAAATGTGATAGAATTTTTCTGAATTCTTAAATTAACCATAATATAAAATGATCTAATCGGGTCTCTGTTTGTCCTACCCTAGAAGTTTAATAGTGCATTTTACACGCCATTCCATGCGCTTTGAGATGCCGCTTAGCCCAATACGCTATCTGAAATAGGAGCGACGTAAATTGAACAAATGTGATAGAATTTCCCTGAAATGTTATATCAAACAAAATATATAATGATCTAATCGGGTCTCTGATTGCCCTATCATAGAAGGTTAGTAGCGCATTTTACTCGCCATTTCATGCGCTTTGAGATGCCGCGTAGCCCAATACGCTATCGGAAATATGAGCGACGTAAATTGAGCAAATGTGATAGAATTTCGCTGAATTCTTATATTAACCTTAATGTAAAATGATCTAATCGGGTCTCTGTTCGCCCTACCCTAGAAGTTTAATAGTGCATTTCACTCGCTATTCCACGCGCTTTAAGATGCCGGCTAGCCCAGTAGGCTATCTGAAATAGGAGTGACGTAAATTGAACAAATGTGATAGAATTACGCTTATTTCTTATATTAACCGTAATATAAAATGATCTAATCGGGTCTCTCTTTGCATTACCCTAGAAGTTTAATAGTGCATTTTACTCGCCATTTCATGCGCTTTGAGATGCCGCTTAGTCTAATACGCTATGTGAAATAGGAGCGACGTAAATTGAACAAATGTGATAGAATTGCCCTGAATTCTTATATTAACCTTAATGTAAAATGATCTAATCGGGTCTCTGTTCGCACTACCCTAGAAGTTTAATGTTGCATTTCACTCGTCATTTCATGCGCCTTGAGATGCCGCTTAGCCCAATAAGCTATCTGAAATAGGAGCGACGTAAACTGAACAAATGTGATAGCATTACGCTGAATTCTTATATTAACCAAAATGTAAAATGATTTAATCGGGTCTCTGTTCGCCGTAGCCTAGAAGTTTAATAGTGCATTTTATTCGCCATTTCATGCGCTTTGATATGCCGCTTAGCCCAATACGCTATCTGAAATAGGAGCGACGTAAATTTAACAAATGTGATAGAATTACGCTGAATTCTTATATTAACCGTAATATGAAATGGTCTAATCGGGTCCCTGATTGCCCTATCATAGAAGTTTAGTACTGCATTTTACACGCTATTCCACGCGCTTTAAGATGCCGCCTAGCCCAGTACGCTATCTGAAATAGGAACGACGTAAATTGAACAAATGTGATAGAATTTTGCTGAATTCTTAAATTAACCATAATATGAAATGATCTAATCGGGTCTCTGTTTGCCCTACCCTAGAAGTTTAATAGTGCATATCACTCGTCACATCATGCGCTTTGAGATGCCGCAAAGCCCAATACGCTATCTGAAATAGGAGCGACGTAAGTTGAACAAATGTGATAGAATTTCGCAGAATTCTTATATTTACCAAAATATAAAATGATCTAATCGGGTCTCTGTTCGCCCTAGCCTAGAAGTTTAATAGTGCATTTTAGTCGCCATTTCACGCGCTTTGAGATGCCGCTTAGCCCAATACGCTATCTGAAATAGGAGCGACGTAAATTGAACGAATGTGATAGAATTTCGCTGAATTCTTATATTATCCAAAATATAAAATGATCTAATCGGGTCTCTGATTGCCCTATCATAGAAGTTTAATAGTGCATTTTACTCGCCATTCCACGCGCTTTAAGATGCCGCCTAGCCCAGTACGCTATCTGAAATAGGAGCGACGTAAGTTGAACGAATGTGATAGAATTACGCTGAATTCTTATATTAACCGTAATATAAAATGATCTAATCGGGACTCTCTTTGCCTTACCCTAGAAGTTTAATAGTGCATTTCACTCGTCCTTTCATGCGCTTTGAGATGCCGCTTAGCACACTGCGCTATCTGAAATAGGAGAAACGTAAATTGAACAAATGTGATAGAATTTCGCTGAATTCTTTTATTAACCATAATGTAAAATGGTCTAATCGGGTCTCTGTTCGCCCTAGCCTATAAGTTTAATAGTGAATTTTATTCTCCATTTCATGCGCTTTGAGATGCCGCTTAGCCCAATAAGCTATCTGAAATAGGAGCGACGTAAATTGAACAAATGTGATAGCATTACGCTGAATTCTTATATTAACCATAATACAAAATGATCTAATCGGGTCTCTGTTCGCCCTACCCTAGAAGTTTAATAGTGCATTTTACTCGCCATTTCATGCGCTTTGAGATGCCGCTTAGGCCAATCAGCTATCTGAAATAGGAGCGACGTAAATTGAACAAATGTGATAGAATTTCGCTGAATTCTTAAATTAACCATAATATAAAATGATCTAATCGGGTCTCTGTTTGCCCTACCCTAGAAGTTTAATAGTGCATTTCACTCGTAATTTCATGCGCTTTGAGATGCCGCGAAGCCCTATAAGCTATCTGAAATAGGAGCGACGTAAATAGAACAAATGTGATAGAATTTCCCTGAAATCTTATATTAAACAAAATATAAAATTATCTAATCGGGTCTCTGTTTGCCCTACCTTAGAAGTTTAATAGTGCATTTTACTCGCCATGTCATGCGCTTTCAGATGCCGCTTAGCCCAATACGCAATCTTTAATAGGAGCGACGTAAATTGAACAAATGTGATAGAATTTCGCTGAATTCTTAAATTAACCATAATACAAAATGATCTAATCGGGTCTCTGTTCGCCCTACCCTAGAAGTTTAATAGTGCATTTTACTCGCCATTTCATGCGCTTTGAGATGCCGCTTAGGCCAATCAGCTATCTGAAATAGGAGCGACGTAAATTGAACAAATGTGATAGAATTTTGCTGAATTCTGAAATTAACCATAATATGAAATGATCTAATCGGGTCTCTGTTTGACCTAGCCTAGAAGTTTAATCGTGCATTTTATTCGCCATTTCATGCGCTTTGAGATGCCGCTTAGTCCTATACGCTATCTGAAATAGGAGCGACGTAAATTGAACAAATGTGATAGAATTTCGCTGAATTCTTATATTAACCAAAATATAAAATGATCTAATCGGGTCTCTGATTGCCCTATCATAGAAGTTTAATAGTGCATCTTACCCGCCATTTCATGCGCTTTGAGAAGCCGCATAGCACAATACGCTATCTGAAATAGGAGCGACGTAAGTCGAACAAATGTGATAGAATTTCGCTGAATTCTTATATTAACCGAAATATAAAATGATCTAATCGGGTCTCTGACTGCCCTATCATAGAAGTTTAATAGTGCATTTTACTCGCCATTCCACGCGCTTTATGATGCCGCCTAGCCCAGTACGCCAGCTGAAATAGGAGCGACGTAAATTGTACAACTGTGATAGAATTTCGCTGAATTCTTTTATTAAACAAAATATAAAATGATCTAATCGGGTCTCTGATTGCCCTATCATAGAAGTTTAATAGTGCATTTTACTCGTCATTTCATGCGCTTTGAGATGCCGCTTAGCTCAATACGCTATCTGCAATAGGAGCGACCTAAATTGAACAAATGTGATAGAAATTCGCTGAATTCTTAAATTAACCATATTATAAAATGATCTAATCGGGTCTCTGTTTGCCCTAACCTAGAAGTTCAATAGTGCATTTTACCTGCATTTCATGCGCTTTGAGAAGCCGCACAGCACAATACGCTATCTGAAATAGGAGCGACGTAAATTGAACAAATGTGATAGAATTTCCCTGAATTCTTATATTAACCTTAATGTAAAATGATCTTATCGGGTCTCTGATTGCCCTATCATTGAAGTTTAATTGTGCATTTTACACGCCATTCCACGCGCTTGAAGATGCCGCCTAGTCTAGTACGCTATCTGAAATAGGAGCGACGTAAATTGAACAAATGTGATAGAATTTCCCTGAATTCTTATATTAACCTTAATGTAAAATGATCTAAGTGGGTCTCTGTTCGCCCTACCCTAGAAGTTTAATAGTGCATTTTACCCGCCATTTCATGCGCTTTGAGAAGCCTTTTAGCCCAATACGCTATCTGAAATAGGAGCGACGTAAATTGAACAAATGTGATAGAATTTCGCTGAATTCTTATAATAATCAAAATATATAATGATCTAATCGGGTCTCTGTTTTCCCTACCCTAGAAGTTTAATAGTGCATTTTACTCGCCATTTCATGCGCTTTGAGATGCCGCTTAGCCCAATACGCTGTCTGAAATAGGAGCGACGTAAATTGAACAAATATGATAGCATTACGCTGAATTCTTATATTAACCAAAATATCAAATGATCTAATCGGGTCTCTGATTGCCCTATCATAGAAGTTTAGTAGTGCATTTTACTCGCCATTCGACGCGCTTTAAGATGCCGCCTAGCACAGTACGCTATCTGAAATAGGAGCGACGTAAGTTGAACAAATGTGATAGAATTAGGCTGAATTCTTATATTAACCCTAATATAAAATGATCTAATCGGGTCTCTGTTTGCCCTACCCTAGAAGTTTAATAGTGCGTTTTACTCGACATTTCATGCGCTTTGAGATGCCGCTTAGCCCAATACGCTATCTGAAATAGGAGCGACATAAATTGAACAAATGTGATAGAATTTCGCTGCATTCATATATTAACCAAAATATAAAATGATCTAATCGGGTCTCTGATTGCCCTATCATAGAAGTTTAATAGTGCATTTTACTCATCATTTCATGCGCTTTAAGATGCCGCTTAGCCCAGTACGTTATCTGAAATAGGAGCGACGTAAATTGAACAAATGTTATAGATTTTTGCTGAATTCTTAAATTAACCATACTATAAAATGATCTAATCGGGTCTCTGTTTGCCCTACCCTAGAAGTTTAATAGTGCATTTCACTCGTAATTTCATGCGCTTTGAGATGCCGCGAAGCCCAATAAGCTATCTGAAATAGGAGCGACGTAAATAGAACAAATGTGATAGAATTTCCCTGAAATCTTATATTAAACCAAATATAAAATTATCTAATCGGGTCTCTGTTTGCCCTACCTTAGAAGTTTAATAGTGCATTTTACTCGCCATGTCATGCGCTTTCAGATGCCGCTTAGCCCAATACGCAATCTTTAATAGGAGCGACGTAAATTGAACAAATGTGATAGAATTTCGCTGAATTCTTAAATTAACCATAATACAAAATGATCTAATCGGGTCTCTGTTCGCCCTACCCTAGAAGTTTAATAGTGCATTTTACTCGCCATTTCATGCGCTTTAAGATGCCGCCTAGCCCAGTACGCTATCTGAAATAGGAGCGACGTAAGTTGAACAAATGTGATAGAATTTCGCTGAATTCTTAAATTAACCATAATATAAAATGATCTAATCGGGCCTCTGTTTGCCCTACCCTAGAAGTTTAATAGTGCATTTCACTCGTCACTTCATGCGCTTAGAGATGCCGCCTAGCCCAATACGCTATCTGAAATTGGAGCGACGTAAGTTGACCAAATGTGATAGAATTTCGCTGAATTCTTAAATTAACCATAATATAAAATGATATAATCGGGTCTCTGTTCGCCCTAGCCTAGAACATTAATAGTGCATTTTATTCGACATTTCATACACTTTGAGATGAGGCTTTCCCCAAAACGCTATCTGAAATAGGAGCGACGTAAATTGAACAAATGTGATAGAATTTCACTGAATTCTTATATTAACCAAAATATAAAATGATCTAATCGGGTCTCTGATTGCCCTAGCATAGAAGTTTAATAGTGCATTTTACGCGCCATTCCGCGCGCTTTAAGACGCCGCATAGCCCAGTTCGCTATCTGAAATAGGAGCGACGTAAATTGAACAAATGTGATAGAATTTTGCTGAATTCTTAAATTAACCATAGTATAAAATGATCTAATCGGGTCTCTGTTTGCCCTACCCTAGAAGTTTAATAGTGTATTTTGCTCGCCATTTCATGCGCTTTGAGATGCCGCTTAGCCCAATACGCTATTTGAAATAGGAGCGACGTAAGTTGAACAAATGTGATAGAATTTCGCTGAATTCTTTTATTAACCATAATGTAAAATGGTCTAATCGGGTCTCTGTTCGACCTAGCCTAGAAGTTTAACAGTGCATTTTACTCGCCATTTCATGGGCTTTGAGATGCCGCTTAGCCCAATACGCTATCTGAAATAGAAGCGACGTAAGTTGAACAAATGTGATAGAATTTCGCTGAATTCTTAAATTAACCATATTATAAAATGATCTAATCGGGTCTCTGATTGCCCTAGCATAGAAGTTTAATAGTGCATTTTACTCGCCATTCCGCGCGCTTTAAGACGCCGCACAGCCCAGTTCGCTATCTGAAATAGGAGCGACGTAAATTGAACAAATGTGATAGAATTTTGCTGAATTCTTAAATTAACCATAGTATAAAATGGTCTAATCGGGTCTCTGTTCGACCTAGCCTAGAAGTTTAATAATGCATTTTACTCGCCATTTCATGGGCTTTGAGATGCCGCTTAGCCCATTACGCTATCTGAAATAGGAGCGACGTAAATTGAACAAATGTGATGGAATTTCCCTGAAATCTTATATTAAACAAAATATAAAATGATCTAATCGGGTCTCTGATTGCCCTATCATAGAAGTTTAATAGTGCATTTTTCTCGCCATTTCATGTGCTTTGAGGTGCCGCATAGCCCAATACGCTATCTGGAATAGGAGCGACGTAAATTGAACAAATGTGATAGAATTTCCCTGAATTCTTATATTAACCTTAATGTAAAATGATCTAATCGGGTCTCTGTTTGCCCGACCCTAGAGGTTTAATAGTGCATTTCACTCGTCATTTCATGCGCTTTGAGATGCCGCTATGCACAATAAGCTATCAGGAATAGGAGCGACGTAAATTGAACAAATGTAATAGAATTTTGCTGAATTCTTAAATTAACCATAGTATAAAATGATGTAATCGGTTCTCTGTTTGCCCTACCCTAGAAGTTTAATAGTGCATTTTGCTCGCCATTTCATGCGCTTTGAGATGCCGCTTAGCCCAATACGCTATATGAAATAGGAGCGACGTAAGTTGAACAAATGTGATAGAATTTCGCTGAATTCTTTTATTAACCATAATGTAAAATGGTCTAATCGGGTCTCTGTTCGACCTAGCCTAGAAGTCTAATAGTGCATTTCACTCGCCATTTCATGCGCTTTGAGATGCCGCTTAGCCCAATACGCTATCTGAAATAGGAGCGACCTAAATTGAACAAATGTGATAGAATTTCGCTGAATTCTTTTATTAACCATAATGTAAAATTATCTAATCGGATCTCTGTTCGCCCTAGCCTAGAACTTTAATAGTGCATTTTATTCGCCATTTCATACGCTTTGAGATGAGGCTTTGCCCAAAACGCTATCTGAAATAGGAGCGACGTAAATTGAACAAATGTGATAGAATTTCACTGAATTCTTATATTAACCAAAATATAAAATGATGTAATCGGGTCTCTGATTGCCCTAGCGTAGAAGTTTAATAGTGCATTTTACGCGCCATTCCGCGCGCTTTATGAAGCCGCATAGCCCTGTTCGCTATCTGAAATAGGAGCGACGTAAATTGAACAAATGTGATAGAATTTTGCTGAATTCTTAAATTAACCATAATATAAAATGATCTAATCGGGTCTCTGCTTGCCCTACCCTAGAAGTTTAATAGTGCATTTTACTCGTCATTTCATGCGCTTTGAGATGCCGCTTTGCCCAATACGCTATCTGAAATAGGAGCGACGTAAATTGAACGAATGTGATAGAATTTCGCTCACTTCTTAAATTAACCATAATATAAAATGATCTAATCGGGTTTCTGTTTGCCCTACCCTAGAACTTTAATAGTGCATTTTACTCGTCATTTCATGCGCTTTGAGATGCCGCTTAGCCTAATACGCTATCTGAAATAGGAGCGATATAAATTGAACAAATGTGATAGAATTTCGCTGAATTCTTTTCTTAACCATAATGTAAAATGATCTGATCGGGTCTCTGTTTGCCTTATCCTAGAAGTTTAATAGTGCATTATACTCGCCATTTCATGCGCTTTGAGATACCGCTTAGCCCAATACGCTATCTGAAACAGGAGCGACATAATTTGAACAAATGTGATAGAATTTCGCTGAATTCTTAAATTAACCATAATATAAAATGATCTAATCGGGTCTCTGTTTGCCGTACCCTAGAAGTTTAACAGTGCATTTTACTCGCCATTTCATGCGCTTTGAGATGCCGCATAGCCCAATACGCTATCTGAAATAGGAGCGACGTAAGTTGAACAAATGTGATAGAATTTCGCTGAATTCTTTTATTAAACATAACGTAAAATGATCTAATAGGGTCTCTGTACGCCCTAGCCTAGAAGTATAATAGTGCATCTTACTCGCCATTTCATGCGCTTTGAGATGCCGCTTAGCCCAATACGCTATCTGAAATAGGAGCGACGTAAATTGAACAAATGTGATAGTTTTCGCTGAATTCTTATATTAGCCAAATTATAAAATGATCTAATCGGGTCTCTGATTGCCCTATCATAGAAGTCTAATAGTGCATTTTACTCGCCATTCCACGCGCTTTAAGATGCCGCCCAGCCCGGTACGCTATCTGAAATAGGAGCAACGTAAATTGAACAAATGTGATATAATTTCGTTGAATTCTTAAATTAACCAAAATATAAAATGTCTAATCGGGTCCCTGTTTGCCTTACCCTAGAAGTCTAATAGTGCATTTTCTCGCCATTTCATGAGCTTTGAGATGCCGCTTAGCCCAATACGCTATCTGAAATAGCAGCGACGTAAATTGAACAAGTGTGATAGAATTTCGTTGAATTCTTAAATTAACCATAATATAAAATGATCTAATCGGGTCTCTGTTTGCCATACCCTAGAAGTTTAATAGTGCATTTTACTCGCCATTTCATGCGCTTTGAGATGCCGTTTAGCCCAATACGCTATCTGAAACAGGAGCGACATAATTTGAACAAATGTGATAGAATTTCCCTGAATTCTTATATTAACCCAAATATAAAATGATGTAATCGTGTCTCTTATTGCCCTATCATCGAAGTTTAATAGTGCATTTCACTCGCCACTCCACGCGCTTTAAGATGCCGCCTAGCCCAGTACGCTATCTGAAATAGGAGCGACGTAAATTGAACAAATGTGATAGAATTTTGCTGAATTCTTAAATTAACCATAATATAAAATGATCTAATCGGGTCTCTGTTTGCCATACCCTAGAAGTTTAATAGTGGATTTTGCTCGCCATTTCATGCGCTTTGAGATGCCGCTTAGCCCAATACGCTATCTGAAATAGGAGCGACGTAATTTGAACAAATGTGATAGAATTTCGCTTTATTCTTATATTAACCAAAATATAAAATGGTCTAATCGGGTCTCTGATTGCCCTATCATCGAAGTTTAATAGTGCATTTCACTCGCCATTCCACGCGCTTTATGATGCCGCCTAGCGCAGTACGCTATCTGAAATAGATGCGACGTAAATTGAACAAATGTGATAGAATTTTGCTGAGTTCTTAAATTAACCATAATTCAAAATGATCTAATCGGGTCTCTGTTTGCCCTACCCTAGAAGTATAATCGTGCATTTTACTCGCCATTTCATGCGCTTTGAGATGCCGTTTAGCCCAATACGCTATCTGAAATATGAGCGACGTAAATTGAACAAATGTGATAGAATTTCCCTGAAATCTTATATTAAACAAAATATAAAATGATGTAATCGGGTCTCCGATTGCCCTATCATAGAAGTTTAGGAATGCATTTTACTCGCCATTTCATGCGCTTTGAGATGCCGCTTAGCACAATACGCTATCTGAAATATGAGCGACGTAAATTGAACAGATGTGATAGAATTTCGCTGAATTCTTATATTAACCTTAATGTAAAATGATCTAATTGGGTGTCTGTTTGCGGTACCCTAGAAGTTTAACAGTGCTTTTTACTCGCCATTTCATGCGCTTTGAGATGCCGCTTAGCCCAATACGCTATCTGAAATAGGAGCGACGTAAATGGAACAAATGTGATAGAATTTTGCTGAATTCTTAAATTAACCATAATATAAAATGATCTAATCGGGTCTCTGTTTGCCCTACCCTAGAAGTTTAATAGTGCATTTTACTCGCCATTTCATGCGCTTTGAGATGCCGCTTAGCCCAATACGCTATCTGAAATAGGAGCGACGTAAGTTGAACAAATGTGATAGAATTTCGCTGAATTCTTTTATTAACCATAACGTAAAATGATCTAATAGGGTCTCTGTACGCCCTAGCCTAGAAGTATAATAGTGCATCTTACTCGCCATTTCATGCGCTTTGAGATGCCGCTTAGCCCAATACGCTATCTGAAATAGGAGCGACGTAATTTGAACAAATGTGGTAGAATTTCGCTTTATTCTTATATTAACCAAAATATAAAATGGTCTAATCGGGTCTCTGATTGCCCTATCATCGATGTTTAATAGTGCATTTCACTCGCCACTCCACGCGCATTAAGATGCCGCCTAGCCCAGTACGCTATCTGAAATAGGAGCGACGTGAATTGAACAAATGTGATAGAATTTTGCTGAATTCTTAAATTAACCATAATATAAAATGATCTAATCGGGTCTCTGTTTGTCCTACCCTAGAAGTCTAATAGTGCATTTTACTCGCCATTTCATGCGCTTTGAGATGCCGCTTAGCACAATACGCTATCTGAAATATGAGCGACGTAAATTGTACAAATGTGTTAGAATTTCGCTGAATTCTTATATTAACCTTAATGTAAAATGATCTAATTGGGTCTCTGTTCACCCTACCCTAGAAGTTTAATGTTGCATTTCACTCGTCATTTCATGCGCCTTGAGATACCGCCTAGCCCTGTACGCTATCTGAAACAGGAGCGACATAATTTGAACAAATGTGATAGAATTTCGCTGAATTCTTAAATTAACCATAATATAAAATGATCTAATCGGGTCTCTGTTTGCCGTACCCTAGAAGTTTAACAGTGCATTTTACTCGCCATTTCATGCGCTTTGAGATGCCGCATAGCCCAATACGCTATCTGAAATAGGAGCGACGTAAGTTGAACAAATGTGATAGAATTTCGCTGAATTCTTTTATTAACCATAACGTAAAATGATCTAATAGGGTCTCTGTACGCCCTAGCCTAGAAGTATAATAGTGCATCTTACTCGCCATTTCATGCGCTTTGAGATGCCGCTTAGCCCAATACGCTATCTGAAATAGGAGCGACGTAAATTGAACAAATGTGATAGTTTTCGCTGAATTCTTATATTAGCCAAATTATAAAATGATCTAATCGGGTCTCTGATTGCCCTATCATAGAAGTCTAATAGTGCATTTTACTCGCCATTCCACGCGCTTTAAGATGCCGCCCAGCCCAGTACGCTATCTGAAATAGGAGCAACGTAAATTGAACAAATGTGATATAATTTCGTTGAATTCTTAAATTAACCAAAATATAAAATGTCTAATCGGGTCCCTGTTTGCCTTACCCTAGAAGTCTAATAGTGCATTTTCTCGCCATTTCATGAGCTTTGAGATGCCGCTTAGCCCAATACGCTATCTGAAATGGCAGCGACGTAAATTGAACAAGTGTGATAGAATTTCGTTGAATTCTTAAATTAACCATAATATAAAATGATCTAATCGGGTCTCTGTTTGCCATACCCTAGAAGTTTAATAGTGCATTTTACTCGCCATTTCATGCGCTTTGAGATGCCGTTTAGCCCAATACGCTATCTGAAACAGGAGCGACATAATTTGAACAAATGTGATAGAATTTCCCTGAATTCTTATATTAACCCAAATATAAAATGATGTAATCGTGTCTCTTATTGCCCTATCATCGAAGTTTAATAGTGCATTTCACTCGCCACTCCACGCGCTTTAAGATGCCGCCTAGCCCAGTACGCTATCTGAAATAGGAGCGACGTAAATTGAACAAATGTGATAGAATTTTGCTGAATTCTTAAATTAACCATAATATAAAATGATCTAATCGGGTCTCTGTTTGCCATACCCTAGAAGTTTAATAGTGGATTTTGCTCGCCATTTCATGCGCTTTGAGATGCCGCTTAGCCCAATACGCTATCTGAAATAGGAGCGACGTAATTTGAACAAATGTGATAGAATTTCGCTTTATTCTTATATTAACCAAAATATAAAATGGTCTAATCGGGTCTCTGATTGCCCTATCATCGAAGTTTAATAGTGCATTTCACTCGCCATTCCACGCGCTTTATGATGCCGCCTAGCGCAGTACGCTATCTGAAATAGATGCGACGTAAATTGAACAAATGTGATAGAATTTTGCTGAATTCTTAAATTAACCATAATACAAAATGATCTAATCGGGTCTCTGTTTGCCCTACCCTAGAAGTATAATCGTGCATTTTACTCGCCATTTCATGCGCTTTGAGATGCCGTTTAGCCCAATACGCTATCTGAAATATGAGCGACGTAAATTGAACAAATGTGATAGAATTTCCCAGAAATCTTATATTAAACAAAATATAAAATGATGTAATCGGGTCTCCGATTGCCCTATCATAGAAGTTTAGGAATGCATTTTACTCGCCATTTCATGCGCTTTGAGATGCCGCTTAGCACAATACGCTATCTGAAATATGAGCGACGTAAATTGAACAGATGTGATAGAATTTCGCTGAATTCTTATATTAACCTTAATGTAAAATGATCTAATTGGGTGTCTGTTTGCGGTACCCTAGAAGTTTAACAGTGCTTTTTACTCGCCATTTCATGCGCTTTGAGATGCCGCTTAGCCCAATACGCTATCTGAAATAGGAGCGACGTAAATGGAACAAATGTGATAGAATTTTGCTGAATTCTTAAATTAACCATAATATAAAATGATCTAATCGGGTCTCTGTTTGCCCTACCCTAGAAGTTTAATAGTGCATTTTACTCGCCATTTCATGCGCTTTGAGATGACGCTTAGCCCAATACGCTATCTGAAATAGGAGCGACGTAAGTTGAACAAATGTGATAGAATTTCGCTGAATTCTTTTATTAACCATAACGTAAAATGATCTAATAGGGTCTCTGTACGCCCTAGCCTAGAAGTATAATAGTGCATCTTACTCGCCATTTCATGCGCTTTGAGATGCCGCTTAGCCCAATACGCTATCTGAAATAGGAGCGACGTAATTTGAACAAATGTGATAGAATTTCGCTTTATTCTTATATTAACCAAAATATAAAATGGTCTAATCGGGTCTCTGATTGCCCTATCATCGAAGTTTAATAGTGCATTTCACTCGCCACTCCACGCGCATTAAGATGCCGCCTAGCCCAGTACGCTATCTGAAATAGGAGCGACGTAAATTGAACAAATGTGATAGAATTTCGCTGAATTCTTAAATTAACCATAATATAAAATGATCTAATCGGGTCTCTGTTTGCCTTACCCTAGAAGTTTAATAGTGCATTTTACTCGCCGTTTCATGCGCTTTGAGGTGCCGCTTAGCCCAATACGCTATCTGAAATAGGAGCGACGTAAATTGAACAAATGTGATAGAATTTCCCTGAATTCTTATATTAACCTTATTGTAAAATGATCTAATCGGGTCTCTGTTTGCCCTAGCCTAGAAGATTAATAGTGCATTTTATTCGACATTCCATGCGCTTTGAGATGCCGCTTAGCCCAATACGCCATCTGAAATAGGAGCGACGTAAATTGAACAAATGAGATAGAATTTCCCTGAAATCTTATATTAAGCAAAATATAAAATGATCTAATCGGGTCTCTGATTGCCCTATCATAGAAGTTTAGGAGTGCATTTTACTCGCCATTTCATGCGCTTTGAGATGCCGCTTAGCACAATACGCTATCTGAAATGTGGCGACGTAAATTGAACAAATGTGATAGAATTTCGCTGAATTCTTATATTAACCTTAATGTAAAATGATCTAATCGGGTCTCTGTTCGCCCTACCCTAGAAGTTTAACAGTGCATTTCACTCGCTATTCCACGCGCTTTAAGATACCGGCTAGCCCAGTAAGCTATCTGAAATAGGATTGACGTAAATTGAACAAATGTGATAGAATTACGCTTAATTCTTATATTAACCGTAATATAAAATGATCTAATCGGGTCTCTCTTTTACATTACCCTAGAAGTTTAATGTTGCATTTCACTCGTCATTTCATGCGCCTTGAGATGCCGCCTAGCCCAATACGCTATCTGTAATAGGAGCGACGTAAATTGAACAAATGTGATAGAATTTTGCTGAATTCTTAAATTAACCATAATATAAAATGATCTAATCGGGTCTCTGTTTGTCCTACCCTAGAAGTCTAATAGTGCATTTTACTCGCCATTTCATGCGCTTTGAGATGCCGCTTAGCACAATACGCTATCTGAAATATGAGCGACGTAAATTGTACAAATGTGTTAGAATTTCGCTGAATTCTTATATTAACCTTAATGTAAAATGATCTAATTGGGTCTCTGTTCACCCTACCCTAGAAGTTTAATGTTGCATTTCACTCGTCATTTCATGCGCCTTGAGATACCGCCTAGCCCTGTACGCTATCTTAAATAGGAGCGACGTAAATTGAACAAATGTGATAGAATTTCGCTGAATTCTTAAATTAACCATAATACAAAATGATCTAATCGGGTCTCCGTTTTCCCTACCCTAGAAGTTTAATAGTGCATTTTACACGCCATTCCATGCGCTTTGAGATGCCGCTTAGACCAATACGCTATCTGAAATAGGAGCGACGTAAATTGAACAAATGTGATAGAATTTCCCTGAAATGTTATATCAAACAAAATATATAATGATCTAATCGGGTCTCTGATTGCCCTATCATAGAAGTTTAATAGTGCATTTTACTCGCCATTTCATGCGCTTTGAGATGCCGCTTAGCCCAATACGCTGTCTGAAATAGGAGCGACGTAAATTGAACAAATGTGATAGAATTTCGCTGAATTCTTAAATTCACCATAATATAAAATGATCTAATCGGGTCTCTGTTCGCCCTACCATAGAAGTCTAATATTGCATTTCACTCGCCATTCCACGCGCTTTAAGATGCCGCCGAGCCCAGTACGCTATCTGAAATAGGAGCGACGTAAATTGAACAAATGTGATAGAATTTTGCTGAATTCTTAAATTAACCATAATACAAAATGATCTAATCGGGTCTCTGTTTGCCCTACCCTAGAAGTTTAATAGTGCGCTTTACTCGACATTTCATGCGCTTTGATATGCCGCTTAGCCCAATACGCTATCTGAAATAGGAGCGACGTAAATTGAACAAATGTGATAGATTCCGCTGAATTCTTATATTAACCAAATTATAAAATGATCTAATCGGGTCTCTGATTGCCCTATCATCGTAGTTTAATAGTGCATTCCACTCGCCATTCCACGCGCTTTAAGATGCCGCTTAGCACAATACGCTATCTGAAATATGAGCGATGTTAATTGAACAAATGTGATAGAATTTCCCTGAAATCTTATATTAAACAAAATATAAAATGATCTAATCGGGTCTCAGATTGCCCTATCATAGAAGGTTAGTAGCGCATTTTACTCGCCATTTCATGCGCTTTGAGATGCCGCGTAGCCCGATACGCTATCTGAAATTGGAGCGACGTAAATTGAACAAATGTGATAGAATTTCCCTGACTTCTTCAATTAACATTAATGTAAAATGATCTAAGCGGGTCTCTGTTCGCCGTACCCTAGAAGTTTAATAATGCATTGCACTCGCCATTTCATGCGCTTTGAGATGCCGCTTAGCCCAATACGCTATCTTAAATAGGAGCGACGTAAATTGAATAAATGTGATAGAATTTCGCTGAATTCTTATATTAACCAAAATATAAAATGATCTAATCGGGTCTCTGTTTCCCATACCCTAGAAGTTTAATAGTGCATTTTGCTCGCCATTTCATGCGCTTTGAGATGCCGCTTAGCCCAATAAGCTACCTGAAATAGGAGCGACGTAAATTGAACAAATGTGATAGAATTTCCCTGAATTCTTATATTAAACAAAATATAAAATGATCTAATCGGGTCTCTGATTGCCCTATCATCGTAGTTTAATAGTGCATTCCACTCGCCATTCCACGCGCTTTAAGATGCCGCTTAGCACAATACGCTATCTGAAATATGAGCGATGTTAATTGAACAAATGTGATAGAATTTCCCTGACATCTTATATTAAACAAAATATAAAATTATCTAATCGGGTCTCAGATTGCCCTACCCTAGAAGTTTAATAGCGCATTTTACTCGCCACTTCATGCGCTTTGAGATGCCGCGTAGCCCGATACGCTATCTGAAATAGGAGCGACGTAAATTGAACAAATATGATAGCATTACGCTGAATTCTTATATTAACCAAAATATAAAATGATCTAATCGGGTCTCTGATTGCCCTATCATAGAAGTTTAGTAGTGCATTTTACTCGCCATTCCACGCGCTTTAAGATGCCGCCTAGCACAGTACGCTATCTGAAATAGGAGCGACGTAAGTTGAACAAATGTGATAGAATTAGGCTGAATTCTTATATTAACCCTAATATAAAATGATCTAATCGGGTCTCTGTTTGCCCTACCCTAGAAGTTTAATAGTGCGTTTTACTCGACATTTCATGCGCTTTGAGATGCCGCTTAGCCCAATACGCTATCTGAAATAGGAGCGACATAAATTGAACAAATGTGATAGAATTTCGCTGCATTCATATATTAACCAAAATATAAAATGATCTAATCGGGTCTCTGATTGCCCTATCATAGAAGTTTAATAGTGCATTTTACTCATCATTTCATGCGCTTTAAGATGCCGCTTAGCCCAGTACGTTATCTGAAATAGGAGCGACGTAAATTGAACAAATGTTATAGATTTTTGCTGAATTCTTAAATTAACCATACTATAAAATGATCTAATCGGGTCTCTGTTTGCCCTACCCTAGAAGTTTAATAGTGCATTTCACTCGTAATTTCATGCGCTTTGAGATGCCGCGAAGCCCAATAAGCTATCTGAAATAGGAGCGACGTAAATAGAACAAATGTGATAGAATTTCCCTGAAATCTTATATTAAACCAAATATAAAATTATCTAATCGGGTCTCTGTTTGCCCTACCTTAGAAGTTTAATAGTGCATTTTACTCGCCATGTCATGCGCTTTCAGATGCCGCTTAGCCCAATACGCAATCTTTAATAGGAGCGACGTAAATTGAACAAATGTGATAGAATTTCGCTGAATTCTTAAATTAACCATAATACAAAATGATCTAATCGGGTCTCTGTTCGCCCTACCCTAGAAGTTTAGTAGTGCATTTTACTCGCCATTTCATGCGCTTTGAGATGCCGCTTAGGCCAATCAGCTATCTGAAATAGGAGCGACGTAAATTGAACAAATGTGATAGAATTTCGCTGAATTCTTATATTAACCAAAATATGAAATGGTCTAATCGGGTCCCTGATTGCCCTATCATAGAAGTTTAGTACTGCATTTTACACGCTATTCCACGCGCTTTAAGATGCCGCCTAGCCCAGTACGCTATCTGAAATAGGAACGACGTAAATTGAACAAATGTGATAGAATTTTGCTGAATTCTTAAATTAACCATAATATGAAATGATCTAATCGGGTCTCTGTTTGCCCTAGCCTAGAAGTTTGATAGTGCATTTCACTCGTCATTTCATGCGCTTTGAGATGCCGCTAAGCCCAATAAGCTATCTGAAACAGGAGCGACGTAAATTGAACAAATGTGATAGAATTTCCATGAAATCTTATATTAAACAAAATGTAAAATGATCTAATCGGGTCTCTGTTCGCCCTAGCCTAGAAGTTTAATCGTGCATTTTATTCATCATTTCATGCGCTTTGAGATGCCGCTTAGCCCAATACGCTATCTGAAATAGGAGCGACGTAAATTTAACAAATGTGATAGAATTTCGCTGAGTTCTTAAATTAACCATAATATAAAATGATCTAATCGGGTCTCTGTTTGCCCTACCCTATAAGTTTAATAGTGCCTTTTACTCGCCATTTCTTGCGCTTTGAGATGCCGCATAGCCCAATACGCTATCTGAAATAGGAGCGACGCAAGTTGAACAAATGTGATAGAATTACGCTGAATTCTTATATTAATCGAAATATAAAATGATCTAATCGGGTCTCTGATTGCCTTATCCTAGAAGTTTAATAGTGCATTATACACGCCATTTCATGCGCTTTGAGATGCCGCTTAGCCCAATACGCTATCTGAAATAGGAGCGACGTAAGTTGAACAAATGTGATAGAATTTCGCTGAATTCTTAAATTATCCATAATATAAAATGATTTAATCGGGTCTTTGTTTGCCCTACCCTAGAAGTTTAATAGTGCATCTTACTCGCCATTTCATGCGCTTTCAGGTGCCGCTTATCCCAATACGCTATCTGAAATAGGAGCGACGTAAATTGAACAAATGTGATAGAATTTCGCTGAATTCTTAAATTAACCATAATATAAAATGATCTCATCGGGTCTCTGTTTGCCCTACCCTAGAAGTTTAATAGTGCAGTTTACTCGCCATTTCATGCGCTTTGAGATGCCGCTTAGCCCAATACGCTATCTGAAATACGAGCGACGTAAGTTGAACAAATGTGATAGAATTTCGCTGAATTCTTAAATTAACCATAATATAAAATGATCTAATCGGGCCTCTGTTTGCCATACCCTAGAAGTTTAATAGTGCATTTCACTCGTCACTTCATGCGCTTTGAGATGCCGCTAAGCACAATAAGCTATCTGAAATAGGAGCGACGTAAATTGAACAAATGTGATTGAATTTCGCTGAATTCTTAAATTAACATTAATGTAAAATGATCTAATCGGGTCTCTGTTCGCCCTACCCTAGAAGTTTAATAGTACATGTCACTCGTCATTTCATGCGCTTTGAGATGCCGTTTAGCCAAATACGCTATCTGAAATAGGAGCGACGCCAATTGAACAAATGTGATAGAATTTCGCTGAATTCTTATAATAACCAAAATATAAAATGATCTAATCGGGTCTCTGATTGCCCTATCATAGATGTTTAATAGTGCATTTCACTCGCCATTCCACGCGCTTTAAGATGCCGCCTAGCCTATTACGCTATCTGAAATAGGAACGACGTAAATTGAACAAATGTGATAGAATTTTGCTGAATTCTTATATTAACCGTAATATAAAATGATCTAATCGGGTCTCTGTTTGCCCTACCCTAGAAGTTTAATAGTGCATTTTACTCGCCATTCCACGCGCTTTAAGATGCCGCCTAGCCCAGTAGGCTATCTGAAATAGGAGCGACGTAAATTGAACAAATGTGATAGAATTTCCCTGAATACTTATATTAACCTTAATGTAAAATGATCTAATCGGGTCTCTGTTCGCCCTACCCTAGAAGTTTAATAGTGCATTTCACTCGTCATTTCATGCGCTTTGAGATGCCGCTTAGCCCAATACGCTATCTGAAATACGAGTGACGTAAATTGAACAAATGTGATAGAATTTCCCTGAATTCTTATATTAACCTTAATGTAAAATGATCTAATCGGGTCTTTCTTCGACCAACCCTAGAAGTTTAATAGTGCATTTCACTCGTCATTTCATGCGCTTTGAGATGCCGCTTAGCCCAATACGCTATCTGAAATAGGAGTAACGTAAATTGAACAAATGTGATAGAATTTCGCTGAATTCTTATATTAACCAAAATATAAAATGGTCTAATCGGGTCTCTGATTGCCCTATGATAGAAGTTTAGTAGGGCATTTTACTCGCCCTTCGACGCGCTTCGAGATGCCGCCTAGCCCAGTACGCTATCTGAAATTAGAGCGACGTAAGTTGAACAAATGTGATAGAATTTTGCTGACATCTTAAATTAACCATAATATAAAATGATCTAATCGGGTCTCTGTTTGCCCTACCCTACAAGTTTAGCAGTGCATTTTACTCGCCATTTCATGCGCCTTGAGATGCCGCTTAGCCCAATACGCTATCTGAAATAGGAGCGACGTAAATTGAACAAATGTGATAGAATTTCGCTGAATTCTTACATTAACCAAAATATAAAATGATCTAATCGGGTCTCTGATTGCCCTATCATAGAAGTTTAACAGTGCATTTTACTCGCCATTCCTCGCGTTTTATGATGCCGCGTAGTCCAGTACGCTGGCTGAAATAGAAACGACGTAAATTGAAAAAATGTGATAGAATTTCCCTGAATTCTTATATTAACCTTAATGTAAAATGATCTAATCGGGTCTCTGTTCGCCCTACCCTAGAAGTTTAATAGTGCCTTTCACTCGTCATTTCATGCGTTTTGAGATGTCGCTTAGCCCAATTGCTATCTGAAATAGGAGCGACGTAAATTGAACAAATGTGATAGAATTTCGCTGAATTCTTATATTAACCAAAATATAAAACGACCTAATCGGCTCTCTGATTGCCCTATCATAGAAGTTTAGAAGTGCATTTTACTCGCCCTTCCACGCGCTTTAAGATGCCGCCTAGCCGAGTACGCTATCTGAAATAGGAGCGACGTAAGTTGAACAAATGTGATAGAATTACGCTGAATTATTATATTAACCGTAATATAAAATGATTTAATCGGGTCTTTGTTTGCCTTACCCTAGAAGTTTAATAGTGCATTTCACGCGCCATTCCGCGCGCTTTTAAGGTGCCGCCTAGCCCAGTACGCTATCTGAAATAGGAGCGACGTAAATTGAACAAATGTGATAGAATTTCCCTGAATTCTTATATTAACCTTAATGTAAAATGATCTAATCGGGTCTTTCTTCGACCAACCCTAGAAGTTTAATAGTGCATTTCACTCGCCATTTCATGCGCTTTGAGATGCCGCATAGCCCAACACGCTATCTGAAGTACGAGTGACGTAAATTGAACAAATGTGATAGAATTTCCCTGAATTCTTATATTAACCTTAATGTAAAATGATCTAATCGGGTCTCTGTTCGCCCTACCCTAGAAGTTTAATAGTGCCTTTCACTCGTCATGTCATGCGCTTTGAGATGCCGCTTAGCCCAATACGCTATCTGAAATATGAGCGACGTAAATTGAACAAATGTGATAGAATTTCGCTGAATTCTTATATTAATCTTAATGTAAAATGATCTAATCGTGTCTTTGTTCGCCCTACCCTAGAAGTTTAATAGTGCATTTCACTCGTCATTTCATGTGCTTTGAGATGCCGCTTAGCCCAATAAGCTATCTGAAATAGGAGCGACGTAAATTGAACAAATGTCATAGAATTTCGCTGAATTCTTATATTAACCAAAATATAAAATGATCTAGTCGGGTCTCTGATTGCCCTATCATAGAAGTTTAATAGTGCATTTTGCTCGCCTTTCCACGCGCTTTAAGATGCCGCTTAGCCCAATACGCTATCTGAAATAGGAGCGACGTAAATTGAACAAATGTGATAGAATTTCGCTGAATCCTTATATTAACGAAAATATAAAATGATCTAATCAGGTCTCTGATTGCCCTATCATAGAAGTTTAACAATGCATTTTATTCGCCATTCCTCGCGTTTTAAGTTGCCGCCTAGCCCAGTACGCTAGCTGAAATAGGAACGACGTAAATTGAACAAATGTGATAGAATTTCGCTGAATTCTTAAATTAACCTTAATATAAAATGATCTAATCGGGTCTCTGTTTGCCTTACCCTAGAAGTTTAATAGTGCATTTTACTCGCCATTTCATGCGATTTGAGGTACTGCTTAGCCCAATACGCTATCTGAATTAAGAGCGACGTAAATTGAACAAATGTGATAGAATTTCGCTGAATTCTTAAGTTAACCATAATATAAAATGATCTAATCGGGTCTCTGTTTGCCTTACCCTAGAAGTTTAATAGTGCATTTTACTCGTCATTTCATGCGCTTTGACATGCCGCATAGCCCAATACGCTATCTGAAATAGGAGCGACGTAAATTGAACAAATGTGATAGAACTTCAGTGAATTCATTTATTAAGCATAACGTAAAATGATCTAATCGGGTCTCTGTTCGCCCTACCCTAGAAGTTTAATAGTGCCTTTCACTCTTCATTTCATGCGCTTTGAGATGCCGCTTAGCCCAATACGCTATCTGAAATAGGAGTAACGTAAATTGAACAAATCTGATAGAATTTCGCTGAATTCTTATATTAACCAAAATATAAAATGGTCCAATCGGGTCTCTGATTGCCCTATGATAGAAGTTTAGTAGGGCATTTTACTCGCCCTTCCACGCGCTTCAAGATGCCGCCAAGCCCAGTACGCTATTTGAAATTAGAGCGACGTAAATTGAACAAATGTGATAGAATTTTGCTGACATCTTAAATTAACCATAATATAAAATGATCTAATCGGGTCTCTGTTTGCCCTACCCTACAAGTTTAGCAGTGCATTTTACTCGCCATTTCATGCGCCTTGAGATGCCGCTTAGCCCAATACTCTATCTGAAATAGGAGCGACGTAAATTGAACAAATGTGATAGAATTTCGCTGAATTCTTACATTAACCAAAATATGAAATGATCTAATCGGGTCTCTGATTGCCCTATCATAGAAGTTTAACAGTGCATTTTACTCGCCATTCCTCGCGTTTTAAGATGCCGCGTAGCCCAGTACGCTAGCTGAAATAGAAACGACGTAAATTGGAAAAATGTGATAGAATTTCCCCTAATTCTTATATTAACCTTAATGTAAAATGACCTAATCGGGTCTCTGTTCGCCCTACCCTAGAAGTTTAATAGTGCCTTTCACTCGTCATTTCATGTGCTTTGAGATGCCGCCCAGCCTAATACGCTATCTGATATTGGAGCGACGTAAGTTGAACAAATGTGATAGAATTTCGCTGAAATCTTTTATTAACCATATTGTAAAATGATCTAATCGGGTCTCTGTTCGCCCTAGCCCAGAAGTTTAATAGTGCATTTTATTCGCCATTTCATGCGCTTTGAGATGCCGCTTAGCCCAATAAGCTATCTGAAATAGGAGCGACGTAAATTGAACAAATGTCATAGAATTTCGCTGAATTCTTATATTAACCGAAATATAAAATGATCTAGTCGGCTCTCTGATTGCCCTACCATAGAAGTTTAATAGTGCATTTTGCTCGCCTTTCCACGCGCTTTAAGATGCCGCCTAGCCCAGTACGCTATCTGAAATAGGAGCGACGTAAGTTGAACAAATGTGATAGAATTTCGCTGAATTCTTATATTCACCTTAATGTAAAATGTTCTAATCGGGTCTCTGTTCGCCCTACCCTAGAAGATTAATAGTGCATTTCACTCGTCATTTCATGCGCTTTGAGATGCCGCTTAGCCCAATACGCTATTTGAAATAGGAGCGACGTAAATTGAACAAATGTGATAGAATTTCGCTGAATTCTTATATTAACCAAAATATAAAATGATCTAATCAGGTCTCTGATTGCCCTATCATAGAAGTTTAACAATGCATTTTATTCGCCATTCCTCGCGTTTTAAGTTGCCGCCTAGCCCAGTACGCTAGCTGAAATAGGAACGACGTAAATTGAACAAATGTGATAGAATTTCGCTGAATTCTTAAATTAACCATAATATAAAATGATCTAGTCGGGTCTCTGTTTGCCCTACCCTAGAAGTTTAATAGTGCATTTCACTCGTCATTTCACGCGCTTTGAGATGCCGCTAAGCACAATAAGCTATCTGGAATTGAAGCGACGTAAATTGAACAAATGTGATAGAATTTTGCCGAATTCTTAAATTAACCATAGTATAAAATAATCTAATCGGGTCTCTGTTTGCCCTACCCTAGAAGATTAATAGTGCATTTCACTCGTCATTTCATGCGCTTTGAGATGCCGCTTAGCTCAATACGCTATCTGAAATAGGAGCGACGTAAATTGAACAAATGTGATAGAATTTCGCTGAATTCTTACATTAACCAAAATATAAAATGATCTAATCGGGTCTCTGATTGCCCTATCATAGAAGTTTAACAGTGCGTTTTACTCGCCATTCCTCGCGTTTTAAGATGCCGCGTGGCCCAGTACGCTAGCTGAAATAGAAACGACGTAAATTGGAAAAATGTGATAGAATTTCCCCTAATTCTTATATTAACCTTAATGTAAAATGATCTAATCGGGTCTCTGTTCGCCCTACCCTAGAAGTTTAATAGTGCCTTTCACTCGTCATTTCATGCGTTTTGAGATGCCGCTTAGCCCAATTGCTATCTGAAATAGGAGCGACGTAAATTGAACAAATGTGATAGAATTTCGCTGAATTCTTATATTAACCAAAATATAAAACGACCTAATCGGCTCTCTGATTGCCCTATCATAGAAGTTTAGCAGTGCATTTTACTCGCCCTTCCACGCGCTTTAAGATGCCGCCTAGCCTAATACGCTATCTGATATTGGAGCGACGTAAGTTGAACAAATGTGATAGAATTTCGCTGAAATCTTTTATTAACCATATTGTAAAATGATCTAATCGGGTCTCTGTTCGCCCTAGCCCAGAAGTTTAATAGTGCATTTTATTCGCCATTTCATGCGCTTTGAGATGCCGCTTAGCGCAATACGCTATCTGAAATAGGAGCGACGTAAATTGAACGAATGTGATAGAATTTCCCTGAAATCTTATATTAAACAAAATATAAAATGATCTAATCGGGACTCTGATTGCCCTATCGTAGAAGTTTAGTAGTGCATTTTGCTCGCCATTCCACGCGCTTTAAGATGCCGCCTAGCCCAGTACGCTATCTGAAATAGGAGCGACGTAAATTGAACAAATGTGATAGAATTTCGCTGAATTCTTAAATTAACCATAATCTAAAATGATATAATCGGGTCTCTGTTCGCCCTACCCTAGAAGTTTAATAGTGCATTTTACTCGTCATTTCATGCGTTTTGAGATGCCGCTTAGCCCAATACGCTATCTGAAATAGGAGCGACGTAAATTGAACAAATGTGATAGAATTTCGCTGAATTCTTATATTAACCAAAATATAAAACAGTCTAATCGGCTCTCTGATTGCTCTATCATAGAAGTTTAGCAGTGCATTTTACTCGCCCTTCCACGCGCTTTAAGATGCCGCCTAGCCCAATACGCTATCTGAAATTGGAGCGACGTAAGTTGACCAAATGTGATAGAATTTCGCTGAATTCTTAAATTAACCATAATATAAAATGATATAATCGGGTCTCTGTTCGCCCTAGCCTAGAACATTAATAGTGCATTTTATTCGACATTTCATACGCTTTGAGATGAGGCTTTCCCCAAAACGCTATCTGAAATAGGAGCGACGTAAATTGAACAAATGTGATAGAATTTTGCTGAATTCTTAAATTAACCATAGTATAAAATGATCTAATCGGGTCTCTGTTTGCCCTACCCTAGAAGTTTAATAGTGTATTTTGCTCGCCATTTCATGCGCTTTGAGATGCCGCTTAGCCCAATACGCTATTTGAAATAGGAGCGACGTAAGTTGAACAAATGTGATAGAATTTCGCTGAATTCTTTTATTAACCATAATGTAAAATGGTCTAATCGGGTCTCTGTTCGACCTAGCCTAGAAGTTTAACAGTGCATTTTACTCGCCATTTCATGGGCTTTGAGATGCCGCTTAGCCCAATACGCTATCTGAAATAGAAGCGACGTAAGTTGAACAAATGTGATAGAATTTCGCTGAATTCTTAAATTAACTATAATATAAAATGATCTAATCGGGTCTCTGATTGCCCTAGCATAGAAGTTTAATAGTGCATTTTACTCGCCATTCCGCGCGCTTTAAGACGCCGCACAGCCCAGTTCGCTATCTGAAATAGGAGCGACGTAAATTGAACAAATGTGATAGAATTTTGCTGAATTCTTAAATTAACCATAGTATAAAATGGTCTAATCGGGTCTCTGGTCGACCTAGCCTAGAAGTTTAATAATGCATTTTACTCGCCATTTCATGGGCTTTGAGATGCCGCTTAGCCCATTACGCTATCTGAAATAGGAGCGACGTAAATTGAACAAATGTGATGGAATTTCCCTGAAATCTTATATTAAACAAAATATAAAATGATCTAATCGGGTCTCTGATTGCCCTATCATAGAAGTTTAATAGTGCATTTTTCTCGCCATTTCATGTGCTTTGAGGTGCCGCATAGCCCAATACGCTATCTGGAATAGGAGCGACGTAAATTGAACAAATGTGATAGAATTTCCCTGAATTCTTATATTAACCTTAATGTATAATGATCTAATCGGGTCTCTGTCCGCCCTACCATAGAAGTCTAATAGTGCATTTCACTCGCCATTTCGTGCGGTTTGAGATGCCGCTTAGCCCAATACGCTATCTGAAATAGGAGCGACGTAAATTGAACAAATGTGATAGAATTTCCCTGAATTCTTATATTAACCATAATATAAAATCATTTAATCGGGTCTCTGTTTGCCCTACCCTAGAAGTTTAATAGTGCATTTTACTCGCCATTGCGTGCGCCTTCAGATGCCGCTTAGCCCAATACGCTATCTGAAATAGGAGCGATGTAAATTGAACAAATGTGATAGAATTTCACTGAATTCTTAAATTAACCATAATATAAAATGATCTAGTCGGGTCTCTGTTTGCCCGACCCTAGAGGTTTAATAGTGCATTTCACTCGTCATTTCATGCGCTTTGAGATGCCGCTATGCACAATAAGCTATCAGGAATAGGAGCGACGTAAATTGAACAAATGTAATAGAATTTTGCTGAATTCTTAAATTAACCATAGTATAAAATGATGTAGTCGGTTCTCTGTTTGCCCTACCCTAGAAGTTTAATAGTGCATTTTATTCGCCATTTCATACACTTTGAGATGAGGCTTTGCCCAAAACGCTATCTGAAATAGGAGCGACGTAAATTGAAGAAATGTGATAGAATTTCACTGAATTCTTATATTAACCAAAATATAAAATGATGTAATCGGGTCTCTGATTGCCCTAGCGTAGAAGTTTAATAGTGCATTTTACGCGCCATTCCGCGCGCTTTATGACGCCGCATAGCCCTGTTCGCTATCTGAAATAGGAGCGACGTAAATTGAACAAATGTGATAGAATTTTGCTGAATTCTTAAATTAACCATAATATAAAATGATCTAATCGGGTCTCTGCTTGCCCTACCCTAGAAGTTTAATAGTGCATTTTACTCGTCATTTCATGCGCTTTGAGATGCCGCTTTGCCCAATACGCTATCTGAAATAGGAGCGACGTAAATTGAACGAATGTGATAGAATTTCGCTCACTTCTTAAATTAACCATAATATAAAATGATCTAATCGGGTCTCTGTTTGCCCTACCCTAGAACTTTAATAGTGCATTTTACTCGTCATTTCATGCGCTTTGAGATGCCGCTTAGCCTAATACGCTATCTGAAATAGGAGCGATATAAATTGAACAAATGTGATAGAATTTCGCTGAATTCTTTTCTTAACCATAATGTAAAATGATCTGATCGGGTCTCTGTTTGCCTTATCCTAGAAGTTTAATAGTGCATTATACTCGCCATTTCATGCGCTTTGAGATACCGCTTAGCCCAATACGCTATCTGAAACAGGAGCGACATAATTTGAACAAATGTGATAGAATTTCGCTGAATTCTTAAATTAACCATAATATAAAATGATCTAATCGGGTCTCTGTTTGCCGTACCCTAGAAGTTTAACAGTGCATTTTACTCGCCATTTCATGCGCTTTGAGATGCCGCATAGCCCAATACGCTATCTGAAATAGGAGCGACGTAAGTTGAACAAATGTGATAGAATTTCGCTGAATTCTTTTATTAACCATAACGTAAAATGATCTAATAGGGTCTCTGTACGCCCTAGCCTAGAAGTATAATAGTGCATCTTACTCGCCATTTCATGCGCTTTGAGATGCCGCTAAGCCCAATACGCTATCTGAAATAGGAGCGACGTAAATTGAACAAATGTGATAGTTTTCGCTGAATTCTTATATTAGCCAAATTATAAAATGATCTAATCGGGTCTCTGATTGCCCTATCATAGAAGTCTAATAGAGCATTTTACTCGCCATTCCACGCGCTTTAAGATGCCGCCCAGCCCAGTACGCTATCTGAAATAGGAGCAACGTAAATTGAACAAATGTGATATAATTTCGTTGAATTCTTAAATTAACCAAAATATAAAATGTCTAATCGGGTCCCTGTTTGCCTTACCCTAGAAGTTTAATAGTGCATTTTACTCGCCATTTCATGCGCTTTGAGATGCCGCTTAGCCCAATACGGTATCTGAAATAGGAGCGACGTAATTTGAACAAATGTGATAGAATTTCGCTTTATTCTTATATTAACCAAAATATAAAATGGTCTAATCGGGTCTCTGATTGCCCTATCATCGAAGTTTAATAGTGCATTTCACTCGCCATTCCACGCGCTTTATGATGCCGCCTAGCGCAGTACGCTATCTGAAATAGGAGCGACGTAAATTGAACAAATGTGATAGAATTTTGCTGAATTCTTAAATTAACCATAATACAAAATGATCTAATCGGGTCTCTGTTTGCCCTACCCTAGAAGTATAATCGTGCATTTTACTCGCCATTTCATGCGCTTTGAGATGCCGTTTAGCCCAATACGCTATCTGAAATATGAGCGACGTAAATTGAACAAATGTGATAGAATTTCCCTGAAATCTTATATTAAACAAAATATAAAATGATGTAATCGGGTCTCCGATTGCCCTATCATAGAAGTTTAGGAATGCATTTTACTCGCCATTTCATGCGCTTTGAGATGCCGCTTAGCACAATACGCTATCTGAAATATGAGCGACGTAAATTGAACAGATGTGATAGAATTTCGCTGAATTCTTATATTAACCTTAATGTAAAATGATCTAATTGGGTCTCTGTTTGCGGTACCCTAGAAGTTTAACAGTGCTTTTTACTCGCCATTTCATGCGCTTTGAGATGCCGCTTAGCCCAATACGCTATCTGAAATAGGAGCGACGTAAATGGAACAAATGTGATAGAATTTTGCTGAATTCTTAAATTAACCATAATATAAAATGATCTAATCGGGTCTCTGTTTGCCCTACCCTAGAAGTTTAATAGTGCATTTTACTCGCCATTTCATGCGCTTTGAGATGCCGCTTAGACCAATACGCTATCTGAAATAGGAGCGACGTAAGTTGAACAAATGTGATAGAATTTCGCTGAATTCTTTTATTAACCATAACGTAAAATGATCTAATAGGGTCTCTGTACGCCCTAGCCTAGAAGTATAATAGTGCATCTTACTCGCCATTTCATGCGCTTTGAGATGCCGCTTAGCCCAATACGCTATCTGAAATAGGAGCGACGTAATTTGAACAGATGTGGTAGAATTTCGCTTTATTCTTATATTAACCAAAATATAAAATGGTCTAATCGGGTCTCTGATTGCCCTATCATCGAAGTTTAATAGTGCATTTCACTCGCCACTCCGCGCGCATTAAGATGCCGCCTAGCCCAGTACGCTATCTGAAATAGGAGCGACGTAAATTGAACAAATGTGATAGAATTTCGCTGAATTCTTAAATTAACCATAATATAAAATGATCTAATCGGGTCTCTGTTTGCCTTACCCTAGAAGTTTAATAGTGCATTTTACTCGCCATTTCATGCGCTTTGAGGTGCCTCTTAGCCCAATACGCTATCTGAAATAGGAGCGACGTAAATTGAACAAATGTGATAGAATTTCCCTGAATTCTTATATTAACCTTATTGTAAAATGATCTAATCGGGTCTCTGTTTGCCCTAGCCTAGAAGATTAATAGTGCATTTTATTCGACATTCCATGCGCTTTGAGATGCCGCTTAGCCCAATACGCCATCTGAAATAGGAGCGACGTAAATTGAACAAATGTGATAGAATTTCCCTGAAATCTTATATTAAACAAAATATAAAATGATCTAATCGGGTCTCTGATTGCCCTATCATAGAAGTTTAGGAGTGCATTTTACTCGCCATTTCATGCGCTTTGAGATGCCGCTTAGCACAATACGCTATCTGAAATGTGAGCGACGTAAATTGAACAAATGTGATAGAATTTCCCTGAAATCTTATATTAAACAAAATATAAAATGATGTAATCGGGTCTCCGATTGCCCTATCATAGAAGTTTAGGAATGCATTTTACTCGCCATTTCATGCGCTTTGAGATGCCGCTTAGCACAATACGCTATCTGAAATATGAGCGACGTAAATTGAACAGATGTGATAGAATTTCGCTGAATTCTTATATTAACCTTAATGTAAAATGATCTAATTGGGTCTCTGTTTGCGGTACCCTAGAAGTTTAACAGTGCTTTTTACTCGCCATTTCATGCGCTTTGAGATGCCGCTTAGCCCAATACGCTATCTGAAATAGGAGCGACGTAAATGGAACAAATGTGATAGAATTTTGCTGAATTCTTAAATTAACCATAATATAAAATGATCTAATCGGGTCTCTGTTTGCCCTACCCTAGAAGTTTAATAGTGCATTTTACTCGCCATTTCATGCGCTTTGAGATGCCGCTTAGACCAATACGCTATCTGAAATAGGAGCGACGTAAGTTGAACAAATGTGATAGAATTTCGCTGAATTCTTTTATTAACCATAACGTAAAATGATCTAATAGGGTCTCTGTACGCCCTAGCCTAGAAGTATAATAGTGCATCTTACTCGCCATTTCATGCGCTTTGAGATGCCGCTTAGCCCAATACGCTATCTGAAATAGGAGCGACGTAATTTGAACAGATGTGGTAGAATTTCGCTTTATTCTTATATTAACCAAAATATAAAATGGTCTAATCGGGTCTCTGATTGCCCTATCATCGAAGTTTAATAGTGCATTTCACTCGCCACTCCGCGCGCATTAAGATGCCGCCTAGCCCAGTACGCTATCTGAAATAGGAGCGACGTAAATTGAACAAATGTGATAGAATTTCGCTGAATTCTTAAATTAACCATAATATAAAATGATCTAATCGGGTCTCTGTTTGCCTTACCCTAGAAGTTTAATAGTGCATTTTACTCGCCATTTCATGCGCTTTGAGGTGCCTCTTAGCCCAATACGCTATCTGAAATAGGAGCGACGTAAATTGAACAAATGTGATAGAATTTCCCTGAATTCTTATATTAACCTTATTGTAAAATGATCTAATCGGGTCTCTGTTTGCCCTAGCCTAGAAGATTAATAGTGCATTTTATTCGACATTCCATGCGCTTTGAGATGCCGCTTAGCCCAATACGCCATCTGAAATAGGAGCGACGTAAATTGAACAAATGTGATAGAATTTCCCTGAAATCTTATATTAAACAAAATATAAAATGATCTAATCGGGTCTCTGATTGCCCTATCATAGAAGTTTAGGAGTGCATTTTACTCGCCATTTCATGCGCTTTGAGATGCCGCTTAGCACAATACGCTATCTGAAATGTGAGCGACGTAAATTGAACAAATGTGATAGAATTTCGCTGAATTCTTATATTAACCTTAATGTAAAATGATCTAATCGGGTCTCTGTTCGCCCTACCCTAGAAGTTTAACAGTGCATTTCACTCGCGATTCCACGCGCTTTAAGATACCGGCTAGCCCAGTAAGCTATCTGAAATAGGAGTGACGTAAATTGAACAAATGTGATAGAATTACGCTTAATTCTTATATTAACCGTAATATAAAATGATCTAATCGGGTCTCTCTTTTACATTACCCTAGAAGTTTAATGTTGCATTTCACTCGTCATTTCATGCGCCTTGAGATGCCGCCTAGCCCAATACGCTATCTGTAATAGGAGCGACGTAAATTGAACAAATGTTATAGAATTTCGTTGAATTCTTAAATTAACCAAAATCTAAAATGATCTAATCGGGTCTCTGATTGCCCTATCATAGAAGTTTAATAGTGCATTTCACTCATCATTTCATGCGCTTTAAGATGCCGCTTAGCCCAGTACGCTATAATATAAAATGATCTAATCGGGTCTCTGTTCGCCGTACCCTAGAAGTTTAATAATGCATTGCACTCGCCATTTCATGCGCTTTGAGATGCCGCTTAGCCCAATACGCTATCTGAAATAGGAGCGACGTAAATTGCACAAATGTGATAGAATTACGCTGAATTCTTATATTAACCGTAATATGAAATGATCTAATCGGGTCTCTTTTTGCCTTACCCTAGAAGTTTAATAGTGCATTTCACTCGTCATTTCATGCGCTTTGAGATGCCGCTTAGCCCAATACGCTATCTGAAATAGGAACGACGTAAATTGAACAAATGTGATAGAATTTCCCTGAAATCTTATATTAAACAAAATATAAAATGGTCTAATCGGGTCTCTGATTGCCCTATCATAGAAGTTTAGTAGTGCATTTTGCTCGCCCTTCCACGCGCTTTATGATGCCGCCTAGCCCAGTACGCTATCTGAAATATAAGCGACGTAAATTGAACAAATGTGATAGAATTTCCCTGAAATCTTATATTAAACAAAATATAATATAATCTAATCGGGTCTCTGATTGCCTTATCATAGAAGGTTAGTAGCGCATTTTACTCGCCAGTTCATGCGCTTTGAGATGCCGCTTAGCCCAATACGATATCTTAAATAGGAGCGACGTAAATTGAATAAATGTGATAGAATTTCGCTGAATTCTTATATTAACCAAAATATAAAATGATCTAATCGGGTCTCTGTTTGCTATACCCTAGAAGTTTAATAGTGCATTTTGCTCGCCATTTCATGCGCTTTGAGATGCCGCTTAGCCCAATAAGCTACCTGAAATAGGAGCGACGTAAATTGAACAAATGTGATAGAATTTCCCTGAAATCTTATATTAAACAAAATATAAAATGATCTAATCGGGTCTCAGATTGCCCTGTCATAGAAGGTTAGTAGCGCATTTTACTCGCCATTTCATGCGCTTTGAGATGCCGCGTAGCCCGATACGCTATCTAAAATAGGAGCGACGTAAATTGAACAAATGTGATAGAATTTCCCTGACTTCTTCAATTAACATTAATGTAAAATGATCTAAGCGGGTCTCTGTTCGCCGTACCCTAGAAGTTTAATAATGCATTGCACTCGCCATTTCATGCGCTTTGAGATGCCGCTTAGCCCAATACGCTATCTGAAATAGGAGCGACGTAAATTGCACAAATGTGATAGAATTACGCTGAATTCTTATATTAACCGTAATATGAAATGATCTAATCGGGTCTCTTTTTGCCTTACCCTAGAAGTTTAATAGTGCATTTCACTCGTCATTTCATGCGCTTTGAGATGCCGCTTAGCTCAATACGCTATCTGAAATAGGAACGACGTAAATTGAACAAATGTGATAGAATTTCCCTGAAATCTTATATTAAACAAAATATAAAATGGTCTAATCGGGTCTCTGATTGCCCTATCATAGAAGTTTAGTAGTGCATTTTGCTCGCCCTTCCACGCGCTTTATGATGCCGCCTAGCCCAGTACGCTATCTGAAATATAAGCGACGTAAACTGAACAAATGTGATAGAATTTCCCTGAAATCTTATATTAAACAAAACATAATATAATCTAATCGGGTCTCTGATTGCCCTATCATAGAAGGTTAGTAGCGCATTTTACTCGCCATTTCATGCGCTTTGAGATGCCGCGTAGCCCGATACGCTATCTGAAATAGGAGCGACGTAAATTGAACAAATGTGATAGAATTTCCCTGACTTCTTAAATTAACATTAATGTAAAATGATCTAAGCGGGTCTCTGTTCGCCGTACCCTAGAAGTTTAATAATGCATTGCACTCGCCATTTCATGCGCTTTGAGATGCCGCTTAGCCCAATACGCTATCTGAAATAGGAGCGACGTAAATTGCACAAATGTGATAGAATTACGCTGAATTCTTATATTAACCGTAATATAAAATGGTCTAATCGGGTCTCTTATTGCCCTATCATAGAAGTTTAGTAGTGCATTTTGCTCGCCCTTCCACGCGCTTTATGATGCCGGCTAGCGCAGTACGCTATCTGAAATAGGAGCGACGTAGGTTGAACAAATGTGATAGAATTACGCTGTATTCTTATATTAACCGTAATATAAAATGATCTAATCGGGTCTCTGTTTGCTTTACCCTAGAAGTTTAATATTGCGTTTTACTCGTCATTTCATGCGCTTTGAGATTCCGCTTAGCCCAATACGCTATCTGAAATAGGGGCGACGTAAATTGAACAAATGTGATAGAATTTCGCTCAATTCTTATATTAACCAAATTATAAAATGATCTAATCGGGTCTCTGATTGCCCTATCATAGAAGTTTAATAGTGCATTTTACTCGCCATTCCACGCGCTTTAAGATGCCGCCTCGCACAGTACGCTATCTGAAATAGGAGCGACGTAAATTGAACAAATGTGATAGAATTTTGCTGAATCCTTAAATTATCGGTAATATAAAATGATCTAATCGGGTCTCTGTTTGCCCTACCCTAGAAGTATAATAGTGCATTTCACTCGGCATTTCAGGCGCTTTGAGATGCCGCTTAGCCCAATACGCTATCTGTAATAGGAGCGACGTAAATTGAACAAATGTGATATAATTCCGATGAATTCTTAAATTAACCATAATATAAAATGATCTACTCGGGTCTCTGATGGCCCTATCATAGAAGGCTAATAGTGCATTTTACTCGCTATTCCACGCGCTTTAAGATGCCGGCTAGCCCAGTAGGCTATCTGAAATAGGAGTGACGTAAATTGAACAAATGTGATAGAATTTCCCTGAAATCTTATATTAAACAAAATATAAAATGATATAATCGGGTCTCTGATTGCCGTATCATCGAAGTTTAATAGTGCATTTTGCTCGCCATTTCATGCGCTTTGAGATGCCGCTTAGCCCAATACGCTATCTGAAATAGGAGCGGCGTAGGTTGAACAAATGTGATAGAATTACGCTGTATTCTTATATTAACCGTAATATAAAATGATCTAATCGGGTCTCTGTTTGCTTTACCCTAGAAGTTTAATAGTGCATTTTACTCGCCATTTCATGCGCTTTGAGATGCCGCTTAGCCCAATACGCTATCTGAAATAGGAGCGGCGTAGGTTGAACAAATGTGATAGAATTGCGCTGTATTCTTATATTAACCGTAATATAAAATGATCTAATCGGGTCTCTGTTTGCTTTACCCTAGAAGTTTAATAGTGCCTTTTACTCGCCATTTCATGCGCTTTGAGATGCCGCTTAGCCCAATACGCTATCTGACATAGGAGCGACGTAAATTGAACAAATGTGATAGAATTACGCTGTATTCTTATATTAACCGTAATATGAAATGATCTAATCGGGTCTCTTTTTGCCTTACCCTAGAAGTTTAATAGTGCATTTCACTCGTCATTTCATGCGCTTTGAGATGCCGCTTAGCCCAATACGCTATCTGAAATAGGAGCGACGTAAATTGAACAAATGTGATTGATTTCGCTGAATTCTTATATTAACCAAATTATAAAATGATCTAATCGGGTCTCTGATTGCCCTATCATAGAAGTTTAATAGTGCATTTTACTCGCCATTCCACGCGCTTTAAGATGCCGCCCAGCCCAGTACGCTATCTGAAATAGGAGCAACGTAAATTGAACAAATGTGATATAATTTCGTTGAATTCTTAAATTAACCAAAATATAAAATGATCTAATCGGGTCTCTGTTTGCCCTACCCGAGAAGTATAATAGTGCATTTTACTCGGCATTTCATGCGCTTTGAGATGCCGCTTAGACCAATACGCTATCTGTAATAGGAGCGACGTAAATCGAACAAATGTGATATAATTTCGTAGAATTCTTAAATTAACCATAATATAAAATGATCGAATCGGGTCTCTGATTGCCCTATCTTAGAAGGCTAATAGTGCATTTTACTCGCTATTCCACGCGCTTTAAGATGCCGGGTAGCCCAGTAGGCTATCTGAAATAGGAGTGACGTAAATGGAACAAATGTGATAGAATTTCCATGAAATCTTATTATAAACAAAATATAAAATGATCTAATTGGGTCTCTGATTGCCGTATCATCGTAGTTTAATAGTGCATTTTGCTCGCCATTTCATGCGCTTTGAGATGCCGCTTAGCCCAATACGCTATCTGAAATATGAGCGACGTAAATTGGACAAATGTGATAGAACTTCGCTGAATTCTTATATTAACCGTAACATAAAATGATCTAATCGGGTCCCTGTTTGCCTTACCCTAGAAGTTTAATAGTGCATTTTACTCGCCATTTCACGCGCTTTGAGGTGCCGCTTAGCCCAATACGCTATCTGAAATAGGAGCGACGTAAATTGAACAAGTGTGATAGAATTTCGCTGAATTCTTAAATTAACCATAATATAAAATGATCTAATCGGGTCTCTGTTTGCCCTACCCTAGAAGTATAATAGTGCATTTTACTCGGCATTTCATGCGCTTTGAGATGCCGCTTAGCCCAATACGCTATCTGTAATAGGAGCGACGTAAATCGAACAAATGTGATATAATTTCGTAGAATTCTTAAATTAACCATAATATAAAATGATCGAATCGGGTCTCTGATTGCCCTATCTTAGAAGGCTAATAGTGCATTTTGCTCGCCTTTCCACGCGCTTTATGATGCCGCCTAGCCCAGTACGCTATCTGAAATATAAGCGACGTAAATTGAACAAATGTGATAGAATTTCCCTGAAATCTTATATTAAACAAAATATAATATAATCTAATCGGGTCTCTGATTGCCCTATCATAGAAGGTTAGTGGCGCATTTTACTCGCCATTTCATGCGCTTTGAGATGCCGCTTAGCCCAATAAGCTACCTGAAATAGGAGCGACGTAAATTGAACAAATGTGATAGAATTTCCCTGAAATGTTATATCAAACAAAATATATAATGATCTAATCGGGTCTCTGATTGCCCTATCATAGAAGGTTAGTAGCGCATTTTACTCGCCATTTCATGCGCTTTGAGATGCCGCGTAGCCCAATACGCTATCGGAAATATGAGCGACGTAAATTGAACAAATGTGATAGAATTTCGCTGAATTCTTATATTAACCTTAATGTAAAATGATCTAATCGGGTCTCTGTTCGCCCTACCCTAGAAGCTTAATAGTGCATTTCACTCGCTATTCCACGCGCTTTAAGATGCCGGCTAGCCCAGTAGGCTATCTGAAATAGGAGTGACGTAAATTGAACAAATGTGATAGAATTACGCTTAATTCTTATATTAACCGTAATATAAAATGATCTAATCGGGTCTCTCTTTGCATTACCCTAGAAGTTTAATAGTGCATTTTACTCGCCATTTCATGCGCTTTGAGATGCCGCTTAGCCTAATACGCTATGTGAAATAGGAGCGACGTAAATTGAACAAATGTGATAGAATTGCCCTGAATTCTTATATTAACCTTAATGTAAAATGATCTAATCGGGTCTCTGTTCGCACTACCCTAGAAGTTTAATGTTGCATTTCACTCGTCATTTCATGCGCCTTGAGATGCCGCTTAGCCCAATAATCTATCTGAAATAGGAGCCACGTAAACTGAACAAATGTGATAGCATTACGCTGAATTCTTATATTAACCAAAATGTAAACTGATTTAATCGGGTCTCTGTTCGCCGTAGCCTAGAAGTTTAATAGTGCATTTTATTCGCCATTTCATGCGCTTTGATATGCCGCTTAGCCCAATACGCTATCTGAAATAGGAGCGACGTAAATTTAACAAATGTGATAGAATTTCGCTGAATTCTTAAATTATCCATAATATAAAATGATTTAATCGGGTCTTTGTTTGCCTCACCCTAGAAGTTTAATAGTGCATTTTACTCGCCATTTCATGCGCTTTCAGGTGCCGCTTATCCCAATACTCTATCTGAAATAGGAGCGACGTAAATTGAACAAATGTGATAGAATTTCGCTGAATTCTTAAATTAACCATAATATAAAATGATCTTATCGGGTCTCCGTTTGCCCTACCCTAGAAGTTTAATAGTGCATTTTACTCGCCATTTCATGCTCGTTGAGATGCAGCTTAACCCCAATACGCTATCAGAAATACGAGCGACGTAAGTTGAACAAATGTGATAGAATTACGCTGAATTCTTATATTAACCGAAATATAAAATGATCTAATCGGCTCCCTGATTGCCCTATCATAGAAGTTTAGTAGTGCATTTCACTCGCCATTCCACGCGCTTTAAGATGCCGCCTAGTCCAGTACGCTATCTGAAATAGGAACGACGTAAATTGAACAAATGTGATAGAGTTTCTCTGAAATCTTATATTAATCAAAATGTAAAATGATCTAATCGGGTCTCTGTTCGCCCTAGCCTAGAAGTTTAATAGTGCATTTTACTCGCCATTTCATGCGCTTTGTGATGCCGCTGAGCCCAATCAGCTATCTGAAATAGGAGCGACGTAAATTGAACAAATGTGATAGAATTACGCTGAATTCTTATATTAACCGTAATATGAAATGGTCTAATCGGGTCCCTGATTGCCCTATCATAGAAGTTTAGTACTGCATTTTACACGCTATTCCACGCGCTTTAAGATGCCGCCTAGCCCAGTACGCTATCTGAAATAGGAACGACGTAAATTGAACAAATGTGATAGAATTTTGCTGAATTCTTAAATTAACCATAATATGAAATGATCTAATCGGGTCTCTGTTTGCCCTACCCTAGAAGTTTAATAGTGCATATCACTCGTCACATCATGCGCTTTGAGATGCCGCAAAGCCCAATACGCTATCTGAAATAGGAGCGACGTAAGTTGAACAAATGTGATAGAATTTCGCAGAATTCTTATATTTACCAAAATATAAAATGATCTAATCGGGTCTCTGTTCGCCCTAGCCTAGAAGTTTAATAGTGCATTTTAGTCGCCATTTCACGCGCTTTGAGATGCCGCTTAGCCCAATACGCTATCTGAAATAGGAGCGACGTAAATTGAACGAATGTGATAGAATTTCGCTGAATTCTTAAATTAACCATAATGTAAATGATCTAATCGGGGCTCTGTTCGCCCTAGCCTAGAAGTTTAATAGTGCGTTTTACTCGCCATTTCATGCGCTTTCAGATGCCGCTGAGCCCAATACGCTATCTGAAATAGGAGAGACGTAAATTGAACAAATGTGATAGAATTTCCCTGAATTCTTATATTAACCTTAATGTAAAATGATCTAATCGAGCCTCTGTTCCCCCTACCATAGAAGTCTAATATTGCATTTCACTCGTCATTTCATGCGCTTTGAGATGCCGCTTAGCCCAACACGCTGCCTGAAATAGGAGCGAAGTAAATTGAACAAATGCGATAGAATTTCGCTGAATTCTTAAATTAACCATAATATAAAATGATCTAATCGGGTCTCTGTTTGCCTTATCCTAGAAGTTTAATAGTGCATTATAGTCGCCATTTCATGCGCTTCGAGATGCCGCTTAGCACAATACGCTATCTGAAATAGTAGCGACGTAAATTGAACAAATGTGATAGAATTTCGCTGAATTCTTATATTAACCAAAATATAAAATGATCTAATCGGGTCTCTGATTGCCCTATCATAGAAGTTTAACAGTGCATTTTCTCGCCATTCCTCGCGTTTTAAGTTGCCGCCTAGCCGAGTACGCTAGCTGAAATAGGAACGACGTAAATTGAACAAATGTGATAGAATTACGCTGAATTCTTATATTAACCCTAATATTAAATGATCTAATCGGGTCTCTGTTTGCCTTATCCTAGAAGTTTAATAGTGCATTATACTCGCCATTTAATGCGCTTCGAGATGCCGCTTAGCACAATACGCTATCTGAAATAGTAGCGACGTAAATTGAACAAATGTGATAGAATTTCGCTGAATTCTTAAATTAACCATAATATAAAATGATCTAATCGGATCTCTGTTTGCCCTACCCTAGAAGTTTAATAGTGCATTTTACTCGCTATTCCACACGCTTTAAGATGCCGCCTAGCCCAGTACGCTATCTGAAATAGGAACGACGTAAATTGAACAAATGTGATAGATTTTTGCTGAATTCTTAAATTAACCATAATATAAAATTATCTAATCGGGTCTCTGTTTGCCCTACCCTAGAAGTTTAATACTGCATTTTCCTCGCCATTTCATGCGCTTTGAGAAGCCGCATAGCTCAATACGCTATCTGAAATAGGAGCGACGTAAATTGAACAAATGTGATAGAATTTCGCTGAATTCTTATATTAACCAAAATATAAAAGGATCTAATCGGGTCTCTGATTGCTCTATCATAGAAGTTTAGTAGTGCATTTTACTCGCCATTTCTTGCGCTTTGAGATGCCGCTTAGCCCTATACGCTATCTGAAATATCAACGACGTAAATTGAACAAATGTGATAGAATTTCGCTGAATTCTTATATTAACCGTAATATAAAATGACCTAATCGGGTCTCTGTTTGCCTTACCCTAGAAGTTTAATAGTGCATTTTACTCGGCATTTCATGCGCATTGAGATGCCGTTTAGCCCAATACGCTATCTGAAATAGGAGCGACGTAAATTGAACAAATGTGATAGAATTTCCCTGAAATCTTATATTAAACAAAATATAAAATGATCTTATCGGGTCTCTGTTTGCCCTACCCTAGAAGTTTAATAGCGCATTTTACTCGACATTTCATGCGTTTTGAGATGCCGCTTAGCGCAATACGCTATCTGAAATAGGAGCGACGCAAATTGAACAAATGTGATAGAATTTCCCTGAATACTTATATTAACCTTAATGTAAAATGATGTAATCGGGTCTCTGTTCGCCCTACCCTAGAAGCTTAATAGTGCATTTCACTCGTCATTTCATGCGCTTTGAGATGCCGCTTAGCCCAATACGCTATCTGAAATTGGAGCGACGTAAATTGAACAATTGTGATAGAATTTCGCTGAATTCTTATATTAACCAAAATATAAAATGATCTAATCGGCTCTCTGATTGCCCTATCATAGAAGTTTTATAGTGCATTTTACTCGCCAATGCACGCGCTTTAAGATTGCGCGTAGCCCAGTACGCTATCTGAAATAGGAGCGACGTAAGTTGAACAAATGTGATAGAATTACGCTGCATTCTTATATTAAGCGTAATATAAAATGATCTAATCGGGTATCTGTTTGCCTTACCCAAGAAGTTTAATAGTGCATTGTACTCGCCATTTCATGCGCTTTGAGATGCCGCTTAGCCCAATACGCTATCTGAAATAGGAGCGACGTAAATTGAACAAATGTGATAGAATTTCGCTGAATTCTTAAATTAACCTTAATATAAAATGATCTAATCGGGTCTCTGTTCGCCCTAGCCTAGAAGTTTAATAGTGCATTTTATTCGCCATTTCATGCGCTTTGAGATGCCGCTTAGCCCAATACGCTATCTGAAATTGGAGCGACGTAAATTGAACAATTGTGATAGAATTTCGCTGAATTCTTATATTAACCATAATATGAAATGATCTAATCGGGTCTCTGATTGCCGTATCTCGAAGTTTAATAGTGCATCTTTCTCGCCTTTCCACGCGCTTTAAGATGCCGCCTAGCCCAGTGCACTATCTGAAATAGAAGCGACGTAAATTGAACAAATGTGATAGAATTTTGCTGAGTTCTTAAATTAACCATAATATAAAATGATCTAATCGGGTCACTGTTTGCCCTACCCTAGAAGTTTAGTAGTGCATTTTACTCGACATTTCATGCGCTTGGAGATGCCGGTTAGCCCAATACGCCATCTGAAATAGGAGCGATGTAAATTGCACAAATGTGATAGAATTTCGCTGAATTCTTTTATTAACCATAATGTAAAATGATCTAATCTGGTCTCTGTCTGCCCTACCCTAGAAGCTTAATAGTGCATCTCTCTCGTCATTCCATGCGCTTTCAGATGCCGCTTAGCCAAATAAGCTATCTGAAATAGGAGCGACGAAAATTGAAGAAACGTGATAGAATTTTGCTGAATTCTTAAATTGACCATAATATAAAATGATCTAATCGGGTATCTGTTTGCCTTACCCTACAAGTTTAATGGTGCATTGTACTCGCCATTTCATGCGCTTTGAGATGCCGCTTAGCCCAATACGCTATCTGAAATAGGAGCGACGTAAATTGAACAAATGTGATAGAATTTCGCTGCACTCTTTTATTAACCATAATGTAAAATGATCTAATCGGGTCTCCGTTCGCCCTAGCCTAGAAGTTTAACAGTGCATTTTATTCGCCATTTCATGCGCTTTGAGATGCGGCTTAGCCCAATACGCTATCTGAAATAGGAGCGACGTAAATTGAACAAATCTGATAGAATTTCCCTGAAATCTTATATTAAACAATATATAAAATGATCTAATCGGGTCTCTGATTTCCCTATCATAGAAGTTTAGTAGTGCATTTTACTCGCCATTCCACACCCTTTAAGATGCCGCCTAGCCCAGTCCGCTATCTGAAATAGGAGCGACGTAAGTTGAACAAATGTGATAGAATTACGCTGAATTCTTATATTAACCGTAATATAAAATGATCTAATCGGGTCTCTGTTTGCCTTTCCCCAGAAGTTTAATAGTGCATTTTACTTGCCATTTCTTGCGCTTTGAGATGCCGCTTAGCGCACTACGCTATCTGAAATAGGAGCGACGTAAATTGAACAAATGTGATAGAATTTCCCTGAATACTTATATTAACCTTAATGTAAAATGATCTAATCGGGTCTCTGTTCGCCCTACCCTAGAAGTTTAATAGTGCATTTCTCTCGTCATTTCATGCGCTTTGAGATGCCGCTTAGCGCAATACGCTATCTGAAATTGGCGCGACGTAAATTGAACAATTGTGATAGAATTTCGCTGAATTCTTATATTAACCAAAATATAAAATGATCTAATCGGCTCTCTGATTGCCCTATCATAGAAGTTTAATAGTGCATTTTACTCGCCCATGCACGCGCTTTAAGATTCCGCGGAGCCCAGTACGCTATCTGAAATAGGAGCGACGTAAGTTGAACAAATGTGATAGAATTATGCTGAATTCTTATGTTAACCATAATATAAAATGATCTAATCGGGTCTCTGTTTGCTTATCCTAGAAGTTTAATAGTGCATTTTACTCGCCATTTCATGCGCTTTGAGTTGCCGCTTAGCCCAATACGCTGTCTGAAATAGGAGCGACGTAAATTGAACAAATGTGATAGAATTTCGCTGAATCATTATATTAACCTTAACGTAAGATGATCTAATCGGGTCTTTGTTCGCCCTACCCTAGAAGTTTAATAGCGCATTTCACTCGTCATTTCATGAGCTTTGAGATGCCGCTTAGCCCAATAAGCTGTCTGAAATAGGAGCGATGTAAGTTGAACAAATGTGATAGAATTACGCTGAATTCTTATATTAACCGTAATATAAAATGATCTAATCGGGTATCTGTTTACCTTACCCAAGAAGTTTAATAGTGCATTGTACTCGCCATTTCATGCGCTTTGAGATGCCGCTTAGCCCAATACGCTCTCTGAAATAGGAGCGATGTAAATTGCACAAATGTGATAGAATTTCGCTGAATTCTTTTGTTAACCATAATGTAAAATGATCTAATCGGGTCTCTGTTCGCCCTAGCCTAGAAGTTTAAGAGTGCATTTTATTCGCCATTTCATGCGCTTTGAGGTGCCGCTTAGCCCAATACGCTGTCTGAAATAGGATCGACGTAAATTGAACAAATGTGATAGAATTTCCCTGAAATCTTATATAAAACAAAATATAAAATGATCTAATCGGGTCTCTGATTGCCCTATCATAGAAGTTTAGTAGTGCATTTTACTCACCCTTCCACGCGCTTTAAGATGCCAGCTAGCCCAGTACGCTATCTGAAATGGGAGCGATGTAAATTGAACAAATGTGATAGAATTTTGCTGAATTCTTATATTAACCTTAATGTAAAATGATCTAATTGGGTCTCTGTTTGCGGTACCCTAGAAGTTTAACAGTGCTTTTTACTCGCCATTTCATGCGCTTTGAGATGCCGCTTAGCCCAATACGCTATCTGAAATAGAAGCGACGTAAATTGAACAAATGTGATAGAATTTTGCTGAGTTCTTAAATTAACCATAATATAAAATGATCTAATCGGGTCACTGTTTGCCCTACCCTAGAAGTTTAGTAGTGCATTGTACTCGACATTTCATGCGCTTGGAGATGCCGCTTAGCCCAATACGCCATCTGAAATAGGAGCGATGTAAATTGCACAAATGTGATAGAATTTCGCTGAATTCTTTTATTAACCATAATGTAAAATGATCTAATCTGGTCTCTGTCTGCCCTACCCTAGAAGCTTAATAGTGCATTTCTCTCGTCATTCCATGCGCTTTCAGATGCCGCTTAGCCCAATAAGCTATCTGAAATAGGAGCGACGAAAATTGAAGAAACGTGATAGAATTTTGCTGAATTCTTAAATTGACCATAATATAAAATGATCTAATCGGGTATCTGTTTGCCTTACCCTAGAAGTTTAATGGTGCATTTTACTCGCCATTTCATGCGCTTTGAGATGCCGCTTAGCCCAATACGCTATCTGAAATAGGAGCGACGTAAATTGAACAAATGTGATAGAATTTCGCTGCACTCTTTTATTAACCATAATGTAAAATGATCTAATCGGGTCTCTGTTCGCCCTAGCCTAGAAGTTTAACAGTGCATTTTATTCGCCATTTGATGCGCTTTGAGATGCGGCTTAGCCCAATACGCTATCTGAAATAGGAGCGACGTAAATTGAACAAATGTGATAGAATTTCCCTGAAATCTTATATTAAACAAAATATAAAATGATCTAATCGGGTCTCTGTTCGCCCTACCCTAGAAGTTTAATAGTTCATTTCACTCGTCATTTCATGCGCTTTGAGATGCCGCTTAGCCCAATACGCTATCTGAAATTGGAGCGACGTAAATTGAACAATTGTGATAGAATTTCGCTGAATTCTTATATTAACCAAAATATAAAATGATCTAATCGGCTCTCTGATTGCCCTATCATAGAAGTTTAATAGTGCATTTTACTCGCCCATGCACGCGCTTTAAGATTCCGCGGAGCCAGTACGCTATCTGAAATAGGAGCGACGTAAATTGAACAAATGTGATAGAATTTTGCTGAATTCTTAAATTAACCATAATATAAAATGATCTAATCGGGTCTCTGTTCGCCCTACCCTAGAAGTTTAATAGTGCCTTTCACTCGTCATTTCATGCGCTTTGAGATGCCGATTAGCCCAATACGCTATCTGAAATAGGAGCGACGTAAATTGAACAAGTGTGATAGAATTTCGCTGAATTCTTAAATTAACCAAAATATAAAATGATCTAATCGGCTCTCTGATTGCCCTATCATAGAAGTTTAGTAGTGCATTTTACTCGCCCTGCCACGCGCTTTAAGATGCCGCGTACCCCAGTACGCTATCTGAAATAGGAGCTACGTAAGTTGAACAAATGTGATAGAATTACGCTGAATTCTTATATTAACCGTAATATAAAATGATCTAATCGGGTCTCTGTCTGCCTTACCCCAGAAGTTTAACAGTGCATTTTACTCGCCATTTCATGCGCTTTGAGATGCCGCTTAGCTCAATACGCTGTCTGAAATAGGAGCGACGTAAATTGAACAACTGTGATAGAATTTCGCTGAATCATTATATTAACCTTAACGTAAAATGATCTAATCGGGTCTTTGTTCGCCCTACCCTAGAAGTTTAATAGTGCATTTCACTCGTCATTTCATGCGCTTTGAGATGCCGCTTAGCCCAATAAGCTGTCTGAAATAGGAGCGACGTAAGTTGAACAAATTTGATAGAATTACGCTGAATTCTTATATTAACCGTAATATAAAATGATCTAACCGGGTATCTGTTTGCCTTACCCAAGAAGTTTAATAGTGCATTGTACTCGCCATTTCATGCGCTTTGAGATGCCGCTTAGCCCAATACGCCATTTGAAATAGGAGCGACGTAAATTGAACAAATGTGATAGAATTTCGCTGAATTCTTTTGTTAACCATAATGTAAAATGATCTAATCGGGTCTCTGTTCGCCCTAGCCTAGAAGTTTAATAGTGCATTTTATTCGCCATTTCATGCGCTTTGAGGTGCCGCTTAGCCCAATAAGCTGTCTGAAATAGGAGCGACGTAAGTTGAACAAATGTGATAGAATTACGCTGAATTCTTATATTAACCGTAATATAAAATGATCTAATCGGGTATCTGTTTGCCTTACCCAAGAAGTTTAATAGTGCATTGTACTCGCCATTTCATGCGCTTTGAGATGCCGCTTAGCCCAATACGCCATCTGAAATAGGAGCGACGTAAATTGAACAAATGTGATAGAATTTCGCTGAATTCTTTTGTTAACCATAATGTAAAATGATCTAATCGGGTGTCTGTTCGCGCTAGCCTAGAAGTTTAATAGTGCATTTTATTCGCCATTTCATGCTCTTTGAGGTGCCGCTTAGCCCAATACGCTGTGTGAAATAGGATCGACGTAAATTGAACAAATGTGATAGAATTTCCCTGAAATCTTATATAAAACGAAATATAAAATGATCTAATCGGGTCTCTGATTGCCCTATCATAGAAGTTTAGTAGCGCATTTTACTCACCCTTCCACGCGCTTTAAGATGCCGCCTAGCCCAGTACGCTATCTGAAATGGGAGCGATGTAAATTGAGCAAATCTGATAGAATTTCCCAGAATAATTATATTAACCTTAATGTAAAATGATCTAATCGGGTCTCTGTTCGCCGTACCCTAGAAGTTTAATAGTGCATTTCACTCGTCATTTCATGCGCTTTGAGATGCCGGTTAGCCCAATACGCTATCTCAAATAGGAGCGACGTAAATTGAACAATTGTGATAGAATTTCGCTGAATTCTTATATTAAACAAAATATAAAATGATCTAATCGGGTCTGTGATTGCCCTATCATAGCAGTTTAGTAGTGCATTTCACTCGCCCTTCCACGCGCTTTATGATGCCGCCTAGCCCAGTACGCTATCTGAAATAGGAGCGACGTAAGTTGAACAAATGTGATAGAATTACGCTGAATTCTTATATTAACCGTAATATAAAATGATCTAATCGGGTCTCTGTTTGCCTTTCCCCAGAAGTTTAATAGTGCATTTTACTTGCCATTTCTTTTGCTTTGAGATGCCGCTTAGCGCAATACGCTATCTGAAATAGGAGCGACGCAAATTGAACAAATGTGATAGAATGTCCCTGAATACTTATATTAACCTTAATGTAAAATGATCTAATCGGGTCTCTGTTCGCCCTACCCTAGAAGTTTAATAGTGCATTTCACTCGTCATTTCATGCGCTTTGAGATGCCGCTTAGCCCAATACGCTATCTGAAATAGGAGCGACGTAAGTTGAACAAATGTGATAGAATTACGCTGAATTCTTATATTAACCGTAATATAAAATGATCTAATCGGGTATGTGTTTGCCTTACCCAAGAAGTTTAATAGTGCATTGTACTCGCCATTTCATGCGCTTTGAGATGCCGCTTAGCCCAATACGCCATCTGAAATAGGAGCGACGTAAATTGAACAAATGTGATAGAATTTCGCTGAATTCTTTTGTTAACCATAATGTAAAATGATCTAATCGGGTGTCTGTTCGCCCTAGCCTAGAAGTTTAATAGTGCATTTTATTCGCCATTTCATGCGCTTTGAGGTGCCGCTTAGCCCAATACGCTGTCTGAAATAGGATCGACGTAAATTGAACAAATGTGATAGAATTTCCCTGAAATCTTATATAAAACGAAATATAAAATGATCTAATCGGGTCTCTGATTGCCCTATCATAGAAGTTTAGTAGCGCATTTTACTCACCCTTCCACGCGCTTTAAGATGCCGCCTAGCCCAGTACGCTATCTGAAATAGGAGCGACGTAAGTTGAACAAATGTGATAGAATTACGCTGAATTCTTATATTAACCGTAATATAAAATGATCTAATCGGGTCTCTGTTTGCCTTTCCCCAGAAGTTTAATAGTGCATTTTACTTGCCATTTCTTTTGCTTTGAGATGCCGCTTAGGGCAATACGCTATCTGAAATAGGAGCGACGCAAATTGAACAAATGTGATAGAATTTCCCTGAATACTTATATTAACCTTAATGTAAAATGATCTAATCGGGTCTCTGTTCGCCCTACCCTAGAAGTTTAATAGTGCATTTCACTCGTCATTTCATGCGCTTTGTGATGCCGCTTAGCCCAATACGCTATCTGAAACTGGAGCGACGTAAATTGAACAATTGTGATAGAATTTCGCTGAATTCTTATATTAACCAAAATATAATATGATCTAACCGGGTCTCTGATTGCCCTATCATAGAAGTTTAGTAGCGCATTTTACTCACCCTTCCACGCGCTTTAAGATGCCGCCTAGCCCAGTACGCTATCTGAAATGGGAGCGATGTAAATTGAACAAATGTGATAGAATTTCCCAGAATAATTATATTAACCTTAACGTAAAATGATCCAATCGGGTCTTTGTTCGCCCTACCCTAGAAGTTTAATAGTGCATTTCACTCGTCATTTCATGCGCTTTGAGATGCCGCTTAGCCCAATAAGCTGTCTGAAATAGGAGCGACGTAAATTGAACAAATGTGATAGAATTTCGCTGAATGCTTATATTAACCAAAATATAAAATGATCTAATCGGGTCTCTGATTGCCCTATCATAGAAGTTTAACAGTGCATTTTACCCGCCATTTCATGCGCTCTGAGAAGCCTTTTAGCCCAATACGCTATCTGAAATAGGAGCGATATAAATTGAACAAATGTGATAGAATTTCCCTGAATTCTTATATTAACCTTAATGTAACATGATCTAATCGGGTCTCTGTTCGCCCTAGCCTAGAAGTATAATAGCGCATTTCAGTCGTCATTTCATGCGCTTTGAGATGCCGCTTACCCCAATAAGCTATCTGAAATAGGAGCGATGTGAATTGAACCAATGTGATAGAATTTCGCTGAATTCTTATATTAACCAAAATATAAAATGATCTAATCGGGTCTCTGATTGCCCTATCATAGAAGTTTAATAGTGAATTTTACTCGCCATTCCACGCGCTTTAAGATGCCGCATAGCCCAGTAAGCTATCTGAAATAGGAGCGACGTAAATTGAACTAATGTGATAGAATTTTGCTGACTTCTTAAATTAATCATAATATAAAATGATCTAATCGGATCTCTGTTTGCCCTACCCTAGAAGTTTAATAGTGCGTTTTACTCGCCATTTCATGCGATTTCAGATGCCCCTTTGCCCAATACGCTATCTTTAATAGGAGCGACGTAAATTGAACAAATGCGATGGAATTTCGCTGAATTCTTGAATTAACCATAATATAAAATGATCTAATCACGTCTCTGTTTGCCCTACCCTAGAAGGTTAACAGTGCATTTCACTCGCCATTTCATGCGCTTTCAGATGCCGCTTAGCCCAATACGCTGTCTGAAATAGGAGCGACGTAAATTGAACAAATATGATAGAATTACGCTGAATTCTTATATTAACCAAAATGTAAAATGATCTAATCGGGTCTCTGATTGCCGTATCATAGAAGTTTAGTAGTGCATTTTACTCGCCATTCCACGCGCTGTAAGATGCCGTCTAGCCCAGTACGCTATCTGAAATAGCAGCGACGTAAGTTGAACAAATGTGATAGAATTACGCTGAATTCTTATATTAACGCTAATATAAAATGATATAATCGGGTCTCTGTTTGCCTTAACCTAGAAGTTTAATGGTGCATTTTACTCGCCATTGGACGCGCTTTAAGATGCCGCCTAGCCCAGTACGCTATCTGAAATAGGAACGACGTAAATTGAACAAATGTGATAGAATTTTGCTGAATTCTTAAATTAACCATAATATAAAATGATCTAATCACGTCTCTGTTTGCCCTACCCTAGAAGTTTAATAGTGCATTTTACTCGCCATTTCATGCTCTTTAAGATGCCGCATAGCCCAGTAAGCTATCTGAAATAGGAGCGACGTAAATTGAACAAATGTGATAGAATTTCCCTGAATTCTTATATTAACCTTAATGTAAAATCATCTAATCGGGCCTCTGTTCGCCCTACCATGGAAGTCTAATAGTGCATTTCACTCGTCATTTCATGCGCTTTGAGATGCCGCTTAGCCCAATACGCTGCCTGAAATAGGAGCGACGTAAATTGAACAAATGCGATAGATTTTCGCTGAATTCTTAAATTAACCATAATATAAAATGATCTAATCGGGTCTCTGTTTGCCTTATCCTAGAAGTTTAATAGTGCATTATAGACGCCATTTCATGCGCTTCGAGATGCCGCTTAGCACAATACGCTATCTGAAATAGTAGCGACGTAAATTGAACAAATGTGATAGAATTTCGCTGAATTCTTATATTAACCAAAATATAAAATGATCTAATCGGGTCTCTGATTGCCCTATCATAGAAGTTTAACAGTGAATTTTCTCGCCATTCCTCGCGTTTTAAGTTGCCGCCTAGCCGAGTACGCTAGCTGAAATAGGAACGACGTAAATTGAACAAATGTGATAGAATTACGCTGAATTCTTATATTAACCCTAATATTAAATGATCTAATCGGGTCTCTGTTTGCCTTATCCTAGAAGTTTAATAGTGCATTATACTCGCCATTTAATGCGCTTCGAGATGCCGCTTAGCACAATACGCTATCTGAAATAGTAGCGACGTAAATTGAACAAATGTGATAGAATTTCGCTGAATTCTTAAATTAACCATAATATAAAATGATCTAATCGGATCTCTGTTTGCCCTACCCTAGAAGTTTAATAGTGCATTTTACTCGCTATTCCACACGCTTTAAGATGCCGCCTAGCCCAGTACGCTATCTGAAATAGGAACGACGTAAATTGAACAAATGTGATAGATTTTTGCTGAATTCTTAAATTAACCATAATATAAAATGATCTAATCGGGTCTCTGTTTGCCCTACCCTAGAAGTTTAATACTGCATTTTCCTCGCAATTTCATGCGCTTTGAGAAGCCGCATAGCTCAATACGCTATCTGAAATAGGAGCGACGTAAATTGAACAAATGTGATAGAATTTCGCTGAATTCTTATATTAACCAAAATATAAAAGGATCTAATCGGGTCTCTGATTGCTCTATCATAGAAGTTTAGTAGTGCATTTTACTCGCCATTTCTTGCGCTTTGAGATGCCGCTTAGCCCTATACGCTATCTGAAATATCAACGACGTAAATTGAACAAATGTGATAGAATTTCGCTGAATTCTTATATTAACCGTAATATAAAGTGACCTAATCGGGTCTCTGTTTGCCTTACCCTAGAAGTTTAATAGTGCATTTTACTCGGCATTTCATGCGCATTGAGATGCCGTTTAGCCCAATACGCTACCTGAAATAGGAGCGACGTAAATTGAACAAATGTGATAGAATTTCGCTGAATTCTTATATTAACCAAAATATAAAATGATCTAATCCGGTCTCTGATTGCCCTATCATAGAAGTTTAATAGTGCATTTTACTCGCCAATGCACGCGCTTTAAGATTCCGCCTAGCCCAGTACGCTATCTGAAATAGGAGCGACGTAAGTTGAACAAATGTGATAGAATTATGCTGAATTCTTATATTAACCATAATATAAAATGATCTAATCGAGTGTCTGTTTGCTTATCCTAGAAGTTTAATAGTGCATTTTACTCGCCATTTCATGCGCTTTGAGATGCCGCTTCGCCCAATACGCTATCTGAAATACGAGCGACGTAAATTGAACAAATGTGATAGAATTTCCCTGAATTCTTATATTAACCTTAATGATAAGTTATCTAATCGGGTCTCTGTTCGCCCTACCCTAGAAGTTTAATAGTGCATTTTACTCGTCATTTCATGCGCTTTGAGATGCCGCTTAGCCCAATACGCTACCTGAAATAGGAGCGACGTAAATTGAACAAATGTGATAGAATTTCGCTGAATTCTTATATTAACCAAAATATAAAAGGATCTAATCGGGTCTCCGATTGCTCTATCATAGAAGTTTAGTAGTGCATTTTACTCGCCATTTCTTGCGCTTTGAGATGCCGCTTAGCCCTATACGCTATCTGAAATATCAACGACGTAAATTGAACAAATGTGATAGAATTTCCCTGAATACTTATATTAACCTTAATGTAAAATGATCTAATCGGGTCTCTGTTCGCCCTACCCTAGAAGTTTAATAGTGCATTTCACTCGTCATTTCATGCGCTTTGAGATGCCGGTTAGCCCAATACGCTATCTCAAATAGGAGCGACGTGAATTGAACAATTGTGATAGAATTTCGCTGAATTCTTATATTAAACAATATATAAAATGATCTAATCGGGTCTGTGATTGCCCTATCATAGAAGTTTAGTAGTGCATTTCACTCGCCCTTCCACGCGCTTTATGATGCCGCCTAGCCCAGTACACTATCTGGAATAGGAGCGACGTAAGTTGAACAAATGTGATAGAATTACGCTGAATTCGTATATTAACCGTAATATAAAATGATCTTATCGGGTCTCTGTTTGCCCTACCCTAGAAGTTTAATAGCGCATTTTACTCGACATTTCATGCGTTTTGAGATGCCGCTTAGCGCAATACGCTATCTGAAATAGGAGCGACGCAAATTGAACAAATGTGATAGAATTTCCCTGAATACTTATATTAACCTTAATGTAAAATGATCTAATCGGGTCTCTGTTCGCCCTACCCTAGAAGTTTAATAGTGCATTTCACTCGTCATTTCATGCGCTTTGAGATGCCGCTTAGCCCAATACGCTATCTGAAATTGGAGCGACGTAAATTGAACAATTGTGATAGAATTTCGCTGAATTCTTATATTAACCAAAATATAAAATGATCTAATCGGCTCTCTGATTGCCCTATCATAGAAGTTTTATAGTGCATTTTACTAGCCAATGCACGCGCTTTAAGATTCCGCGTAGCCCAGTACGCTATCTGAAATAGGAGCGACGTAAGTTGAACAAATGTGATAGAATTACGCTGCATTCTTATATTAAGCGTAATATAAAATGATCTAATCGGGTATCTGTTTGCCTTACCCAAGAAGCTTAATAGTGCATTGTACTCGCCATTTCATGCGCTTTGAGATGCCGCTTAGCCCAATACGCTATCTGAAATAGGAGCGACGTAAATTGAACAAATGTGATAGAATTTCGCTGAATTCTTAAATTAACCTTAATATAAAATGATCTAATCGGGTCTCTGTTCGCCCTAGCCTAGAAGTTTAATAGTGCATTTTATTCGCCATTTCATGCGCTTTGAGATGCCGCTTAGCCCAATACGCTATCTGAAATTGGAGCGACGTAAATTGAACAATTGTGATAGAATTTCGCTGAATTCTTATATTAACCATAATATGAAATGATCTAATCGGGTCTCTGATTGCCGTATCTCGAAGCTTAATAGTGCATCTTACTCGCCATTCCACGCGCTTTAAGATGCCGCCTAGCCCAGTGCACTATCTGAAATAGAAGCGACGTAAATTGAACAAATGTGATAGAATTTTGCTGAGTTCTTAAATTAACCATAATATAAAATGATGTAATCGGGTCACTGTTTGCCCTACCCTAGAAGTTTAGTAGTGCATTTTACTCGACATTTCATGCGCTTGGAGATGCCGGTTAGCCCAATACGCCATCTGAAATAGGAGCGATGTAAATTGCACAAATGTGATAGAATTTCGCTGAATTCTTTTATTAACCATAATGTAAAATGATCTAATCTGGTCTCTGTCTGCCCTACCCTAGAAGCTTAATAGTGCATCTCTCTCGTCATTCCATGCGCTTTCAGATGCCGCTTAGCCCAATAAGCTATCTGAAATAGGAGCGACGAAAATTGAAGAAACGTGATAGAATTTTGCTGAATTCTTAAATTGACCATAATATAAAATGATCTAATCGGGTATCTGTTTGCCTTACCCTACAAGTTTAATGGTGCATTGTACTCGCCATTTCATGCGCTTTGAGATGCCGCTTAGCCCAATACGCTATCTGAAATAGGAGCGACGTAAATTGAACAAATGTGATAGAATTTCGCTGCACTCTTTTATTAACCATAATGTAAAATGATCTAATCGGGTCTCCGTTCGCCCTAGCCTAGAAGTTTAACAGTGCATTTTATTCGCCATTTCATGCGCTTTGAGATGCGGCTTAGCCCAATACGCTATCTGAAATAGGAGCGACGTAAATTGAACAAATCTGATAGAATTTCCCTGAAATCTTATATTAAACAATATATAAAATGATCTAATCGGGTCTCTGATTTCCCTATCATAGAAGTTTAGTAGTGCATTTTACTCGCCATTCCACACCCTTTAAGATGCCGCCTAGCCCAGTCCGCTATCTGAAATAGGAGCGACGTAAGTTGAACAAATGTGATAGAATTACGCTGAATTCTTATATTAACCGTAATATAAAATGATCTAATCGGGTCTCTGTTTGCCTTTCCCCAGAAGTTTAATAGTGCATTTTACTTGCCATTTCTTGCGCTTTGAGATGCCGCTTAGCGCAATACGCTATCTGAAATAGGAGCGACGTAAATTGAACAAATGTGATAGAATTTCCCTGAATACTTATATTAGCCTTAATGTAAAATGATCTAATCGGGTCTCTGTTCGCCCTACCCTAGAAGTTTAATAGTGCATTTCTCTCGTCATTTCATGCGCTTTGAGATGCCGCTTAGCCCAATACGCTATCTGAAATTGGCGCGACGTAAATTGAACAATTGTGATAGAATTTCGCTGAATTCTTATATTAACCAAAATATAAAATGATCTAATCGGCTCTCTGATTGCCCTATCATAGAAGTTTAATAGTGCATTTTACTCGCCCATGCACGCGCTTTAAGATTCCGCGGAGCCCAGTACGCTATCTGAAATAGGAGCGACGTAAGTTGAACAAATGTGATAGAATTATGCTGAATTCTTATGTTAACCATAATATAAAATGATCTAATCGGGTCTCTGTTTGCTTATCCTAGAAGTTTAATAGTGCATTTTACTCGCCATTTCATGCGCTTTGAGATGCCGCTTAGCCCAATACGCTGTCTGAAATAGGAGCGACGTAAATTGAACAAATGTGATAGAATTTCGCTGAATCATTATATTAACCTTAACGTAAGATGATCTAATCGGGTCTTTGTTCGCCCTACCCTAGAAGTTTAATAGCGCATTTCACTCGTCATTTCATGAGCTTTGAGATGCCGCTTAGCCCAATAAGCTGTCTGAAATAGGAGCGACGTAAGTTGAACAAATGTGATAGAATTACGCTGAATTCTTATATTAACCGTAATATAAAATGATCTAATCGGGTATCTGTTTGCCTTACCCAAGAAGTTTAATAGTGCATTGTACTCGCCATTTCATGCGCTTTGAGATGCCGCTTAGACCAATACGCTCTCTGAAATAGGAGCGATGTAAATTGCACAAATGTGATAGAATTTCGCTGAATTCTTTTGTTAACCATAATGTAAAATGATCTAATCGGGTCTCTGTTCGCCCTAGCCTAGAAGTTTAATAGTGCATTTTATTCGCCATTTCATGCGCTTTGAGGTGCCGCTTAGCCCAATACGCTGTCTGAAATAGGATCGACGTAAATTGAACAAATGTGATAGAATTTCCCTGAAATCTTATATAAAACAAAATATAAAATGATCTAATCGGGTCTCTGATTGCCCTATCATAGAAGTTTAGTAGTGCATTTTACTCACCCTTCCACGCGCTTTAAGATGCCAGCTAGCCCAGTACGCTATCTGAAATGGGAGCGATGTAAATTGAACAAATGTGATAGAATTTTGCTGAATTCTTAAATTAACCATAATATGAAATGATCTAATCGGGTCTCTGATTGCCGTATCTCGATGTTTAATAGTGCATCTTACTCGCCATTCCACATGCTTTAAGATGCCGCCTAGCCCAGTGCACTATCTGAAATAGAAGCGACGTAAATTGAACAAATGTGATAGAATTTTGCTGAGTTCTTAAATTAACCATAATATAAAATGATCTAATCGGGTCACTGTTTGCCCGACCCTAGAAGTTTAGTAGTGCATTGTACTCGACATTTCATACGCTTGGAGATGCCGCTTAGCCCAATACGCCATCTGAAATAGGAGCGATGTAAATTGCACAAATGTGATAGAATTTCGCTGAATTCTTTTATTAACCATAATGTAAAATGATCTAATCTGGTCTCTGTCTGCCCTACCCTAGAAGCTTAATAGTGCATTTCTCTCGTCATTCCATGCGCTTTCAGATGCCGCTTAGCCCAATAAGCTATCTGAAATAGGAGCGACGAAAATTGAAGAAACGTGATAGAATTTTGCTGAATTCTTAAATTGACCATAATATAAAATGATCTAATCGGGTATCTGTTTGCCTTACCCTAGAAGTTTAATGGTGCATTTTACTCGCCATTTCATGCGCTTTGAGATGCCGCTTAGCCCAATACGCTATCTGAAATAGGAGCGACGTAAATTGAACAAATGTGATAGAATTTCGCTGCACTCTTTTATTAACCATAATGTAAAATGATCTAATCGGGTCTCTGTTCGCCCTAGCCTAGAAGTTTAACAGTGCATTTTATTCGCCATTTCATGCGCTTTGAGATGCGGCTTAGCCCAATACGCTATCTGAAATAGGAGCGACGTAAATTGAACAAATGTGATAGAATTTCCCTGAAATCTTATATTAAACAAAATATAAAATGATCTAATCGGGTCTCTGTTCGCCCTACCCTAGAAGTTTAATAGTTCATTTCACTCGTCATTTCATGCGCTTTGAGGTGCCGATTAGCCCAATACGCTATCTGAAATAGGAGCGACGTAAATTGAACAAGTGTGATAGAATTTCGCTGAATTCTTAAATTAACCAAAATATAAAATGATCTAATCGGCTCTCTGATTGCCCTATCATAGAAGTTTAGTAGTGCATTTTACTCGCCCTGCCACGCGCTTTAAGATGCCGCGTACCCCAGTACGCTATCTGAAATTGGAGCTACGTAAGTTGAACAAATGTGATAGAATTACGCTGAATTCTTATATTAACCGTAATATAAAATGATCTAACCGGGTATCTGTTTGCCTTACCCAAGAAGTTTAATAGTGCATTGTACTCGCCATTTCATGCGCTTTGAGATGCCGCTTAGCCCAATACGCCATTTGAAATAGGAGCGACGTAAATTGAACAAATGTGATAGAATTTCGCTGAATTCTTTTGTTAACCATAATGTAAAATGATCTAATCGGGTCTCTGTTCGCCCTAGCCTAGAAGTTTAATAGTGCATTTTATTCGCCATTTCATGCGCTTTGAGGTGCCGCTTAGCCCAATAAGCTGTCTGAAATAGGAGCGACGTAAGTTGAACAAATGTGATAGAATTACGCTGAATTCTTATATTAACCGTAATATAAAATGATCTAATCGGGTATCTGTTTGCCTTACCCAAGAAGTTTAATAGTGCATTGTACTCGCCATTTCATGCGCTTTGAGATGCCGCTTAGCCCAATACGCCATCCGAAATAGGAGCGACGTAAATTGAACAAATGTGATAGAATTTTGCTGAATTCTAAAATTAACCATAATATAAAATGATCTAATCGGGTCTCTGTTCGCCCTACCCTAGAAGTTTAATAGTGTCTTTCACTCGTCATTTCATGCGCTTTGAGATGCCGCTTAGCCCAATACGCTATCTGAAATAGGAGCGACGTAAATTGAACAAGTGTGATAGAATTTCGCTGAATACTTAAATTAACCAAAATATAAAATGATCTAATCGGCTCTCTGATTGCCCTATCATAGAAGTTTAGTAGTGCATTTTACTCGCCCTGCCACGCGCTTTAAGATGCCGCGTAGCCCAGTACGCTATCTGAAATAGGAGCTACGTAAGTTGAACAAATGTGATAGAATTACGCTGAATTCTTATATTATCCGTAATATAAAATGATCTAATCGGGTCTCTGTTTGCCTTACCCCAGAAGTTTAACAGTGCATTTTACTCGCCATTTCATGCGCTTTGAGATGCCGCTTAGCCCAATACGCTGTCTGAAATAGGAGCGACGTAAATTGAACAAGTGTGATAGAATTTCGCTGAATCATTATATTAACCTTAACGTAAAATGATCTAATCGGGTCTTTGTTCGCCCTACCCTAGAAGTTTAATAGTGCATTTCACTCGTCATTTCATGCGCTTTGAGATGCCGCTTAGCCCAATAAGCTGTCTGAAATAGGAGCGACGTAAGTTGAACAAATGTGATAGAATTACGCTGAATTCTTATATTAACCGTAATATAAAATGATCTAATCGGGTATCTGTTTGCCTTACCCAAGAAGTTTAATAGTGTATTGTACTCGCCATTTCATGCGCTTTGAGATGCCGCTTAGCCCAATACGCCATCTGAAATAGGAGCGACGTAAATTGAACAAATGTGATAGAATTTCGCTGAATTCTTTTGTTAACCATAATGTAAAATGATCTAATCGGGTGTCTGTTCGCCCTAGCCTAGAAGTTTAATAGTGCATTTTATTCGCCATTTCATGCGCTTTGAGGTGCCGCTTAGCCCAATACGCTGTCTGAAATAGGATCGACGTAAATTGAACAAATGTGATAGAATTTCCCTGAAATCTTATATAAAACGAAATATAAAATGATCTAATCGGGTCTCTGATTGCCCTATCATAGAAGTTTAGTAGCGCATTTTACTCACCCTTCCACGCGCTTTAAGATGCCGTCTAGCCCAGTACGCTATCTGAAATGGGAGCGATGTAAATTGAACAAATGTGATAGAATTTCCCAGAATAATTATATTAACCTTAATGTAAAATGATCTAATCGGGTCTCTGTTTGCCTTACCCCAGAAGTTTAACAGTGCATTTTACTCGCCATTTCATGCGCTTTGAAATGCCGCTTAGCCCAATACGCCATCTGAAATAGGAGCGACGTAAATTGAACAAATGTGATAGAATTTCGCTGAATTCATAAATTAACCTTAATATAAAATGATCTAATCGGGCCTCTGGTTGTCCTACCCTAGAAGTTTAATAGTGCATTTTACTCGTCATTTCATGCGCTTTGAGATGCCGCTTAGCCCAATACGCTACCTGAAATAGGAGCGACGTAAATTGAACAAATGTGATAGAATTTCCCTGAAATCTTATATTAAACAAAATATAAAATGATCTTACCAGGTCTCTGTTTGCCCTATCCTAGAAGTTTAATAGTGAATTTCACTTGTCATTTCATGCGCTTTGAGATGCTGCTTAGCCCAATAAGCTGTCTGAAATAGGAGCGACGTAAGTTGAACAAATGTGATAGAATTACGCTGAATTCTTATATTAACCGTAATATAAAATGATCTAATCGGGTCTCTGTTCGCCCTACCCTAGAAGTTTAATAGTGCATTTCACTCGTCATTTCATGCGCTTTGAGATGCCGCTTAGCCCAATACGCTATCTGGAATAGGAGCGACGTAAATTGAACAAATGTGATATAATTTTGCTGAATTCTTAAATTAACCATAATATAAAATGATCTAATCGGGTCTCTGTTTGTCATACCCTAGAAGTTTAATAGTGCATTTCACTCGTAATTTCATGCGCATTGAGATGCCGCTTAGCCCAATACGCTATCTGAAATAGGAGCGACATAAACTGAACAAATGTGATAGAATTTCGCTGAATTCTTAAATTAACCATAATATAAAATGATCTGATCGGATCTCTGATTGCCCTACCGTTGGAGTTTAATAGTGCATTTTACTCGCCATTTCATGCGCTTTGAGATGCCGCTTAGCACACTACGCTATCTGAAATATGAGCGACGTAAATTGAACAAATGTGATAGAATTTCGCTGAATTCTTATATTAACCTTAATGTAAAATGATCTAATTGGGTCTCTGTTCGCCCTACCCTAGAAGTTTAATGTTGCATTTCACTCGTCATTTCATGCGCCTTGAGATACCGCCTAGCCCAGTACGCTATCTTAAATAGGAGCGACGTAAATTGAACAAATGTGATAGAATTTCGCTGAATTCTTAAATTAACCATAATACAAAATGATCTAATCGGGTCTCCGTTTTCCCTACCCTAGAAGTTTAATAGTGCATTTTACACGCCATTCCATGCGCTTTGAGATGCCGCTTAGCCCAATACGCTATCTGAAATAGGAGCGACGTAAATTGAACAAATGTGATAGAATTTCCCGGAAATCTTATATTAAACAAAATATAAAATGATCTAATCGGGTCTCTGTTCGCCCTAGCCTAGAAGTTTAATAGTGCATTTTATTCGCCATTTCATGCGCTTTGAGGTGCCGCTTAGCCCAATACGCTGTGTGAAATAGGATCGACGTAAATTGAACAAATGTGATAGAATTTCCCTGAAATCTTATATAAAACGAAATATAAAATGATCTAATCGGGTCTCTGATTGCCCTATCATAGAAGTTTAGTAGCGCATTTTACTCACCCTTCCACGCGCTTTAAGATGCCGCCTAGCCCAGTACGCTATCTGAAATGGGAGCGATGTAAATTGAACAAATGTGATAGAATTTCCCAGAATAATTATATTAACCTTAATGTAAAATGATCTAATCGGGTCTCTGTTCGCCCTACCCTAGAAGTTTAATAGTGCATTTCACTCGTCATTTCATGCGCTTTGAGATGCCGGTTAGCCCAATACGCTATCTCAAATAGGAGCGACGTAAATTGAACAATTGTGATAGAATTTCGCTGAATTCTTATATTAAACAAAATATAAAATGATCTAATCGGGTCTGTGATTGCCCAATCATAGCAGTTTAGTAGTGCATTTCACTCGCCCTTCCACGCGCTTTATGATGCCGCCTAGCACAGTACGCTATCTGAAATAGGAGCGACGTAAGTTGAACAAATGTGATAGAATTACGCTGAATTCTTATATTAACCGTAATATAAAATGATCTAATCGGGTCTCTGTTTGCCTTTCCCCAGAAGTTTAATAGTGCATTTTACTTGCCATTTCTTTTGCTTTGAGATGCCGCTTAGCGCAATACGCTATCTGAAATAGGAGCGACGCAAATTGAACAAATGTGATAGAATTTCCCTGAATACTTATATTAACCTTAATGTAAAATGATCTAATCGGGTCTCTGTTCGCCCTACCCTAGAAGTTTAATAGTGCATTTCACTCGTCATTTCATGCGCTTTGAGATGCCGCTTAGCCCAATACGCTATCTGAAATAGGAGCGACGTAAGTTGAACAAATGTGATAGAATTACGCTGAATTCTTATATTAACCGTAATATAAAATGATCTAATCGGGTATCTGTTTGCCTTACCCAAGAAGTTTAATAGTGCATTGTACTCGCCATTTCATGCGCTTTGAGATGCCGCTTAGCCCAATACGCCATCTGAAATAGGAGCGACGTAAATTGAACAAATGTGATAGAATTTCGCTGAATTCTTTTGTTAACCATAATGTAAAATGATCTAATCGGGTGTCTGTTCGCCCTAGCCTAGAAGTTTAATAGTGAATTTTATTCGCCATTTCATGCGCTTTGAGGTGCCGCTTAGCCCAATACGCTGTCTGAAATAGGATCGACGTAAATTGAACAAATGTGATAGAATTTCCCTGAAATCTTATATAAAACGAAATATAAAATGATCTAATCGGGTCTCTGATTGCCCTATCATAGAAGTTTAGTAGCGCATTTTACTCACCCTTCCACGCGCTTTAAGATGCCGCCTAGCCCAGTACGCTATCTGAAATGGGAGCGATGTAAATTGAACAAATGTGATAGAATTTCCCAGAATAATTATATTAACCTTAACGTAAAATGATCTAATCGGGTCTCTGTTCGCCCTACCCTAGAAGTTTAATAGTGCATTTCACTCGTCATTTCATGCGCTTTGAGATGCCGGTTAGCCCAATACGCTATCTCAAATAGGAGCGACGTAAATTGAACAAGTGTGATAGAATTTCGCTGAATACTTATATTAAACAAAATATAAAATGATCTAATCGGGTCTGTGATTGCCCTATCATAGCAGTTTAGTAGTGCATTTCACTCGCCCTTCCACGCGCTTTATGATGCCGCCTAGCCCAGTACGCTATCTGAAATAGGAGCTACGTAAGTTGAACAAATGTGATAGAATTACGCTGAATTCTTATATTATCCGTAATATAAAATGATCTAATCGGGTCTCTGTTTGCCTTACCCCAGAAGTTTAACAGTGCATTTTACTCGCCATTTCATGCGCTTTGAGATGCCGCTTAGCCCAATACGCTGTCTGAAATAGGAGCGACGTAAATTGAACAAGTGTGATAGAATTTCGCTGAATCATTATATTAACCTTAACGTAAAATGATCTAATCGGGTCTTTGTTCGCCCTACCCTAGAAGTTTAATAGTGCATTTCACTCGTCATTTCATGCGCTTTGAGATGCCGCTTAGCCCAATAAGCTGTCTGAAATAGGAGCGACGTAAGTTGAACAAATGTGATAGAATTACGCTGAATTCTTATATTAACCGTAATATAAAATGATCTAATCGGGTATCTGTTTGCCTTACCCAAGAAGTTTAATAGTGCATTGTACTCGCCATTTCATGCGCTTTGAGATGCCGCTTAGCCCAATACGCCATCTGAAATAGGAGCGACGTAAATTGAACAAATGTGATAGAATTTCGCTGAATTCTTTTGTTAACCATAATGTAAAATGATCTAATCGGGTGTCTGTTCGCCCTAGCCTAGAAGTTTAATAGTGCATTTTATTCGCCATTTCATGCGCTTTGAGGTGCCGCTTAGCCCAATACGCTGTCTGAAATAGGATCGACGTAAATTGAACAAATGTGATAGAATTTCCCTGAAATCTTATATAAAACGAAATATAAAATGATCTAATCGGGTCTCTGATTGCCCTATCATAGAAGTTTAGTAGCGCATTTTACTCACCCTTCCACGCGCTTTAAGATGCCGTCTAGCCCAGTACGCTATCTGAAATGGGAGCGATGTAAATTGAACAAATGTGATAGAATTTCCCAGAATAATTATATTAACCTTAATGTAAAATGATCTAATCGGGTCTCTGTTTGCCTTACCCCAGAAGTTTAACAGTGCATTTTACTCGCCATTTCATGCGCTTTGAAATGCCGCTTAGCCCAATACGCCATCTGAAATAGGAGCGACGTAAATTGAACAAATGTGATAGAATTTCCCTGAAATCTTATATTAAACAAAATATAAAATGATCTTACCAGGTCTCTGTTTGCCCTACCCTAGAAGTTTAATAGTGAATTTCACTTGTCATTTCATGCGCTTTGAGATGCTGCTTAGCCCAATAAGCTGTCTGAAATAGGAGCGACGTAAGTTGAACAAATGTGATAGAATTACGCTGAATTCTTATATTAACCGTAATATAAAATGATCTAATCGGGTCTCTGTTCGCCCTACCCTAGAAGTTTAATAGTGCATTTCACTCGTAATTTCATGCGCATTGAGATGCCGCTTAGCCCAATACGCTATCTGAAATAGGAGCGACATAAACTGAACAAATGTGATAGAATTTCGCTGAATTCTTAAATTAACCATAATATAAAATGATCTGATCGGATCTCTGATTGCCCTACCGTTGGAGTTTAATAGTGCATTTTACTCGCCATTTCATGCGCTTTGAGATGCCGCTTAGCACACTACGCTATCTGAAATATGAGCGACGTAAATTGAACAAATGTGATAGAATTTCGCTGAATTCTTATATTAACCTTAATGTAAAATGATCTAATTGGGTCTCTGTTCGCCCTACCCTAGAAGTTTAATGTTGCATTTCACTCGTCATTTCATGCGCCTTGAGATACCGCCTAGCCCAGTACGCTATCTTAAATAGGAGCGACGTAAATTGAACAAATGTGATAGAATTTCGCTGAATTCTTAAATTAACCATAATACAAAATGATCTAATCGGGTCTCCGTTTTCCCTACCCTAGAAGTTTAATAGTGCATTTTACACGCCATTCCATGCGCTTTGAGATGCCGCTTAGCCCAATACGCTATCTGAAATAGGAGCGACGTAAATTGAACAAATGTGATAGAATTTCCCGGAAATCTTATATTAAACAAAATATAAAATGATCTAATCGGGTCTCCGTTTGCCCTACCCTAGAAGTTTAATAGCGCATTTCACTCGACATTTCATGCGCTTTGAGATGCCGCTCAGCCCAATACGCTATCTGAAATAGGAGCGATGTAAATTGCACAAATGTGATAGAATTTCGCTGAATTCTTTTGTTAACCATAATGTAAAATGATCTAATCGGGTCTCTGTTCGCCCTAGCCTAGAAGTTTAATAGTGCATTTTATTCGCCATTTCATGCGCTTTGAGGTGCCGCTTAGCCCAATACGCTGTCTGAAATAGGATCGACGTAAATTGAACAAATGTGATAGAATTTCCCTAAAATCTTATATAAAGCAAAATATAAAATGATCTAATCGGGTCTCTGAATGCCCTATCATAGAAGTTTAGTAGTGCATTTTACTGACCCATCCACGCGCTTTAAGATGCCAGCTAGCCCAGTACGCTATCTGAAATGGGAGCGATGTAAATTGAACAAATGTGATAGAACTTTGCTGAATTCTTAAATTAACCATAATATGAAATGATCTAATCGGGTCTCTGATTGCCGTATCTCGAAGTTTAATAGTGCATCTTACTCGCCATTCCACGCGCTTTAAGATGCCGCTTAGCCCAATACGCCATCTGAAATAGGAGCGATGTAAATTGCACAAATGTGATAGAATTTCGCTGAATTCTTTTATTAACCATAATGTAAAATGATCTAATCTGGTCTCTGTCTGCCCTACCCTAGAAGCTTAATAGTGCATTTCTCTCGTCATTCCATGCGCTTTCAGATGCCGCTTAGCCCAATAAGCTATCTGAAATAGGAGCGACGAAAATTGAAGAAACGTGATAGAATTTTGCTGAATTCTTAAATTGACCATAATATAAAATGATCTAATCGGGTATCTGTTTGCCTTACCCTAGAAGTTTAATGGTGCATTTTACTCGCCATTTCATGCGCTTTGAGATGCCGCTTAGCCCAATACGCTATCTGAAATAGGAGCGACGTAAATTGAACAAATGTGATAGAATTTCGCTGCACTCTTTTATTAACCATAATGTAAAATGATCTAATCGGGTCTCTGTTCGCCCTAGCCTAGAAGTTTAACAGTGCATTTTATTCGCCATTTCATGCGCTTTGAGATGCGGCTTCGCCCAATACGCTATCTGAAATAGGAGCGACGTAAATTGAACAAGTGTGATAGAATTTTGCTGAATTCTTATATTAACCGTAATATAAAATGATCTAATCGGGTCTCTGTTCGCCCTACCCTAGAAGTTTAATAGTGCATTTCACTCGTCATTTCATGCGCTTTGAGATGCCGCTTAGCCCAATACGCTATCTGGAATAGGAGCGACGTAAATTGAACAAATGTGATAGAATTTTGCTGAATTCTTAAATTAACCATAATATAAAATGATCTAATCGGGTCTCTGTTTGTCATACCCTAGAAGTTTAATAGTGCATTTCACTCGTAATTTCATGCGCATTGAGATGCCGCTTAGCCCAATACGCTATCTGAAATAGGAGCGACATAAACTGAACAAATGTGATAGAATTTCGCTGAATTCTTAAATTAACCATAATATAAAATGATCTGATCGGATCTCTGATTGCCCTACCGTTGGAGTTTAATAGTGCATTTTACTCGCCATTTCATGCGCTTTGAGATGCCGCTTAGCACACTACGCTATCTGAAATATGAGCGACGTAAATTGAACAAATGTGATAGAATTTCGCTGAATTCTTATATTAACCTTAATGTAAAATGATCTAATTGGGTCTCTGTTCGCCCTACCCTAGAAGTTTAATGTTGCATTTCACTCGTCATTTCATGCGCCTTGAGATACCGCCTAGCCCAGTACGCTATCTTAAATAGGAGCGACGTAAATTGAACAAATGTGATAGAATTTCGCTGAATTCTTGAATTAACCATAATACAAAATGATCTAATCGGGTCTCCGTTTTCCCTACCCTAGAAGTTTAATAGTGCATTTTACACGCCATTCCATGCGCTTTGAGATGCCGCTTAGCCCAATACGCTATCTGAAATAGGAGCGACGTAAATTGAACAAATGTGATAGAATTTCCCGGAAATCTTATATTAAACAAAATATAAAATGATCTAATCGGGTCTCCGTTTGCCCTACCCTAGAAGTTTAATAGCGCATTTTACTCGACATTGCATGCGCTTTGAGATGCCGCTCAGCCCAATACGCTATCTGAAATAGGAGCGATGTAAATTGCACAAATGTGATAGAATTTCGCTGAATTCTTTTGTTAACCATAATGTAAAATGATCTAATCGGGTCTCTGTTCGCCCTAGCCTAGAAGTTTAATAGTGCATTTTATTCGCCATTTCATGCGCTTTGAGGTGCCGCTTAGCCCAATACGCTGTCTGAAATAGGATCGACGTAAATTGAACAAATGTGATAGAATTTCCCTGAAATCTTATATAAAGCAAAATATAAAATGATCTAATCGGGTCCCTGAATGCCCTATCATAGAAGTTTAGTAGTGCATTTTACTGACCCATCCACGCGCTTTAAGATGCCAGCTAGCCCAGTACGCTATCTGAAATGGGAGCGATGTAAATTGAACAAATGTGATAGAACTTTGCTGAATTCTTAAATTAACCATAATATGAAATGATCTAATCGGGTCTCTGATTGCCGTATCTCGAAGTTTAATAGTGCATCTTACTCGCCATTCCACGCGCTTTAAGATGCCGCCTAGCCCAGTGCACTATCTGAAATAGAAGCGACGTAAATTGAACAAATGTGATAGAATTTTGCTGAGTTCTTAAATTAACCATAATATAAAATGATCTAATCGGGTCACTGTTTGCCCTACCCTAGAAGTTTAGTAGTGCATTGTACTCGACATTTCATGCGCTTGGAGATGCCGCTTAGCCCAATACGCCATCTGAAATAGGAGCGATGTAAATTGCACAAATGTGATAGAATTTCGCTGAATTCTTTTATTAACCATAATGTAAAATGATCTAATCTGGTCTCTGTCTGCCCTACCCTAGAAGCTTAATAGTGCATTTCTCTCGTCATTCCATGCGCTTTCAGATGCCGCTTAGCCCAATAAGCTATCTGAAATAGGAGCGCCGAAAATTGAAGAAACGTGATAGAATTTTGCTGAATTCTTAAATTGACCATAATATAAAATGATCTAATCGGGTATCTGTTTGCTTTACCCTAGAAGTTTAATGGTGCATTTTACTCGCCATTTCATGCGCTTTGAGATGCCGCTTAGCCCAATACGCTATCTGAAATAGGAGCGACGTAAATTGAACAAATGTGATAGAATTTCGCTGCACTCTTTTATTAACCATAATGTAAAATGATCTAATCGGGTCTCTGTTCGCCCTAGCCTAGAAGTTTAACAGTGCATTTTATTCGCCATTTCATGCGCTTTGAGATGCGGCTTCGCCCAATACGCTATCTGAAATAGGAGCGACGTAAATTGAACAAGTGTGATAGAATTTTGCTGAATTCTTAAATTAACCATAATATAAAATGATCTAATCGGGTCTCTGTTCGCCCTACCCTAGAAGTTTAATAGTGCCTTTCACTCGTCATTTCATGCGCTTTGAGATGCCGCTTAGCCCAATACGCTATCTGAAATAGGAGCGACGTAAATTGAACAAGTGTGATAGAATTTCGCTGAATTCTTAAATTAACCAAAATATAAAATGATCTAATCGGCTCTCTGATTGCCCTATCATAGAAGTTTAGTAGTGCATTTTACTCGCCCTGCCACGCGCTTTAAGATGCCGCGTAGCCCAGTACGCTATCTGAAATAGGAGCTACGTAAGTTGAACAAATGTGATAGAATTACGCTGAATTCTTATATTAACCGTAATATAAAATGATCTAATCGGGTCTCTGTTTGCCTTACCCCAGAAGTTTAACAGTGCATTTTACTCGCCATTTCATGCGCTTTGAGATGCCGCTTAGCCCAATACGCTGTCTGAAATAGGAGCGACGTAAATTGAACAAGTGTGATAGAATTTCGCTGAATCATTATATTAACCTTAACGTAAAATGATCTAATCGGGTCATTGTTCGCCCTACCCTAGAAGTTTAATAGTGCATTTTACTCGTCATTTCATGCGCTTTGAGATGCCGCTTAGCCCAATAAGCTGTCTGAAATAGGAGCGACGTAAGTTGAACAAATGTGATAGAATTACGCTGAATTCTTATATTAACCGTAATATAAAATGATCTAATCGGGTATCTGTTTGCCTTACCCAAGAAGTTTAATAGTGCATTGTACTCGCCATTTCATGCGCTTTGAGATGCCGCTTAGCCCAATACGCCATCTGAAATAGGAGCGACGTAAATTGAACAAATGTGATAGAATTTCGCTGAATTCTTAAATTAACCTTAATATAAAATGATCTAATCGGGCCTCTGTTTGTCCTACCCTAGAAGTTTAATAGTGCATTTTACTCGTCATTTCATGCGCTTTGAGATGCCGCTTAGCCCAATACGCTACCTGAAATAGGAGCGACGTAAATTGAACAAATGTGATAGAATTTCCCTGAAATCTTATATTAAACAAAATATAAAATGATCTTACCGGGTCTCTGTTTGCCCTACCCTAGAAGTTTAATAGTGAATTTCACTCGTCGTTTCATGCGCTTTGAGATGCCGCTTAGCCCAATAAGCTGTCTGAAATAGGAGCGACGTAAGTTCAACAAATGTGATAGAATTACGCTGAATTCTTATATTAACCGTAATATAAAATGATCTAATCGGGTCTCTGTTCGCCCTACCCTAGAAGTTTAATAGTGCATTTCACTCGTCATTTCATGCGCTTTGAGATGCCGCTTAGCCCAATACGCTATCTGGAATAGGAGCGACGTAAATTGAACAAATGTGATAGAATTTTGCTGAATTCTTAAATTAACCATAATATAAAATGATCTAATCGGGTCTCTGTTTGTCCTACCCTAGAAGTTTAATAGTGCATTTCACTCGTAATTTCATGCGCATTGAGATGCCGCTTAGCCCAATACGCTAACTAAATAGGAGCGACATAAACTGAACAAATGTGATAGAATTTCGCTGAATTCTTAAATTAACCATAATATAATATGATCTGATCGGATCTCTGATTGCCCTACCATAGGAGTTTAATAGTGCATTTTACTCGCCATTTCATGCGCTTTGAGATGCCGCTTAGCACACTACGCTATCTGAAATATGAGCGACGTAAATTGAACAAATGTGATAGAATTTTGCTGAATTCTTATATTAACCTTAATGTAAAATGATCTAATTGGGTCTCTGTTCGCCCTACCCTAGAAGTTTAATGTTGCATTTCACTCGTCATTTCATGCGCCTTGAGATACCGCCTAGCCCAGTACGCTATCTGAAATAGGAGCGACGTAAATTGAACAAATGTGATAGAATTTCCCTGAAATCTTATATTAAACAAAATATAAAATGATCTAATCGGGTCTCCGTTTGCCCTACCCTAGAAGTTTAATAGCGCATTTTACTCGACATTTCATGCGCTTTGAGATGCCGCTCAGCCCAATACGCTATCTGAAATAGGAGCGATGTAAATTGCACAAATGTGATAGAATTTCGCTGAATTCTTTTGTTAACCATAATGTAAAATGATCTAATCGGGACTCTGTTCGCCCTAGCCTAGAAGTTTAATAGTGCATTTTATTCGCCATTTCATGCGCTTTGAGGTGCCGCTTAGCCCAATACGCTGTCTGAAATAGGATCGACGTAAATTGAACAAATGTGATAGAACTTCCCTGAAATCTTATATAAAACAAAATATAAAATGATCTAATCGGGTCTCTGAATGCCCTATCATAGAAGTTTAGTAGTGCATTTTACTCACCCATCCACGCGCTTTAAGATGCCAGCTAGCCCAGTACGCTATCTGAAATGGGAGCGATGTAAATTGAACAAATGTGATAGAACTTTGCTGAATTCTTAAATTAACCATAATATGAAATGATCTAATCGGGTCTCTGATTGCCGTATCTCGAAGTTTAATAGTGCATCTTACTCGCCATTCCACGCGCTTTAAGATGCCGCCTAGCCCAGTGCACTATCTGAAATAGAAGCGACGTAAATTGAACAAATGTGATAGAATTTTGCTGAGTTCTTAAATTAACCATAATATAAAATGATCTAATCGGGTCACTGTTTGCCCTACCCTAGAAGTGTAGTAGTGCATTTTACTCGACATTTCATGCGCTTGGAGATGCCGCTTAGCCCAAAACGCCATCTGAAATAGGAGCGATGTAAATTGCACAAATGTGATAGAATTTCGCTGCACTCTTTTATTAACCATAATGTAAAATGATCTAATCGGGTCTCCGTTCGCCCTAGCCTAGAAGTTTAACAGTGAATTTTATTCGCCATTTCATGCGCTTTGAGATGCGGCTTAGCCCAATACGCTATCTGAAATAGGAGCGACGTAAATTGAACAAATCTGATAGAATTTCCCTGAAATCTTATATTAAACAATATATGAAATGATCTAATCGGGTCTCTGATTGCCCTATCATAGAAGTTTAGTTGTGCATTTTACTCGCCATTCCACACCCTTTAAGATGCAGCCTAGCCCAGTCCGCTATCTGAAATAGGAGCGACGTAAGTTGAACAAATGTGATAGAATTACGCTGAATTCTTATATTAACCGTAATATAAAATGATCTAATCGGGTCTCTGTTTGCCTTTCCCCAGAAGTTTAATAGTGCATTTTACTTGCCATTTCTTGCGCTTTGAGATGCCGCTTAGCGCAATACGCTATCTGAAATAGGAGCGACGTAAATTGAACAAATGTGATAGAATTTCCCTGAATACTTATATTAACCTTAATGTAAAATGATCTAATCGGGTCTCTGTTCGCCCTACCCTAGAAGTTTAATAGTGCCTTTCACTCGTCATTTCATGCGCTTTGAGATGCCGCTTAGGCCAATACGCTATCTGAAATAGGAGCGACGTAAATTGAACAAGTATGATAGAATTTCGCTGAATTCTTAAATTAACCAAAATATAAAATGATGTAATCGGCTCTCTGATTGCCCTATCATAGAAGTTTAGTAGTGCATTTTACACGCCCTGCCACGCGCTTTAAGATGTCGCGTAGCCCAGTACGCTATCTGAAATAGGAGCTACGTAAGTTGAGCAAATGTGATAGAATTACGCTGCATTCTTATATTAACCGTAATATAAAATGATCTAATCGGGTCTCTGTTTGCCTTACCCCAGAAGTTTAACAGTGCATTGTACTCGCCATTTCATGCGCTTTGAGATGCCGCTTAGCCCAATACGCTGTCTGAAATAGGAGCGACGTAAATTGAACAAGTGTGATAGAATTTCGCTGAATCATTATATTAACCTTAACGTAAAATGATCTAATCGGGTCTTTGTTCGCCCTACCCTAGAAGTTTAATAGTGCATTTCACTCGTCATTTCATGCGCTTTGAGATGCCGCTTAGCCCAATAAGCTATCTGAAATAGGAGCGACGAAAATTGAAGAAACGTGATAGAATTTCCCTGAAATCTTATATTAAACAAAATATAAAATGATCTAATCGGGTCTCTGTTCGCCCTACCCTAGAAGTTTAATAGTTCATTTCACTCGTCATTTCATGCGCTTTGAGATGCCGCTTAGCCCAATACGCTATCTGAAATTGGAGCGACGTAAATTGAACAATTGTGATAGAATTTCGCTGAACTCTTATATTAACCAAAATATAAAATGATCTAATCGGCTCTCTGATTGCCCTATCATAGAAGTTTAATAGTGCATTTTACTCGCCCATGCACGCGCTTTAAGATTCCGCGGAGCCCAGTGCGCTATCTGAAATAGGAGCGACGTAAATTGAACAAATGTGATAGAATTTTGCTGAATTCTTAAATTAACCATAATATAAAATGATCTAATCGGGTCTCTGTTCGCCCTACCCTAGAAGTTTAATAGTGCCTTTCACTCGTCATTTCATGCGCTTTGAGATGCCGCTTAGCCCAATACGCTATCTGAAATAGGAGCGACGTAAATTGAACAAGTGTGATAGAATTTCGCTGAATTCTTAAATTAACCAAAATATAAAATGATCTAATCGGCTCTCTGATTGCCCTATCATAGAAGTTTAGTAGTGCATTTTACTCGCCCTGCCACGCGCTTTAAGATGCCGCGTAGCCCAGTACGCTATCTGAAATAGGAGCTACGTAAGTTGAACAAATGTGATAGAATTACGCTGAATTCTTATATTAACCGTAATATAAAATGATCTAATCGGGTCTCTGTTTGCCTTACCCCAGAAGTTTAACAGTGCATTTTACTCGCCATTTCATGCGCTTTGAGATGCCGCTTAGCCCAATACGCTGTCTGAAATAGGAGCGACGTAAATTGAACAAGTGTGATAGAATTTCGCTGAATCATTATATTAACCTTAACGTAAAATGATCTAATCGGGTCTTTGTTCGCCCTACCCTAGAAGTTTAATAGTGCATTTCACTCGTCATTTCATGCGCTTTGAGATGCCGCTTAGCCCAATAAGCTGTCTGAAATAGGAGCGACGTAAGTTGAACAAATGTGATAGAATTACGCTGAATTCTTATATTAACCGTAATATAAAATGATCTAATCGGGTATCTGTTTGCCCTACCCTAGAAGTTTAATAGTGCATTGTACTCGCCATTTCATGCGCTTTGAGATGCCGCTTAGCCCAATACGCCATCCGAAATAGGAGCGACGTAAATTGAACAAATGTGATAGAATTTCGCTGAATTCTTAAATTAACCTTAATATAAAATGATCTAATCGGGCCTCTGTTTGTCCTACCCTAGAAGTTTAATAGTGCATTTTACTCGTCATTTCATGCGCTTTGAGATGCCGCTTAGCCCAATACGCTACCTGAAATAGGAGCGACGTAAATTGAACAAATGTGATAGAATTTTGCTGAATTCTTAAATTAACCATAATATAAAATGATCTAATCGGGTCTCTGTTTGTCCTACCCTAGAAGTTTAATAGTGCATTTCACTCGTAATTTCATGCGCATTGAGATGCCGCTTAGCCCAATACGCTATCTAAATAGGAGCGACATAAACTGAACAAATGTGATAGAATTTCGCTGAATTCTTAAATTAACCATAATATAATATGATCTGATCGGATCTCTGATTGCCCTACCATAGGAGTTTAATAGTGCATTTTACTCGCCATTTCATGCGCTTTGAGATGCCGCTTAGCACACTACGCTATCTGAAATATGAGCGACGTAAATTGAACAAATGTGATAGAATTTTGCTGAATTCTTATATTAACCTTAATGTAAAATGATCTAATTGGGTCTCTGTTCGCCCTACCCTAGAAGTTTAATGTTGCATTTCACTCGTCATTTCATGCGCCTTGAGATACCGCCTAGCCCAGTACGCTATCTTAAATAGGAGCGACGTAAATTGAACAAATGTGATAGAATTTCGCTGAATTCTTAAATTAACCATAATACAAAATGATCTAATCGGGTCTGCGTTTTCCCTACCCTAGAAGTTTAATAGTGCATTTTGCACGGCATTCCATGCGCTTTGAGATGCCGCTTAGCCCAATACGCTATCTGAAATAGGAGCGACGTAAATTGAACAAATGTGATAGAATTTCCCTGAAATCTTATATTAAACAAAATATAAAATGATCTAATCGGGTCTCCGTTTGCCCTACCCTAGAAGTTTAATAGCGCATTTTACTCGACATTTCATGCGCTTTGAGATGCCGCTCAGCCCAATACGCTATCTGAAATAGGAGCGATGTAAATTGCACAAATGTGATAGAATTTCGCTGAATTCTTTTGTTAACCATAATGTAAAATGATCTAATCGGGTCTCTGTTCGCCCTAGCCTAGAAGTTTAATAGTGCATTTTATTTGCCATTTCATGCGCTTTGAGGTGCCGCTTAGCCCAATACGCTGTCTGAAATAGGATCGACGTAAATTGAACAAATGTGATAGAACTTCCCTGAAATCTTATATAAAACAAAATATAAAATGATCTAATCGGGTCTCTGAATGCCCTATCATAGAAGTTTAGTAGTGCATTTTACTCACCCATCCACGCGCTTTAAGATGCCAGCTAGCCCAGTACGCTATCTGAAATGGGAGCGATGTAAATTGAACAAATGTGATAGAACTTTGCTGAATTCTTAAATTAACCATAATATGAAATGATCTAATCGGGTCTCTGATTGCCGTATCTCGAAGTTTAATAGTGCATCTTACTCGCCATTCCACGCGCTTTAAGATGCCGCCTAACCCAGTGCACTATCTGAAATAGAAGCGACGTAAATTGAACAAATGTGATAGAATTTTGCTGAGTTCTTAAATTAACCATAATATAAAATGATCTAATCGGGTCACTGTTTGCCCTACCCTAGAAGTTTAGTAGTGCATTTTACTCGACATTTCATGCGCTTGGAGATGCCGCTTAGCCCAAAACGCCATCTGAAATAGGAGCGATGTAAATTGCACAAATGTGATAGAATTTCGCTGAATTCTTTTATTAACCATAATGTAAAATGATCTAATCTGGTCTCTGTCTGCCCTACCCTAGAAGCTTAATAGTGCATTTCTCTCGTCATTCCATGCGCTTTCAGATGACTCTTAGCCCAATAAGCTATCTGAAATAGGAGCGACGAAAATTGAAGAAACGTGATAGAATTTTGCTGAATTCTTAAATTGACCATAATATAAAATGATCTAATCGGGTATCTGTTTGCCTTACCCTACAAGTTTAATGGTGCATTTTACTCGCCATTTCATGCGCTTTGAGATGCCGCTTAGCCCAATACGCTATCTGAAATAGGAGCGACGTAAATTGAACAAATGTGATAGAATTTCGCTGCACTCTTTTATTAACCATAAAGTAAAATGATCTAATCGGGTCTCCGTTCGCCCTAGCCTAGAAGTTTAACAGTGAATTTTATTCGCCATTTCATGCGCTTTGAGATGCGGCTTAGCCCAATACGCTATCTGAAATAGGAGCGACGTAAATTGAACAAATCTGATAGAATTTCCCTGAAATCTTATATTAAACAATATATAAAATGATCTAATCGGGTCTCTGATTGCCCTATCATAGAAGTTTAGTTGTGCATTTTACTCGCCATTCCACACCCTTTAAGATGCAGCCTAGCCCAGTCCGCTATCTGAAATAGGAGGGACGTAAGTTGAACAAATGTGATAGAATTACGCTGAATTCTTATATTAACCGTAATATAAAATGATCTAATCGGGTCTCTGTTTGCCTTTCCCCAGAAGTTTAATAGTGCATTTTACTTGCCATTTCTTGCGCTTTGAGATGCCGCTTAGCGCAATACGCTATCTGAAATAGGAGCGACGTAAATTGAACAAATGTGATAGAATTTCCCTGAATACTTATATTAACCTTAATGTAAAATGATCTAATCGGGTCTCTGTTCGCCCTACCCTAGAAGTCTAATAGTGCATTTCACTCGTCATTTCATGCGCTTTGAGATGCCGCTTAGGCCAATACGCTATCTGAAATTGGCGCGACGTAAATTGAACAATTGTGATAGAATTTCGTTGAATTCTTATATTAACCAAAATATAAAATGATCTAATCGGCTCTCTGATTGCCCTATCATAGAAGTTTAACAGTGCATTTTACTCGCCCATGCACGCGCTTTAAGATTCCGCGGAGCCCAGTACGCTATCTGAAATAGGAGCGACGTAAGTTGAACAAATGTGATAGAATTATGCTGAATTCTTATGTTAACCATAATATAAAATGATCTAATCGGGTCTCTGTTTGCTTATCCTAGAAGTTTAATAGTGCATTTTACTCGCCATTTCATGCGATTTGAGATGCCGCTTAGCCCAATACGCTGTCTGAAATAGGAGCGACGTAAATTGAACAAATGTGATAGAATTTCGCTGAATCATTATATTAACCTTAACGTAAAATGATCTAATCGGGTCTTTGTTCGCCCTACCCTAGAAGTTTAATAGTGCATTTCACTCGTCATTTCATGAGCTTTGAGATGCCGCTTAGCCCAATAAGCTGTCTGAAATAGGAGCGACGTAAGTTGAACAAATGTGATAGAATTACGCTGAATTCTTATATTAACCGTAATATAAAATGATCTAATCGGGTATCTGTTGGCTTACCCAAGAAGTTTAATAGTGCATTGTACTCGCCATTTCATGCGCTTTGAGATGCCGCTTAGCCCAATACGCTATCTGAAATAGGAGCCATGTAAATTGCACAAATGTGATAGAATTTCGCTGAATTCTTTTGTTAACCATAATGTAAAATGATCTAATCGGGTCTCTGTTCGCCCTAGCCTAGAAGTTTAATAGTGCATTTTATTCGCCATTTCATGCGCTTTGAGGTGCCGCTTAGCCCATTACGCTGTCTGAAATAGGATCGACGTAAATTGAACAAATGTGATAGAATTTCCCTGAAATCTTATATAAAACAAAATATAAAATGATCTAATCGGGTCTCTGATTGCCCTATCATAGAAGTTTAGTAGTGCATTTTACTCACCCTTCCACGCGCTTTAAGATGCCAGCTAGCCCAGTACGCTATCTGAAATGGGAGCGATGTAAATTGAACAAATGTGATAGAATTTTGCTGAATTCTTAAATTAACCATAATATGAAATGATCTAATCGGGTCTCTGATTGCCGTATCTCGAAGTTTAATAGTGCATCTTACTCGCCATTCCACGCGCTTTAAGATGCCGCCTAGCCCAGTGCACTATCTGAAATAGAAGCGACGTAAATTGAACAAATGTGATAGAATTTTGCTGAGTTCTTAAATTAACCATAATATAAAATGATCTAATCGGGTCACTGTTTGCCCTACCCTAGAAGTTTAGTAGTGCATTTTACTCGACATTTCATGCGCTTGGAGATGCCGCTTAGCCCAAAACGCCATCTGAAATAGGAGCGATGTAAATTGCACAAATGTGATAGAATTTCGCTGAATTCTTTTATTAACCATAATGTAAAATGATCTAATCTGGTCTCTGTCTGCCCTACCCTAGAAGCTTAATAGTGCATTTCTCTCGTCATTCCATGCGCTTTCAGATGACTCTTAGCCCAATAAGCTATCTGAAATAGGAGCGACGAAAATTGAAGAAACGTGATAGAATTTTGCTGAATTCTTAAATTGACCATAATATAAAATGATCTAATCGGGTATCTGTTTGCCTTACCCTACAAGTTTAATGGTGCATTTTACTCGCCATTTCATGCGCTTTGAGATGCCGCTTAGCCCAATACGCTATCTGAAATAGGAGCGACGTAAATTGAACAAATGTGATAGAATTTCGCTGCACTCTTTTATTAACCATAAAGTAAAATGATCTAATCGGGTCTCCGTTCGCCCTAGCCTAGAAGTTTAACAGTGAATTTTATTCGCCATTTCATGCGCTTTGAGATGCGGCTTAGCCCAATACGCTATCTGAAATAGGAGCGACGTAAATTGAACAAATCTGATAGAATTTCCCTGAAATCTTATATTAAACAATATATAAAATGATCTAATCGGGTCTCTGATTGCCCTATCATAGAAGTTTAGTTGTGCATTTTACTCGCCATTCCACACCCTTTAAGATGCAGCCTAGCCCAGTCCGCTATCTGAAATAGGAGCGACGTAAGTTGAACAAATGTGATAGAATTACGCTGAATTCTTATATTAACCGTAATATAAAATGATCTAATCGGGTCTCTGTTTGCCTTTCCCCAGAAGTTTAATAGTGCATTTTACTTGCCATTTCTTGCGCTTTGAGATGCCGCTTAGCGCAATACGCTATCTGAAATAGGAGCGACGTAAATTGAACAAATGTGATAGAATTTCCCTGAATACTTATATTAACCTTAATGTAAAATGATCTAATCGGGTCTCTGTTCGCCCTACCCTAGAAGTCTAATAGTGCATTTCACTCGTCATTTCATGCGCTTTGAGATGCCGCTTAGGCCAATACGCTATCTGAAATTGGCGCGACGTAAATTGAACAATTGTGATAGAATTTCGCTGAATTCTTATATTAACCAAAATATAAAATGATCTAATCGGCTCTCTGATTGCCCTATCATAGAAGTTTAACAGTGCATTTTACTCGCCCATGCACGCGCTTTAAGATTCCGCGGAGCCCAGTACGCTATCTGAAATAGGAGCGACGTAAGTTGAACAAATGTGATAGAATTATGCTGAATTCTTATGTTAACCATAATATAAAATGATCTAATCGGGTCTCTGTTTGCTTATCCTAGAAGTTTAATAGTGCATTTTACTCGCCATTTCATGCGATTTGAGATGCCGCTTAGCCCAATACGCTGTCTGAAATAGGAGCGACGTAAATTGAACAAATGTGATAGAATTTCGCTGAATCATTATATTAACCTTAACGTAAAATGATCTAATCGGGTCTTTGTTCGCCCTACCCTAGAAGTTTAATAGTGCATTTCACTCGTCATTTCATGAGCTTTGAGATGCCGCTTAGCCCAATAAGCTGTCTGAAATAGGAGCGACGTAAGTTGAACAAATGTGATAGAATTACGCTGAATTCTTATATTAACCGTAATATAAAATGATCTAATCGGGTATCTGTTGGCTTACCCAAGAAGTTTAATAGTGCATTGTACTCGCCATTTCATGCGCTTTGAGATGCCGCTTAGCCCAATACGCTATCTGAAATAGGAGCCATGTAAATTGCACAAATGTGATAGAATTTCGCTGAATTCTTTTGTTAACCATAATGTAAAATGATCTAATCGGGTCTCTGTTCGCCCTAGCCTAGAAGTTTAATAGTGCATTTTATTCGCCATTTCATGCGCTTTGAGGTGCCGCTTAGCCCATTACGCTGTCTGAAATAGGATCGACGTAAATTGAACAAATGTGATAGAATTTCCCTGAAATCTTATATAAAACAAAATATAAAATGATCTAATCGGGTCTCTGATTGCCCTATCATAGAAGTTTAGTAGTGCATTTTACTCACCCTTCCACGCGCTTTAAGATGCCAGCTAGCCCAGTACGCTATCTGAAATGGGAGCGATGTAAATTGAACAAATGTGATAGAATTTTGCTGAATTCTTAAATTAACCATAATATGAAATGATCTAATCGGGTCTCTGATTGCCGTATCTCGAAGTTTAATAGTGCATCTTACTCGCCATTCCACGCGCTTTAAGATGCCGCCTAACCCAGTGCACTATCTGAAATAGAAGCGACGTAAATTGAACAAATGTGATAGAATTTTGCTGAGTTCTTAAATTAACCATAATATAAAATGATCTAATCGGGTCACTGTTTGCCCTACCCTAGAAGTTTAGTAGTGCATTGTACTCGACATTTCATGCGCTTGGAGATGCCGCTTAGCCCAATACGCCATCTGAAATAGGAGCGATGTAAATTGCACAAATGTGATAGAATTTCGCTGAATTCTTTTATTAACCATAATGTAAAATGATCTAATCTGGTCTCTGTCTGCCCTACCCTAGAAGCTTAATAGTGCATTTCTCTCGTCATTCCATGCGCTTTCAGATGCCGCTTATCCCAATAAGCTATCTGAAATAGGAGCGACGAAAATTGAAGAAACGTGATAGAATTTTGCTGAATTCTTAAATTGACCATAATATAAAATGATCTAATCGGGTATCTGTTTGCCTTACCCTAGAAGTTTAATGGTGCATTTTACTCGCCATTTCATGCGCTTTGAGATGCCGCTTAGCCCAATACGCTATCTGAAATAGGAGCGACGTAAATTGAACAAATGTGATAGAATTTCGCTGCACTCTTTTATTAACCATAATGTAAAATGATCTAATCGGGTCTCTGTTCGCCCTAGCCTACAAGTTTAACAGTGCATTTTACTCGACATTTCATGCGCTTGGAGATGCCGCTTAGCCCAAAACGCCATCTGAAATAGGAGCGATGTAAATTGCACAAATGTGATAGAATTTCGCTGAATTCTTTTATTAACCATAATGTAAAATGATCTAATCTGGTCTCTGTCTGCCCTACCCTAGAAGCTTAATAGTGCATTTCTCTCGTCATTCCATGCGCTTTCAGATGACGCTTATCCCAATAAGCTATCTGAAATAGGAGCGACGAAAATTGAAGAAACGTGATAGAATTTTGCTGAATTCTTAAATTGACCATAATATAAAATGATCTAATCGGGTATCTGTTTGCCTTACCCTAGAAGTTTAATAGTGCATTTTACTCGCCATTTCATGCGCTTTGAGATGCCGCTTAGCCCAATACGCTATCTGAAATAGGAGCGACGTAAATTGAACAAATGTGATAGAATTTCGCTGCACTCTTTTATTAACCATAATGTAAAATGATCTAATCGGGTCTCTGTTCGCCCTAGCCTAGAAGTTTAACAGTGCATTTTATTCGCCATTTCATGCGCTTTGAGATGCGGCTTAGCCCAATACGCTATCTGAAATAGGAGCGACGTAAATTGAACAAATGTGATAGAATTTCCCTGAAACCTTATATTAAACAAAATATAAAATGATCTAATCGGGTCTCTGTTCGCCCTACCCTAGAAGTTTAATAGTTCATTTCACTCGTCGTTTCATGCGCTTTGAGATGCCGCTTAGCCCAATACGCTATCTGAAATTGGAGCGACGTAAATTGAACAATTGTGATAGAATTTCGCTGAATTCTTATATTAACCAAAATATAAAATGATCTAATCGGCTCTCTGATTGCCCTATCATAGAAGTTTAATAGTGCATTTTCCTCGCCCATGCACGCGCTTTAAGATTCCGCGGAGCCCAGTACGCTATCTGAAATAGGAGCGACGTAAATTGAACAAATGTGATAGAATTTTGCTGAATTCTTAAATTAACCATAATATAAAATGATCTAATCGGGTCTCTGTTCGCCCTACCCTAGAAGTTTAATAGTGGCTTTCACTCGTCATTTCATGCGCTTTGAGATGCCGCTTAGCCCAATACGCTATCTGAAATAGGAGCGACGTAAATTGAACAAATGTGATAGAATTTCGCTGAATTCTTAAATTAACCAAAATATAAAATGATGTAATCGGCTCTCTGATTGCCCTATCATAGAAGTTTAGTAGTGCATTTTACTCGCCCTGCCACGCGCTTTAAGATGCCGCGTAGCCCAGTACGCTATCTGAAATAGGAGCTACGTAAGTTGAACAAATGTGATAGAATTACGCTGAATTCTTATATTAACCGTAATATAAAATGATCTAATCGGGTCTCTGTTCGCCCTACCCTAGAAGTTTAATAGTGGCTTTCACTCGTCATTTCATGCGATTTGAGATGCCGCTTAGCCCAATAAGCTGTCTGAAATAGGAGCGACGTACGTTGAACAAATGTGATAGAATTACGCTGAATTCTTATATTAACCGTAATATAAAATGATCTAATCGGGTATCTGTTTGCCTTACCCAAGAAGTTTAATAGTGCATTGTACTCGCCATTTCATGCGCTTTGAGATGACGCTTAGCCCAATACGCCATCTGAAATAGGAGCGACGTAAATTGAACAAATGTGATAGAATTTCGCTGAATTCTTAAATTAACCTTAATATAAAATGATCTAATCGGGCCTCTGTTTGTCCTACCCTAGAAGATTAATAGTGCATTTTACTCGTCATTTCATGCGCTTTGAGATGCCGCTTAGCCCAATACGCTACCTGAAATAGGAGCGACGTAAATTGAACAAATGTGATAGAATTTCCCTGAAATCTTATATTAAACAAAATATAAAATGATCTTACCGGGTCTCTGTTTGCCCTACCCTAGAAGTTTAATAGCGCATTTTACTCGACATTTCATGCGTTTTGAGATGCCGCTTAGCCCAATACGCTATCTGAAATAGGAGCGATGTAAATTGCACAAATGTGATAGAATTTTGCTGAATTCTTAAATTAACCATAATATGAAATGATCTAATCGGGTCTCTGATTGCCGTATCTCGAAGGTTAATAGTGCATCTTACTCGCCATTCCACGCGCTTTAAGATGCCGCCTAGCCCAGTGCACTATCTGAAATAGAAGCGACGTAAATTGAACAAATGTGATAGAATTTTGCTGAGTTCTTAAATTAACCATAATATAAAATGATCTAATCGGGTCACTGTTTGCCCTACCCTAGAAGTTTAATAGTGCCTTTCACTCGTCATTTCATGCGCTTTGAGATGCCGCTTAGCTCAATACGCTATCTGAAATAGGAGCGACGTAAATTGAACAAGTGTGATAGAATTTCGCTGAATAATTAAATTAACCAAAATATAAAATGATCTAATCGGCTCTCTGATTGCCCTATCATAGAAGTTTAACAGTGCATTTTACTCGCCCATGCACGCGCTTTAAGATTCCGCGGAGCCCAGTACGCTATCTGAAATAGGAGCGACGTAAGTTGAACAAATGTGATAGAATTATGCTGAATTCTTATATTAACCATAATATAAAATGATCTAATCGGGTCTCTGTTTGCTTATCCTAGAAGTTTAATAGTGCATTTTACTCGCCATTTCATGCGCTTTGAGATGCCGCTTAGCCCAATACGCTGTCTGAAATAGGAGCGACGTAAATTGAACAAATGTGATAGAATTTCGCTGAATCCTTATATTAACCTTAACGTAAAATGATCTAATCGGGTCTTTGTTCGCCCTACCCTAGAAGTTTAATAGTGCATTTCACTCGTCATTTCATGAGCTTTGAGATGCCGCTTAGCCCAATAAGCTGTCTGAAATAGGAGCGACGTAAGTTGAACAAATGTGATAGAATTACGCTGAATTCTTATATTAACCGTAATATAAAATGATCTAATCGGGTATCTGTTTGCCTTACCCAAGAAGTTTAATAGTGCATTGTACTCGCCATTTCATGCGCTTTGAGATGCCGCTTAGCCCAATACGCTATCTGAAATAGGAGCGATGTAAATTGCACAAATGTGATAGAATTTCGCTGAATTCTTTTGTTAACCATAATTTAAAATGATCTAATCGGGTCTCTGTTCGCCCTAGCCTAGAAGTTTAATAGTGCATTTTATTCGCCATTTCATGCGCTTTGAGGTGCCGCTTAGCCCATTACGCTGTCTGAAATAGGATCGACGTAAATTGAACAAATGTGATAGAATTTCCCTGAAATCTTATATAAAACAAAATATAAAATGATCTAATCGGGTCTCTGATTGCCCTATCATAGAAGTTTAGTAGTGCATTTTACTCACCCTTCCACGCGCTTTAAGATGCCAGCTAGCCCAGTACGCTATCTGAAATGGGAGCGATGTAAATTGAACAAATGTGATAGAATTTTGCTGAATTCTTAAATTAACCATAATATGAAATGATCTAATCGGGTCTCTGATTGCCGTATCTCGAAGTTTAATAGTGCATCTTACTCGCCATTCCACGCGCTTTAAGATGCCGCCTAGCCCAGTGCACTATCTGAAATAGAAGCGACGTAAATTGAACAAATGTGATAGAATTTTGCTGAGTTCTTAAATTAACCATAATATAAAATGATCTAATCGGGTCACTGTTTGCCCTACCCTAGAAGTTTAGTAGTGCATTGTACTCGACATTTCATGCGCTTGGAGATGCCGCTTAGCCCAATACGCCATCTGAAATAGGAGCGATGTAAATTGCACAAATGTGATAGAATTTCGCTGAATTCTTTTATTAACCATAATGTAAAATGATCTAATCTGGTCTCTGTCTGCCCTACCCTAGAAGCTTAATAGTGCATTTCTCTCGTCATTCCATGCGCTTTCAGATGCCGCTTATCCCAATAAGCTATCTGAAATAGGAGCGACGAAAATTGAAGAAACGTGATAGAATTTTGCTGAATTCTTAAATTGACCATAATATAAAATGATCTAATCGGGTATCTGTTTGCCTTACCCTAGAAGTTTAATGGTGCATTTTACTCGCCATTTCATGCGCTTTGAGATGCCGCTTAGCCCAATACGCTATCTGAAATAGGAGCGACGTAAATTGAACAAATGTGATAGAATTTCGCTGCACTCTTTTATTAACCATAATGTAAAATGATCTAATCGGGTCTCTGTTCGCCCTAGCCTACAAGTTTAACAGTGCATTTTACTCGACATTTCATGCGCTTGGAGATGCCGCTTAGCCCAAAACGCCATCTGAAATAGGAGCGATGTAAATTGCACAAATGTGATAGAATTTCGCTGAATTCTTTTATTAACCATAATGTAAAATGATCTAATCTGGTCTCTGTCTGCCCTACCCTAGAAGCTTAATAGTGCATTTCTCTCGTCATTCCATGCGCTTTCAGATGACGCTTATCCCAATAAGCTATCTGAAATAGGAGCGACGAAAATTGAAGAAACGTGATAGAATTTTGCTGAATTCTTAAATTGACCATAATATAAAATGATCTAATCGGGTATCTGTTTGCCTTACCCTAGAAGTTTAATGGTGCATTTTACTCGCCATTTCATGCGCTTTGAGATGCCGCTTAGCCCAATACGCTATCTGAAATAGGAGCGACGTAAATTGAACAAATGTGATAGAATTTCGCTGCACTCTTTTATTAACCATAATGTAAAATGATCTAATCGGGTCTCTGTTCGCCCTAGCCTAGAAGTTTAACAGTGCATTTTATTCGCCATTTCATGCGCTTTGAGATGCGGCTTAGCCCAATACGCTATCTGAAATAGGAGCGACGTAAATTGAACAAATGTGATAGAATTTCCCTGAAACCTTATATTAAACAAAATATAAAATGATCTAATCGGGTCTCTGTTCGCCCTACCCTAGAAGTTTAATAGTTCATTTCACTCGTCATTTCATGCGCTTTGAGATGCCGCTTAGCCCAATACGCTATCTGAAATTGGAGCGACGTAAATTGAACAATTGTGATAGAATTTCGCTGAATTCTTATATTAACCAAAATATAAAATGATCTAATCGGCTCTCTGATTGCCCTATCATAGAAGTTTAATAGTGCATTTTCCTCGCCCATGCACGCGCTTTAAGATTCCGCGGAGCCCAGTACGCTATCTGAAATAGGAGCGACGTAAATTGAACAAATGTGATAGAATTTTGCTGAATTCTTAAATTAACCATAATATAAAATGATCTAATCGGGTCTCTGTTCGCCCTACCCTAGAAGTTTAATAGTGGCTTTCACTCGTCATTTCATGCGCTTTGAGATGCCGCTTAGCCCAATACGCTATCTGAAATAGGAGCGACGTAAATTGAACAAATGTGATAGAATTTCGCTGAATTCTTAAATTAACCAAAATATAAAATGATGTAATCGGCTCTCTGATTGCCCTATCATAGAAGTTTAGTAGTGCATTTTACTCGCCCTGCCACGCGCTTTAAGATGCCGCGTAGCCCAGTACGCTATCTGAAATAGGAGCTACGTAAGTTGAACAAATGTGATAGAATTACGCTGAATTCTTATATTAACCGTAATATAAAATGATCTAATCGGGTCTCTGTTCGCCCTACCCTAGAAGTTTAATAGTGGCTTTCACTCGTCATTTCATGCGATTTGAGATGCCGCTTAGCCCAATAAGCTGTCTGAAATAGGAGCGACGTACGTTGAACAAATGTGATAGAATTACGCTGAATTCTTATATTAACCGTAATATAAAATGATCTAATCGGGTATCTGTTTGCCTTACCCAAGAAGTTTAATAGTGCATTGTACTCGCCATTTCATGCGCTTTGAGATGACGCTTAGCCCAATACGCCATCTGAAATAGGAGCGACGTAAATTGAACAAATGTGATAGAATTTCGCTGAATTCTTAAATTAACCTTAATATAAAATGATCTAATCGGGCCTCTGTTTGTCCTACCCTAGAAGATTAATAGTGCATTTTACTCGTCATTTCATGCGCTTTGAGATGCCGCTTAGCCCAATACGCTACCTGAAATAGGAGCGACGTAAATTGAACAAATGTGATAGAATTTCCCTGAAATCTTATATTAAACAAAATATAAAATGATCTTACCGGGTCTCTGTTTGCCCTACCCTAGAAGTTTAATAGCGCATTTTACTCGACATTTCATGCGTTTTGAGATGCCGCTTAGCCCAATACGCTATCTGAAATAGGAGCGATGTAAATTGCACAAATGTGATAGAATTTTGCTGAATTCTTAAATTAACCATAATATGAAATGATCTAATCGGGTCTCTGATTGCCGTATCTCGAAGGTTAATAGTGCATCTTACTCGCCATTCCACGCGCTTTAAGATGCCGCCTAGCCCAGTGCACTATCTGAAATAGAAGCGACGTAAATTGAACAAATGTGATAGAATTTTGCTGAGTTCTTAAATTAACCATAATATAAAATGATCTAATCGGGTCACTGTTTGCCCTACCCTAGAAGTTTAATAGTGCCTCTCACTCGTCATTTCATGCGCTTTGAGATGCCGCTTAGCTCAATACGCTATCTGAAATAGGAGCGACGTAAATTGAACAAGTGTGATAGAATTTCGCTGAATAATTAAATTAACCAAAATATAAAATGATCTAATCGGCTCTCTGATTGCCCTATCATAGAAGTTTAACAGTGCATTTTACTCGCCCATGCACGCGCTTTAAGATTCCGCGGAGCCCAGTACGCTATCTGAAATAGGAGCGACGTAAGTTGAACAAATGTGATAGAATTATGCTGAATTCTTATGTTAACCATAATATAAAATGATCTAATCGGGTCTCTGTTTGCTTATCCTAGAAGTTTAATAGTGCATTTTACTCGCCATTTCATGCGCTTTGAGATGCCGCTTAGCCCAATACGCTGTCTGAAATAGGAGCGACGTAAATTGAACAAATGTGATAGAATTTCGCTGAATCATTATATTAACCTTAACGTAAAATGATCTAATCGGGTCTTTGTTCGCCCTACCCTAGAAGTTTAATAGTGCATTTCACTCGTCATTTCATGAGCTTTGAGATGCCGCTTAGCCCAATAAGCTGTCTGAAATAGGAGCGACGTAAGTTGAACAAATGTGATAGAATTACGCTGAATTCTTATATTAACCGTAATATAAAATGATCTAATCGGGTATCTGTTTGCCTTACCCAAGAAGTTTAATAGTGCATTGTACTCGCCATTTCATGCGCTTTGAGATGCCGCTTAGCCCAATACGCTATCTGAAATAGGAGCGATGTAAATTGCACAAATGTGATAGAATTTCGCTGAATTCTTTTGTTAACCATAATTTAAAATGATCTAATCGGGTCTCTGTTCGCCCTAGCCTAGAAGTTTAATAGTGCATTTTATTCGCCATTTCATGCGCTTTGAGGTGCCGCTTAGCCCATTACGCTGTCTGAAATAGGATCGACGTAAATTGAACAAATGTGATAGAATTTTGCTGAATTCTTAAATTAACCATAATATAAAATGATCTAATCGGGTCTCTGTTCGCCCTACCCTAGAAGTTTAATAGTGGCTTTCACTCGTCATTTCATGCGCTTTGAGATGCCGCTTAGCCCAATACGCTATCTGAAATAGGAGCGACGTAAATTGAACAAATGTGATAGAATTTCGCTGAATTCTTAAATTAACCAAAATATAAAATGATGTAATCGGCTCTCTGATTGCCCTATCATAGAAGTTTAGTAGTGCATTTTACTCGCCCTGCCACGCGCTTTAAGATGCCGCGTAGCCCAGTACGCTATCTGAAATAGGAGCTACGTAAGTTGAACAAATGTGATAGAATTACGCTGAATTCTTATATTAACCGTAATATAAAATGATCTAATCCGGTCTCTGTTCGCCCTACCCTAGAAGTTTAATAGTGGCTTTCACTCGTCATTTCATGCGATTTGAGATGCCGCTTAGCCCAATAAGCTGTCTGAAATAGGAGCGACGTACGTTGAACAAATGTGATAGAATTACGCTGAATTCTTATATTAACCGTAATATAAAATGATCTAATCGGGTATCTGTTTGCCTTACCCAAGAAGTTTAATAGTGCATTGTACTCGCCATTTCATGCGCTTTGAGATGACGCTTAGCCCAATACGCCATCTGAAATAGGAGCGACGTAAATTGAACAAATGTGATAGAATTTCGCTGAATTCTTAAATTAACCTTAATATAAAATGATCTAATCGGGCCTCTGTTTGTCCTACCCTAGAAGATTAATAGTGCATTTTACTCGTCATTTCATGCGCTTTGAGATGCCGCTTAGCCCAATACGCTACCTGAAATAGGAGCGACGCAAATTGAACAAATGTGATAGAATTTCCCTGAAATCTTATATTAAACAAAATATAAAATGATCTTACCGGGTCTCTGTTTGCCCTACCCTAGAAGTTTAATAGCGCATTTTACTCGACATTTCATGCGTTTTGAGATGCCGCTTAGCCCAATACGCTATCTGAAATAGGAGCGATGTAAATTGCACAAATGTGATAGAATTTTGCTGAATTCTTAAATTAACCATAATATGAAATGATCTAATCGGGTCTCTGATTGCCGTATCTCGAAGGTTAATAGTGCATCTTACTCGCCATTCCACGCGCTTTAAGATGCCGCCTAGCCCAGTGCACTATCTGAAATAGAAGCGACGTAAATTGAACAAATGTGATAGAATTTTGCTGAGTTCTTAAATTAACCATAATATAAAATGATCTAATCGGGTCACTGTTTGCCCTACCCTAGAAGTTTAATAGTGCCTTTCACTCGTCATTTCATGCGCTTTGAGATGCCGCTTAGCTCAATACGCTATCTGAAATAGGAGCGACGTAAATTGAACAAGTGTGATAGAATTTCGCTGAATAATTAAATTAACCAAAATATAAAATGATCTAATCGGCTCTCTGATTGCCCTATCATAGAAGTTTAACAGTGCATTTTACTCGCCCATGCACGCGCTTTAAGATTCCGCGGAGCCCAGTACGCTATCTGAAATAGGAGCGACGTAAGTTGAACAAATGTGATAGAATTATGCTGAATTCTTATATTAACCATAATATAAAATGATCTAATCGGGTCTCTGTTTGCTTATCCTAGAAGTTTAATAGTGCATTTTACTCGCCATTTCATGCGCTTTGAGATGCCGCTTAGCCCAATACGCTGTCTGAAATAGGAGCGACGTAAATTGAACAAATGTGATAGAATTTCGCTGAATCCTTATATTAACCTTAACGTAAAATGATCTAATCGGGTCTTTGTTCGCCCTACCCTAGAAGTTTAATAGTGCATTTCACTCGTCATTTCATGAGCTTTGAGATGCCGCTTAGCCCAATAAGCTGTCTGAAATAGGAGCGACGTAAGTTGAACAAATGTGATAGAATTACGCTGAATTCTTATATTAACTGTAATATAAAATGATCTAATCGGGTATCTGTTTGCCTTACCCAAGAAGTTTAATAGTGCATTGTACTCGCCATTTCATGCGCTTTGAGATGCCGCTTAGCCCAATACGCTATCTGAAATAGAAGCGACGTAAATTGAACAAATGTGATAGAATTTTGCTGAGTTCTTAAATTAACCATAATATAAAATGATCTAATCGGGTCACTGTTCGCCCTACCCTAGAAGTTTAATAGTTCATTTCACTCGTCATTTCATGCGCTTTGAGATGCCGCTTAGCCCAATAAGCTGTCTGAAATAGGAGCGACGTACGTTGAACAAATGTGATAGAATTACGCTGAATTCTTATATTAACCGTAATATAAAATGATCTAATCGGGTATCTGTTTGCCTTACCCAAGAAGTTTAATAGTGCATTGTACTCGCCATTTCATGCGCTTTGAGATGACGCTTAGCCCAATACGCCATCTGAAATAGGAGCGACGTAAATTGAACAAATGTGATAGAATTTCGCTGAATTCTTAAATTAACCTTAATATAAAATGATCTAATCGGGCCTCTGTTTGTCCTACCCTAGAAGATTAATAGTGCATTTTACTCGTCATTTCATGCGCTTTGAGATGCCGCTTAGCCCAATACGCTACCTGAAATAGGAGCGACGTAAATTGAACAAATGTGATAGAATTTCCCTGAAATCTTATATTAAACAAAATATAAAATGATCTTACCGGGTCTCTGTTTGCCCTACCCTAGAAGTTTAATAGCGCATTTTACTCGACATTTCATGCGTTTTGAGATGCCGCTTAGCCCAATACGCTATCTGAAATAGGAGCGATGTAAATTGCACAAATGTGATAGAATTTCGCTGAATTCTTTTGTTAACCATAATGTAAAATGATCTAATCGGGTCTCTGTTCGCCCTAGCCTAGAAGTTTAATAGTGCATTTTATTCGCCATTTCATGCGCTTTGAGGTGCCGCTTAGCCCAATACGCTGTCCGAAATAGGATCGACGTAAATTGAACAAATGTGATAGAATTTCCCTGAAATCTTATATAAAACAAAATATAAAATGATCTAATCGGGTCTCTGATTGCCCTATCATAGAAGTTTAGTAGTGCATTTTACTCACCCTTCCACGCGCTTTAAGATGCCAGCTAGCCCAGTACGCTATCTGAAATGGGAGCGATGTAAATTGAACAAATGTGATAGAATTTTGCTGAATTCTTAAATTAACCATAATATGAAATGATCTAATCGGGTCTCTGATTGCCGTATCTCGAAGTTTAATAGTGCATCTTACTCGCCATTCCACGCGCTTTAAGATGCCGCCTAGCCCAGTGCGCTATCTGAAATAGAAGCGACGTAAATTGAACAAATGTGATAGAATTTTGCTGAGTTCTTAAATTAACCATAATATAAAATGATCTAATCGGGTCACTGTTTGCCCTACCCTAGAAGTTTAATAGTGCCTTTCACTCGTCATTTCATGCGCTTTGAGATGCCGCTTAGCCCAATACGCTATCTGAAATAGGAGCGACGTAAATTGAACAAATGTGATAGAATTTCGCTGAATTCTTTTATTTCCCATAATGTAAAATGATCTAATCTGGTCTCTGTCTGCCCTACCCTAGAAGCTTAATAGTGCATTTCTCTCGTCATTCCATGCGCTTTCAGATGCCGCTTAGCCCAATAAGCTATCTGAAATAGGAGCGACGAAAATTGAAGAAACGTGATAGAATTTTGCTGAATTCTTAAATTGACCATAATATAAAATGATCTAATCGGGTCTCTGTTCGCCCTACCCTAGAAGTTTAATAGTGCCTTTCACTCGTCATTTCATGCGCTTTGAGATGCCGCTTAGCCCAATACGCTATCTGAAATAGGAGCGACGTAAATTGAACAAATGTGATAGAATTTCGCTGAATAATTAAATTAACCAAAATATAAAATGATCTAATCGGCTCTCTGATTGCCCTATCATAGAAGTTTAGTAGTGCATTTTACTCGCCCTGCCACGCGCTTTAAGATGCCGCGTAGCCCAGTACGCTATCTGAAATAGGAGCTACGTAAGTTGAACAAATGTGATAGAATTACGCTGAATTCTTATATTAACCGTAATATAAAATGATCTAATCGGGTCTCTGTTTGCCTTACCCCAGAAGTTTAACAGTGCATTTTACTCGCCATTTCATGCGCTTTTAGATGCCGCTTAGCCCAATACGCTGTCTGAAATAGGAGCGACGTAAATTGAACAAGTGTGATAGAATTTCGCTGAATCATTATATTAACCTTAACGTAAAATGATCTAATCGGGTCTTTGTTCGCCCTACCCTAGAAGTTTAATAGTGCATTTCACTCGTCATTTCATGCGCTTCGAGATGCCGCTTAGCCCAATAAGCTGTCTGAAATAGGAGCGACGTAAGTTGAACAAATGTGATAGAATTACGCTGAATTCTTATATTAACCGTAATATAAAATGATCTAATCGGGTATCTGTTTGCCTTACCCAAGAAGTTTAATAGTGCATTGTACTCGCCATTTCATGCGCTTTGAGATGCCGCTTAGCCCAATACGCTATCTGAAATAGGAGCGACGTAAATTGAACAAATGTGATAGAATTACGCTGAATTCTTATATTAACCATAATGTAAAATGATCTAATCTGGTCTCTGTCTGCCCTACCCTAGAAGCTTAATAGTGCATTGTACTCGCCATTTCATGCGCTTTGAGATGCCGCTTAGCCCAGTACGCCATCTGAAATAGGAGCGACGTAAATTGAACAAATGTGATAGAATTTCGCTGAATTCTTAAATTAACCTTAATATAAAATGATCTAATCGGGCCTCTGTTTGTCCTACCCTAGAAGTTTAATAGTGCATTTTACTCGTCATTTCATGCGCTTTGAGATGCCGCTTAGCCCAATACGCTACCTGAAATAGGAGCGACGTAAATTGAACAAATGTGATAGAATTTCCCTGAAATCTTATATTAAACAAAATATAAAATGATCTTACCGGGTCTCTGTTTGCCCTACCCTAGAAGTTTAATAGTGCATCTTACTCGCCATTCCACGCGCTTTAAGATGCCGCCTAGCCCAGTGCACTATCTGAAATAGAAGCGACGTAAATTGAACAAATGTGATAGAATTTTGCTGAGTTCTTAAATTAACCATAATATAAAATGATCTAATCGTGTCACTGTTTGCCCTACCCTAGAAGTTTAGTAGTGCATTTTACTCGACATTTCATGCGCTTGGAGATGCCGCTTAGCCCAATACGCCATCTGAAATAGGAGCGATGTAAATTGCACAAATGTGATAGAATTTCGCTGAATTCTTTCATTAACCGTAATGTAAAATGATCTAATCTGGTCTCTGTCTGCCCTACCCTAGAAGCTTAATGGTGCATTTCTCTCGTCATTCCATGCGCTTTCAGATGCCGCTTAGCCCAATAAGCTATCTGAAATAGGAGCGACGTAAATTGAAGAAATGTGATAGAATTTTGCTGAATTCTTAAATTAACCATAATATAAAATGATCTAATCGGGTATCTGTTTGCCTTACCCTAGAAGTTTAGTAGTGCATTTTACTCGCCATTTCATGCGCTTTGAGATGCCGCTTAGCCCAATACGCTGTCTGAAATAGGAGCGACGTAAATTGAACAAATGTGATAGAATTTCGCTGAATCATTATATAAAACAAAATATAAAATGATTTAATCGGGTCTCTGATTGCCCTATCATAGAAGTTTAGTAGTGCATTTTACTCACCCTTCCACGCGCTTTAAGATGCCAGCTAGCCCAGTACGCTATCTGAAATGGGAGCGATGTAAATTGAACAAATGTGATAGAATTCCCCTGACATCTTATATTAAACAAAATATAAAATGATCTAAACGGGACTCTGATTGCCCTATCATAGAAGTTTAGTAGTGCATTTTACTCGCCCTTCCACGCGCTTTAAGATGCCGCGTAGCCCAGTACGCTATCTGAAATAGGAGCTACGTAAGTTGAACAAATGTGATAGAATTACGTTGAATTCTTAAATTAACCTTAATATAAAATGATCTAATCGGGCCTCTGTTTGTCCTACCCTAGAAGTTTAATAGTGCATTTTACTCGTCATTTCATGCGCTTTGAGATGCCGCTTAGCCCAATACGCTACCTGAAATAGGAGCGACGTAAATTGAACAAATGTGATAGAATTAGGCTGAATTCTTATATTAACCATAATGTAAAATGATCTAATCTGGTCTCTGTCTGCCCTACCCTAGAAGCTTAATAGTGCATTGTACTCGCCATTTCATGCGCTTTGAGATGCCGCTTAGCCCAGTACGCCATCTGAAATAGGAGCGACGTAAATTGAACAAATGTGATAGAATTTCGCTGAATTCTTAAATTAACCTTAATATAAAATGATCTAATCGGGCCTCTGTTTGTCCTACCCTAGAAGTTTAATAGTGCATTTTACTCGTCATTTCATGCGCTTTGAGATGCCGCTTAGCCCAATACGCTACCTGAAATAGGAGCGACGTAAATTGAACAAATGTGATAGAATTTCCCTGAAATCTTATATTAAACAAAATATAAAATGATCTTACCGGGTCTCTGTTTGCCCTACCCTAGAAGTTTAATAGCGCATTTTACTCGACATTTCATGCGTTTTGAGATGCCGCTTAGACCAATACGCTATCTCAAATAGGAGCGATGTAAATTGCACAAATGTGATAGAATTTCGCTGAATTCTTTTGTTAACCATAATGTAAAATGATCTAATCGGGTCTCTGCTCGCCCTAGCCTAGAAGTTTAATAGTGCATTTTATTCGCCATTTCATGCGCTTTGAGGTGCCGCTTAGCCCAATACGCTGTCTGAAATAGGATCGACGTAAATTGAACAAATGTGATAGAATTTCCCTGAAATCTTATATAAAACGAAATATAAAATGATCTAATCGGGTCTCTGATTGCCCTATCATAGAAGTTTAGTAGCGCATTTTACTCACCCTTCCACGCGCTTTAAGATGCCGCCTAGCCCAGTACGCTATCTGAAATGGGAGCGATGTAAATTGAACAAATGTGATAGAATTTCCCAGAATACTTATATTAACCTTAATGTAAAATGATCTAATCGGGTCTCTGTTCGCCCTACCCTAGAAGTTTAATAGTGCATTTCACTCGTCATTTCATGCGCTTTGAGATGCCGCTTAGCCCAATACGCTATCTGAAATTGGAGCGACGTAAATTGAACAAATGTGATAGAATTTCGCTGAATTCTTATATTAACCGTAATATAAAATGATCTAATCGGGTATCTGTTTGCCTTACCCAAGAAGTTTAATAGTGCATTGTACTCGCCATTTCATGCGCTTTGAGATGCCGCTTAGCCCAATACGCTACCTGAAATAGGAGCGACGTAAATTGAACAAATGTGATAGAATTACGCTGAATTCTTATATTAACCATAATGTAAAATGATCTAATCTGGTCTCTGTCTGCCCTACCCTAGAAGCTTAATAGTGCATTGTACTCGCCATTTCATGCGCTTTGAGATGCCGCTTAGCCCAGTACGCCATCTGAAATAGGAGCGACGTAAATTGAACAAATGTGATAGAATTTCGCTGAATTCTTAAATTAACCTTAATATAAAATGATCTAATCGGGCCTCTGTTTGTCCTACCCTAGAAGTTTAATAGTGCATTTTACTCGTCATTTCATGCGCTTTGAGATGCCGCTTAGCCCAATACGCTACCTGAAATAGGAGCGACGTAAATTGAACAAATGTGATAGAATTTTGCTGAATTCTTAAATTAACCATAATATAAAATGATCTAATCGGGTCTCTGTTCGCCCTACCCTAGAAGTTTAATAGTGGCTTTCACTCGTCATTTCATGCGCTTTGAGATGCCGCTTAGCCCAATACGCTATCTGAAATAGGAGCGACGTAAATTGAACAAATGTGATAGAATTTCGCTGAATTCTTAAATTAACCAAAATATAAAATGATGTAATCGGCTCTCTGATTGCCCTATCATAGAAGTTTAGTAGTGCATTTTACTCGCCCTGCCACGCGCTTTAAGATGCCGCGTAGCCCAGTACGCTATCTGAAATAGGAGCTACGTAAGTTGAACAAATGTGATAGAATTACGCTGAATTCTTATATTAACCGTAATATAAAATGATCTAATCCGGTCTCTGTTCGCCCTACCCTAGAAGTTTAATAGTGGCTTTCACTCGTCATTTCATGCGATTTGAGATGCCGCTTAGCCCAATAAGCTGTCTGAAATAGGAGCGACGTACGTTGAACAAATGTGATAGAATTACGCTGAATTCTTATATTAACCGTAATATAAAATGATCTAATCGGGTATCTGTTTGCCTTACCCAAGAAGTTTAATAGTGCATTGTACTCGCCATTTCATGCGCTTTGAGATGACGCTTAGCCCAATACGCCATCTGAAATAGGAGCGACGTAAATTGAACAAATGTGATAGAATTTCGCTGAATTCTTAAATTAACCTTAATATAAAATGATCTAATCGGGCCTCTGTTTGTCCTACCCTAGAAGATTAATAGTGCATTTTACTCGTCATTTCATGCGCTTTGAGATGCCGCTTAGCCCAATACGCTACCTGAAATAGGAGCGACGTAAATTGAACAAATGTGATAGAATTTCCCTGAAATCTTATATTAAACAAAATATAAAATGATCTTACCGGGTCTCTGTTTGCCCTACCCTAGAAGTTTAATAGCGCATTTTACTCGACATTTCATGCGTTTTGAGATGCCGCTTAGCCCAATACGCTATCTGAAATAGGAGCGATGTAAATTGCACAAATGTGATAGAATTTTGCTGAATTCTTAAATTAACCATAATATGAAATGATCTAATCGGGTCTCTGATTGCCGTATCTCGAAGGTTAATAGTGCATCTTACTCGCCATTCCACGCGCTTTAAGATGCCGCCTAGCCCAGTGCACTATCTGAAATAGAAGCGACGTAAATTGAACAAATGTGATAGAATTTTGCTGAATTCTTAAATTAACCATAATATAAAATGATCTAATCGGGTCTCTGTTTGCCCTACCCTAGAAGTTTAATAGTGCCTTTCACTCGTCATTTCATGCGCTTTGAGATGCCGCTTAGCTCAATACGCTATCTGAAATAGGAGCGACGTAAATTGAACAAGTGTGATAGAATTTCGCTGAATAATTAAATTAACCAAAATATAAAATGATCTAATCGGCTCTCTGATTGCCCTATCATAGAAGTTTAACAGTGCATTTCACTCGCCCATGCACGCGCTTTAAGATTCCGCGGAGCCCAGTACGCTATCTGAAATAGGAGCGACGTAAGTTGAACAAATGTGATAGAATTATGCTGAATTCTTATGTTAACCATAATATAAAATGATCTAATCGGGTCTCTGTTTGCTTATCCTAGAAGTTTAATAGTGCATTTTACTCGCCATTTCATGCGCTTTGAGATGCCGCTTAGCCCAATACGCTGTCTGAAATAGGAGCGACGTAAATTGAACAAATGTGATAGAATTTCGCTGAATCATTATATTAACCTTAACGTAAAATGATCTAATCGGGTCTTTGTTCGCCCTACCCTAGAAGTTTAATAGTGCATTTCACTCGTCATTTCATGAGCTTTGAGATGCCGCTTAGCCCAATAAGCTGTCTGAAATAGGAGCGACGTAAGTTGAACAAATGTGATAGAATTACGCTGAATTCTTATATTAACTGTAATATAAAATGATCTAATCGGGTATCTGTTTGCCTTACCCAAGAAGTTTAATAGTGCATTGTACTCGCCATTTCATGCGCTTTGAGATGCCGCTTAGCCCAATACGCTATCTGAAATAGGAGCGATGTAAATTGCACAAATGTGATAGAATTCTGCTGAATTCTTAAATTAACCATAATATGAAATGATCTAATCGGGTCTCTGATTGCCGTATCTCGAAGTTTAATAGTGCATCTTACTCGCCATTCCACGCGCTTTAAGATGCCGCCTAGCCCAGTGCACTATCTGAAATAGAAGCGACGTAAATTGAACAAATGTGATAGAATTTTGCTGAGTTCTTAAATTAACCATAATATAAAATGATCTAATCGGGTCACTGTTTGCCCTACCCTAGAAGTTTAGTAGTGCATTGTACTCGACATTTCATGCGCTTGGAGATGCCGCTTAGCCCAATACGCCATCTGAAATAGGAGCGATGTAAATTGCACAAATGTGATAGAATTTCGCTGAATTCTTTTATTAACCATAATGTAAAATGATCTAATCTGGTCTCTGTCTGCCCTACCCTAGAAGCTTAATAGTGCATTTCTCTCGTCATTCCATGCGCTTTCAGATGCCGCTTATCCCAATAAGCTATCTGAAATAGGAGCGACGAAAATTGAAGAAACGTGATAGAATTTTGCTGAATTCTTAAATTGACCATAATATAAAATGATCTAATCGGGTATCTGTTTGCCTTACCCTAGAAGTTTAATGGTGCATTTTACTCGCCATTTCATGCGGTTTGAGATGCCGCTTAGCCCAATACGCTATCTGAAATAGGAGCGACGTAAATTGAACAAATGTGATAGAATTTCGCTGCACTCTTTTATTAACCATAATGTAAAATGATCTAATCGGGTCTCTGTTCGCCCTAGCCTAGAAGTTTAACAGTGCATTTTATTCGCCATTTCATGCGCTTTGAGATGCGGCTTAGCCCAATACGCTATCTGAAATAGGAGCGACGTAAATTGAACAAATGTGATAGAATTTCCCTGAAATCTTATATTAAACAAAATATAAAATGATCTAATCGGGTCTCTGTTCGCCCTACCCTAGAAGTTTAATAGTTCATTTCACTCGTCATTTCATGCGCTTTGAGATGCCGCTTAGCCCAATACGCTATCTGAAATTGGAGCGACGTAAATTGAACAATTGTGATAGAATTTCGCTGAATACTTATATTAACCAAAATATAAAATGATCTAATCGGCTCTCTGATTGCCCTATCATAGAAGTTTAATAGTGCATTTTCCTCGCCCATGCACGCGCTTTAAGATTCCGCGGAGCCCAGTACGCTATCTGAAATAGGAGCGACGTAAATTGAACAAATGTGATAGAATTTTGCTGAATTCTTAAATTAACCATAATATAAAATGATCTAATCGGGTCTCTGTTCGCCCTACCCTAGAAGTTTAATAGTGGCTTTCACTCGTCATTTCATGCGCTTTGAGATGCCGCTTAGCCCAATACGCTATCTGAAATAGGAGCGACGTAAATTGAACAAGTGTGATAGAATTTCGCTGAATTCTTAAATTAACCAAAATATAAAATGATGTAATCGGCTCTCTGATTGCCCTATCATAGAAGTTTAGTAGTGCATTTTACTCGCCCTGCCACGCGCTTTAAGATGCCGCGTAGCCCAGTACGCTATCTGAAATAGGAGCTACGTAAGTTGAACAAATGTGATAGAATTACGCTGAATTCTTATATTAACCGTAATATAAAATGATCTAATCGGGTCTCTGTTTGCCTTACCCCAGAAGTTTAACAGTGCATTTTACTCGCCATTTCATGCGCTTTGAGATGCCGCTTAGCCCAATACGCTGTCTGAAATAGGAGCGACGTAAATTGAACAAGTGTGATAGAATTTCGCTGAATCATTATATTAACCTTAACGTAAAATGATCTAATCGGGTCTTTGTTCGACCTACCCTAGAAGTTTAATAGTGCATTTCACTCGTCATTTCATGCGCTTTGAGATGCCGCTTAGCCCAATAAGCTGTCTGAAATAGGAGCGACGTACGTTGAACAAATGTGATAGAATTACGCTGAATTCTTATATTAACCGTAATATAAAATGATCTAATCGGGTATCTGTTTGCCTTACCCAAGAAGTTTAATAGTGCATTGTACTCGCCATTTCATGCGCTTTGAGATGACGCTTAGCCCAATACGCCATCTGAAATAGGAGCGACGTAAATTGAACAAATGTGATAGAATTTCGCTGAATTCTTAAATTAACCTTAATATAAAATGATCTAATCGGGCCTCTGTTTGTCCTACCCTAGAAGATTAATAGTGCATTTTACTCGTCATTTCATGCGCTTTGAGATGCCGCTTAGCCCAATACGCTACCTGAAATAGGAGCGACGTAAATTGAACAAATGTGATAGAATTTCCCTGAAATCTTATATTAAACAAAATATAAAATGATCTTACCGGGTCTCTGTTTGCCCTACCCTAGAAGTTTAATAGCGCATTTTACTCGACATTTCATGCGTTTTGAGATGCCGCTTAGCCCAATACGCTATCTGAAATAGGAGCGATGTAAATTGCACAAATGTGATAGAATTTCGCTGAATTCTTTTGTTAACCATAATGTAAAATGATCTAATCGGGTCTCTGTTCGCCCTAGCCTAGAAGTTTAATAGTGCATTTTATTCGCCATTTCATGCGCTTTGAGGTGCCGCTTAGCCCAATACGCTGTCCGAAATAGGATCGACGTAAATTGAACAAATGTGATAGAATTTCCCTGAAATCTTATATAAAACAAAATATAAAATGATCTAATCGGGTCTCTGATTGCCCTATCATAGAAGTTTAGTAGTGCATTTTACTCACCCTTCCACGCGCTTTAAGATGCCAGCTAGCCCAGTACGCTATCTGAAATGGGAGCGATGTAAATTGAACAAATGTGATAGAATTTTGCTGAATTCTTAAATTAACCATAATATGAAATGATCTAATCGGGTCTCTGATTGCCGTATCTCGAAGTTTAATAGTGCATCTTACTCGCCATTCCACGCGCTTTAAGATGCCGCCTAGCCCAGTACGCTATCTGAAATAGAAGCGACGTAAATTGAACAAATGTGATAGAATTTTGCTGAGTTCTTAAATTAACCATAATATAAAATGATCTAATCGGGTCACTGTTTGCCCTACCCTAGAAGTTTAATAGTGCCTTTCACTCGTCATTTCATGCGCTTTGAGATGCCGCTTAGCCCAATACGCTATCTGAAATAGGAGCGACGTAAATTGAACAAGTGTGATAGAATTTCGCTGAATTCTTTTATTTCCCATAATGTAAAATGATCTAATCTGGTCTCTGTCTGCCCTACCCTAGAAGCTTAATAGTGCATTTCTCTCGTCATTCCATGCGCTTTCAGATGCCGCTTAGCCCAATAAGCTATCTGAAATAGGAGCGACGAAAATTGAAGAAACGTGATAGAATTTTGCTGAATTCTTAAATTGACCATAATATAAAATGATCTAATCGGGTCTCTGTTCGCCCTACCCTAGAAGTTTAATAGTGCCTTTCACTCGTCATTTCATGCGCTTTGAGATGCCGCTTAGCCCAATACGCTATCTGAAATAGGAGCGACGTAAATTGAACAAATGTGATAGAATTTCGCTGAATAATTAAATTAACCAAAATATAAAATGATCTAATCGGCTCTCTGATTGCCCTATCATAGAAGTTTAGTAGTGCATTTTACTCGCCCTGCCACGCGCTTTAAGATGCCGCGTAGCCCAGTACGCTATCTGAAATAGGAGCTACGTAAGTTGAACAAATGTGATAGAATTACGCTGAATTCTTATATTAACCGTAATATAAAATGATCTAATCGGGTCTCTGTTTGCCTTACCCCAGAAGTTTAACAGTGCATTTTACTCGCCATTTCATGCGCTTTTAGATGCCGCTTAGCCCAATACGCTGTCTGAAATAGGAGCGACGTAAATTGAACAAATGTGATAGAATTTCGCTGAATCCTTATATTAACCTTAACGTAAAATGATCTAATCGGGTCTTTGTTCGCCCTACCCTAGAAGTTTAATAGTGCATTTCACTCGTCATTTCATGCGCTTCGAGATGCCGCTTAGCCCAATAAGCTGTCTGAAATAGGAGCGACGTAAGTTGAACAAATGTGATAGAATTACGCTGAATTCTTATATTAACCGTAATATAAAATGATCTAATCGGGTATCTGTTTGCCTTACCCAAGAAGTTTAATAGTGCATTTTACTCGCCATTTCATGCGCTTTGAGATGCCGCTTAGCCCAATACGCTATCTGAAATAGGAGCGACGTAAATTGAACAAATGTGATAGAATTACGCTGAATTCTTATATTAACCATAATGTAAAATGATCTAATCTGGTCTCTGTCTGCCCTACCCTAGAAGCTTAATAGTGCATTGTACTCGCCATTTCATGCGCTTTGAGATGCCGCTTAGCCCAGTACGCCATCTGAAATAGGAGCGACGTAAATTGAACAAATGTGATAGAATTTCGCTGAATTCTTAAATTAACCTTAATATAAAATGATCTAATCGGGCCTCTGTTTGTCCTACCCTAGAAGTTTAATAGTGCATTTTACTCGTCATTTCATGCGCTTTGAGATGCCGCTTAGCCCAATACGCTACCTGAAATAGGAGCGACGTAAATTGAACAAATGTGATAGAATTTCCCTGAAATCTTATATTAAACAAAATATAAAATGATCTTACCGGGTCTCTGTTTGCCCTACCCTAGAAGTTTAATAGTGCATCTTACTCGCCATTCCACGCGCTTTAAGATGCCGCCTAGCCCAGTGCACTATCTGAAATAGAAGCGACGTAAATTGAACAAATGTGATAGAATTTTGCTGAGTTCTTAAATTAACCATAATATAAAATGATCTAATCGTGTCACTGTTTGCCCTACCCTAGAAGTTTAGTAGTGCATTTTACTCGACATTTCATGCGCTTGGAGATGCCGCTTAGCCCAATACGCCATCTGAAATAGGAGCGATGTAAATTGCACAAATGTGATAGAATTTCGCTGAATTCTTTCATTAACCGTAATGTAAAATGATCTAATCTGGTCTCTGTCTGCCCTACCCTAGAAGCTTAATAGTGCATTTCTCTCGTCATTCCATGCGCTTTCAGATGCCGCTTAGCCCAATAAGCTATCTGAAATAGGAGCGACGTAAATTGAAGAAATGTGATAGAATTTTGCTGAATTCTTAAATTAACCATAATATAAAATGATCTAATCGGGTATCTGTTTGCCTTACCCTAGAAGTTTAGTAGTGCATTTTACTCGCCATTTCATGCGCTTTGAGATGCCGCTTAGCCCAATACGCTGTCTGAAATAGGAGCGACGTAAATTGAACAAATGTGATAGAATTTCGCTGAATCATTATATAAAACAAAATATAAAATGATTTAATCGGGTCTCTGATTGCCCTATCATAGAAGTTTAGTAGTGCATTTTACTCACCCTTCCACGCGCTTTAAGATGCCAGCTAGCCCAGTACGCTATCTGAAATGGGAGCGATGTAAATTGAACAAATGTGATAGAATTCCCCTGACATCTTATATTAAACAAAATATAAAATGATCTAAACGGGACTCTGATTGCCCTATCATAGAAGTTTAGTAGTGCATTTTACTCGCCCTTCCACGCGCTTTAAGATGCCGCGTAGCCCAGTACGCTATCTGAAATAGGAGCTACGTAAGTTGAACAAATGTGATAGAATTACGTTGAATTCTTAAATTAACCTTAATATAAAATGATCTAATCGGGCCTCTGTTTGTCCTACCCTAGAAGTTTAATAGTGCATTTTACTCGTCATTTCATGCGCTTTGAGATGCCGCTTAGCCCAATACGCTACCTGAAATAGGAGCGACGTAAATTGAACAAATGTGATAGAATTAGGCTGAATTCTTATATTAACCATAATGTAAAATGATCTAATCTGGTCTCTGTCTGCCCTACCCTAGAAGCTTAATAGTGCATTGTACTCGCCATTTCATGCGCTTTGAGATGCCGCTTAGCCCAGTACGCCATCTGAAATAGGAGCGACGTAAATTGAACAAATGTGATAGAATTTCGCTGAATTCTTAAATTAACCTTAATATAAAATGATCTAATCGGGCCTCTGTTTGTCCTACCCTAGAAGTTTAATAGTGCATTTTACTCGTCATTTCATGCGCTTTGAGATGCCGCTTAGCCCAATACGCTATCTGAAATAGGAGCGACGTAAATTGAACAAATGTGATAGAATTTCCCTGAAATCTTATATTAAACAAAATATAAAATGATCTTACCGGGTCTCTGTTTGCCCTACCCTAGAAGTTTAATAGCGCATTTTACTCGACATTTCATGCGTTTTGAGATGCCGCTTAGACCAATACGCTATCTGAAATAGGAGCGATGTAAATTGCACAAATGTGATAGAATTTCGCTGAATTCTTTTGTTAACCATAATGTAAAATGATCTAATCGGGTCTCTGCTCGCCCTAGCCTAGAAGTTTAATAGTGCATTTTATTCGCCATTTCATGCGCTTTGAGGTGCCGCTTAGCCCAATACGCTGTCTGAAATAGGATCGACGTAAATTGAACAAATGTGATAGAATTTCCCTGAAATCTTATATAAAACGAAATATAAAATGATCTAATCGGGTCTCTGATTGCCCTATCATAGAAGTTTAGTAGCGCATTTTACTCACCCTTCCACGCGCTTTAAGATGCCGCCTAGCCCAGTACGCTATCTGAAATGGGAGCGATGTAAATTGAACAAATGTGGTAGAATTTCCCAGAATACTTATATTAACCTTAATGTAAAATGATCTAATCGGGTCTCTGTTCGCCCTACCCTAGAAGTTTAATAGTGCATTTCACTCGTCATTTCATGCGCTTTGAGATGCCGCTTAGCCCAATACGCTATCTGAAATTGGAGCGACGTAAATTGAACAATTGTGATAGAATTTCGCTGAATTCTTATATTAACCGTAATATAAAATGATCTAATCGGGTATCTGTTTGCCTTACCCAAGAAGTTTAATAGTGCATTGTACTCGCCATTTCATGCGCTTTGAGATGCCGCTTAGCCCAATACGCTATCTGAAATAGGAGCGACGTAAATTGAACAAATGTGATAGAATTACGCTGAATTCTTATATTAACCATAATGTAAAATGATCTAATCTGGTCTCTGTCTGCCCTACCCTAGAAGCTTAATAGTGCATTGTACTCGCCATTTCATGCGCTTTGAGATGCCGCTTAGCCCAGTACGCCATCTGAAATAGGAGCGACGTAAATTGAACAAATGTGATAGAATTTCGCTGAATTCTTAAATTAACCTTAATATAAAATGATCTAATCGGGCCTCTGTTTGTCCTACCCTAGAAGTTTAATAGTGCATTTTACTCGTCATTTCATGCGCTTTGAGATGCCGCTTAGCCCAATACGCTACCTGAAATAGGAGCGACGTAAATTGAACAAATGTGATAGAATTTCCCTGAAATCTTATATTAAACAAAATATAAAATGATCTTACCGGGTCTCTGTTTGCCCTACCCTAGAAGTTTAATAGTGCATCTTACTCGCCATTCCACGCGCTTTAAGATGCCGCCTAGCCCAGTGCACTATCTGAAATAGAAGCGACGTAAATTGAACAAATGTGATAGAATTTTGCTGAATTCTTAAATTAACCATAATATAAAATGATCTAATCGTGTCACTGTTTGCCCTACCCTAGAAGTTTAGTAGTGCATTTTACTCGACATTTCATGCGCTTGGAGATGCCGCTTAGCCCAATACGCCATCTGAAATAGGAGCGATGTAAATTGCACAAATGTGATAGAATTTCGCTGAATTCTTTCATTAACCGTAATGTAAAATGATCTAATCTGGTCTCTGTCTGCCCTACCCTAGAAGCTTAATAGTGCATTTCTCTCGTCATTCCATGCGCTTTCAGATGCCGCTTAGCCCAATAAGCTATCTGAAATAGGAGCGACGTAAATTGAAGAAATGTGATAGAATTTTGCTGAATTCTTAAATTAACCATAATATAAAATGATCTAATCGGGTATCTGTTTGCCTTACCCTAGAAGTTTAGTAGTGCATTTTACTCGCCATTTCATGCGCTTTGAGATGCCGCTTAGCCCAATACGCTGTCTGAAATAGGAGCGACGTAAATTGAACAAATGTGATAGAATTTCGCTGAATCATTATATAAAACAAAATATAAAATGATTTAATCGGGTCTCTGATTGCCCTATCATAGAAGTTTAGTAGTGCATTTTACTCACCCTTCCACGCGCTTTAAGATGCCAGCTAGCCCAGTACGCTATCTGAAATGGGAGCGATGTAAATTGAACAAATGTGATAGAATTCCCCTGACATCTTATATTAAACAAAATATAAAATGATCTAAACGGGACTCTGATTGCCCTATCATAGAAGTTTAGTAGTGCATTTTACTCGCCCTTCCACGCGCTTTAAGATGCCGCGTAGCCCAGTACGCTATCTGAAATAGGAGCTACGTAAGTTGAACAAATGTGATAGAATTACGTTGAATTCTTAAATTAACCTTAATATAAAATGATCTAATCGGGCCTCTGTTTGTCCTACCCTAGAAGTTTAATAGTGCATTTTACTCGTCATTTCATGCGCTTTGAGATGCCGCTTAGCCCAATACGCTACCTGAAATAGGAGCGACGTAAATTGAACAAATGTGATAGAATTACGCTGAATTCTTATATTAACCATAATGTAAAATGATCTAATCTGGTCTCTGTCTGCCCTACCCTAGAAGCTTAATAGTGCATTGTACTCGCCATTTCATGCGCTTTGAGATGCCGCTTAGCCCAGTACGCCATCTGAAATAGGAGCGACGTAAATTGAACAAATGTGATAGAATTTCGCTGAATTCTTAAATTAACCTTAATATAAAATGATCTAATCGGGCCTCTGTTTGTCCTACCCTAGAAGTTTAATAGTGCATTTTACTCGTCATTTCATGCGCTTTGAGATGCCGCTTAGCCCAATACGCTACCTGAAATAGGAGCGACGTAAATTGAACAAATGTGATAGAATTTCCCTGAAATCTTATATTAAACAAAATATAAAATGATCTTACCGGGTCTCTGTTTGCCCTACCCTAGAAGTTTAATAGCGCATTTTACTCGACATTTCATGCGTTTTGAGATGCCGCTTAGACCAATACGCTATCTGAAATAGGAGCGATGTAAATTGCACAAATGTGATAGAATTTCGCTGAATTCTTTTGTTAACCATAATGTAAAATGATCTAATCGGGTCTCTGTTCGCCCTAGCCTAGAAGTTTAATAGTGCATTTTATTCGCCATTTCATGCGCTTTGAGGTGCCGCTTAGCCCAATACGCTGTCTGAAATAGGATCGACGTAAATTGAACAAATGTGATAGAATTTCCCTGAAATCTTATATAAAACGAAATATAAAATGATCTAATCGGGTCTCTGATTGCCCTATCATAGAAGTTTAGTAGCGCATTTTACTCACCCTTCCACGCGCTTTAAGATGCCGCCTAGCCCAGTACGCTATCTGAAATGGGAGCGATGTAAATTGAACAAATGTGGTAGAATTTCCCAGAATACTTATATTAACCTTAATGTAAAATGATCTAATCGGGTCTCTGTTCGCCCTACCCTAGAAGTTTAATAGTGCATTTCACTCGTCATTTCATGCGCTTTGAGATGCCGCTTAGCCCAATACGCTATCTGAAATTGGAGCGACGTAAATTGAACAATTGTGATAGAATTTCGCTGAATTCTTATATTAACCGTAATATAAAATGATCTAATCGGGTATCTGTTTGCCTTACCCAAGAAGTTTAATAGTGCATTGTACTCGCCATTTCATGCGCTTTGAGATGCCGCTTAGCCCAATACGCTACCTGAAATAGGAGCGACGTAAATTGAACAAATGTGATAGAATTACGCTGAATTCTTATATTAACCATAATGTAAAATGATCTAATCTGGTCTCTGTCTGCCCTACCCTAGAAGCTTAATAGTGCATTGTACTCGCCATTTCATGCGCTTTGAGATGCCGCTTAGCCCAGTACGCCATCTGAAATAGGAGCGACGTAAATTGAACAAATGTGATAGAATTTCGCTGAATTCTTAAATTAACCTTAATATAAAATGATCTAATCGGGCCTCTGTTTGTCCTACCCTAGAAGTTTAATAGTGCATTTTACTCGTCATTTCATGCGCTTTGAGATGCCGCTTAGCCCAATACGCTACCTGAAATAGGAGCGACGTAAATTGAACAAATGTGATAGAATTTCCCTGAAATCTTATATTAAACAAAATATAAAATGATCTTACCGGGTCTCTGTTTGCCCTACCCTAGAAGTTTAATAGCGCATTTTACTCGACATTTCATGCGATTTGAGATGCCGCTTAGCCCAATACGCTATCTGAAATAGGAGCGATGTAAATTGCACAAATGTGATACAATTTCGCTGAATTCTTTTGTTAACCATAATGTAATATGATCTAATCGGGTCTCTGTTCGCCCTAGCCTAGAAGTTTAATAGTGCATTTTATTCGCCATTTCATGCGCTTTGAGGTGCCGCTTAGCCCAATACGCTGTCTGAAATAGGATCGACGTAAATTGAACAAATGTGATAGAATTTCCCTGAAATCTTATATAAAACGAAATATAAAATGATCTAATCGGGTCTCTGATTGCCCTGTCATAGAAGTTTAGTAGCGCATTTTACTCACCCTTCCACGCGCTTTAAGATGCCGCCTAGCCCAGTACGCTATCTGAAATGGGAGCGATGTAAATTGAACAAATGTGATAGAATTTCCCAGAATACTTATATTAACCTTAATGTAAAATGATCTAATCGGGTCTCTGTTCGCCCTACCCTAGAAGTTTAATAGTGCATTTCACTCGTCATTTCATGCGCTTTGAGATGCCGGTTAGCCCAATACGCCATCTCAAATAGGAGCGACGTAAATTGAACAATTGTGATAGAATTTCGCTGAATTCTTATATTAAACAAAATATAAAATGATCTAATCGGGTCTGTGATTGTCCTATCATAGCAGTTTAGTAGTGCATTTCACTCGCCCTTCCACGCGCTTTATGATGCCGCCTAGCCCAGTACGCTATCTGAAATAGGAGCGACGTAAGTTGAACAAATGTGATAGAATTACGCTGAATTCTTATATTAACCGTAATATAAAATGATCTAATCGGGTCTCTGTTTGCCTTTCCCCAGAAGTTTAATAGTGCATTTTACTTGCCATTTCTTTTGCTCTGAGATGCCGCTTAGCGCAATACGCTACCTGAAGTAGGAGCGACGTAAATTGAACAAATGTGATAGAATTTCCCTGAAATCTTATAATAAACAAAATATAAAATGATCTAATCGGGTCTCCGATTGCCCTACCCTAGAAGTTTAATAGCGCATTTTACTCGACATTTCATGCGCTTTGAGATGCCGCTCAGCCCAATACGCTATCTGAAATAGGAGCGATGTAAATTGCACAAATGTGATAGAGTTTCGCTGAATTCTTTTGTTAACCATAATGTAAAATGATCTAATCGGGACTCTGATTGCCCTATCATAGAAGTTTAGTAGTGCATTTTACTCACCCTTCCACGCGCTTTAAGATGCCAGCCAGCCCAGTACGCTGTCTGAAATGGGAGCGATGTAAATTGAACAAATGTGATAGAATTTTGCTGAATTCTTAAACTAACCATAATATGAAATGATCTAATCGGGTCTCTGATTGCCGTATCTCGAAGTTTAATGGTGCATCTTACTCGCCATTCCACGCGCTTTAAGATGCCGCCTAGCCCAGTGCACTATCTGAAATAGAAGCGACGTAAATTGAACAAATGTGATAGAATTTTGCTGAGTTCTTAAATTAACCATAATATAAAATGATCTAATCGGGTCACTGTTTGCCCTACCCTAGAAGTTTAGTAGTGCATTGTACTCGACATTTCATGCGCTTGGAGATGCCGCTTAGCCCAATACGCCATCTGAAATAGGAGCGATGTAAATTGCACAAATGTGATAGAATTTCGCTGAATTCTTTTATTAACCATAATGTAAAATGATCTAATCTGGTCTCTGTCTGCCCTACCCTAGAAGCTTAATAGTGCATTTCTCTCGTCATTCCATGCGCTTTCGGATGCCGCTTAGCCCAATAAGCTATCTGAAATAGGAGCGACGAAAATTGAAGAAACGTGATAGAATTTTGCTGAATTCTTAAATTGACCTTAATATCAAATGATCTAATCGGGTATGTGTTTGCCTTACCCTAGAAGTTTAATGGTGCATTTTACTCGCCATTTCATGCGCTTTGAGATGCCGCTTAGCCCAAAACGCTATCTGAAATAGGAGCGACGTAAATTGAACAAATGTGATAGAATTTCGCTGCACTCTTTTATTAACCATAATGTAAAATGATCTAATCGGGTCTCTGTTCGCCATAGCCTAGAAGTTTAACAGTGCATTTTATTCGCCATTTCATGCGCTTTGAGATGCGGCTTAGCCCAATACGCTATCTGAAATAGGAGCGACGTAAATTGAACAAATGTGATAGAATTTCCCTGAAATCTTATATTAAACAAAATATAAAATGATCTAATCGGGTCTCTGTTCGCCCTACCCTAGAAGTTTAATAGTTCATTTCACTCGTCATTTCATGCGCTTTGAGATGCCGCTTAGCCCAATACGCTATCTGAAATTGGAGCGACGTAAATTCAACAATTCTGATAGAATTTCGCTGAATTCTTATATTAACCAAAATATAAAATTATCTAATCGGCTCTCTGATTGCCCTATCATAGAAGTTTAGTAGTGCATTTTACTCACCCTTCCACGCGCTTTAAGATGCCAGCCAGCCCAGTACGCTGTCTGAAATGGGAGCGATGTAAATTGAACAAATGTGATAGAATTTTGCTGAATTCTTAAACTAACCATAATATGAAATGATCTAATCGGGTCTCTGATTGCCGTATCTCGAAGTTTAATGGTGCATCTTACTCGCCATTCCACGCGCTTTAAGATGCCGCTTAGCCCAATACGCTATCTGAAATAGGAGCGACGTAAATTGAACAAGTGTGATAGAATTTCGCTGAATACTTAAAGTAACCAAAATATAAAATGATCTAATCGGCTCTCTGATAGCCCTATCATAGAAGTTTAGTAGTGCATTTTACTCGCCCTGCCACGCGCTTTAAGATGCCGCGTAGCCCAGTACGCTATCTGAAATTGGAGCTATGTAAGTTGAACAAATGTGATAGAATTACGCTGAATTCTTATATTAACCGTAATATAAAATGATCTAATCGGGTCTCTGTTTGCCTTACCCCAGAAGTTTAACACTGCATTTTACTCGCCATTTCATGCGCTTTTAGATGCCGCTTAGCCCAATACGCTGTCTGAAATAGGAGCGACGTAAATTGAACAAGTGTGATAGAATTTCGCTGAATCATTATATTAACCTTAACGTAAAATGATCTAATCGGGTCTTTGTTCGCCCTACCCTAGAAGTTTAATAGTGCATTTCACTCGTCATTTCATGCGCTTCGAGATGCCGCTTAGCCCAATAAGCTGTCTGAAATAGGAGCGACGTAAGTTGAACAAATGTGATAGAATTACGCTGAATTCTTATATTAACCGTAATATAAAATGATCTAATCGGGTATCTGTTTGCCTTACCCAAGAAGTTTAATAGTGCATTGTACTCGCCATTTCATGCGCTTTGAGAGGCCGCTTAGCCCAATACGCCATCTGAAATAGGAGCGACGTAAATTGAACAAATGTGATAGAATTTCGCTGAATTCTTAAATTAACCTTAATATAAAATGATCTAATCGGGCCTCTGTTTGTCCTACCCTAGAAGTTTAATAGTGCATTTCACTCGTCATTTCATGCGCTTTGAGATGCCGGTTAGCCCAATACGCTATCTCAAATAGGAGCGACGTAAATTGAACAATTGTGATAGAATTTCGCTGAATTCTTATATTAAACAAAATATAAAATGATCTAATCGGGTCTGTGATTGCCCTATCATAGCAGTTTAGTAGTGCATTTCACTCGCCCTTCCACGCGCTTTATGATGCCGCCTAGCCCAGTACGCTATCTGGAATAGGAGCGACGTAAGTTGAACAAATGTGATAGAATTACGCTGAATGCTTAAATTAACCTTAATGTAAAATGATCTAATCGGGTCTCTGTTCGCCCTACCCTAGAAGTTTAATAGTGCATTTCACTCGTCATTTCATACGCTTTGAGATGCCGCTTAGCCCAATACGCTATCTGAAATTGGAGCTACGTAAATTGAACAATTGTGATAGAATTTCGCTGAATTCTTATATTAACCAAAATATAAAATGATCTAATCGGCTCTCTGATTGCCCTATCATAGAAGTTTAATAGTGCATTTTACTCGCCAATGCACGCGCTTTAAGATTCCGCGTAGCCCAGTACGCTATCTGAAATAGGAGCGACGCAAGTTGAACAAATGTGATAGAATTATGCTGAATTCTTATGTTAACCATAATATAAAATGATCTAATCGGGTCTCTGTTTGCTTATCCTAGAAGTTTAATAGTGCATTTTACTCGCCATTTCATGCGCTTTGAGATGCCGCTTAGCCCAATACGCTGTCTGAAATAGGAGCGACGTAAATTGAGCAAATGTGATAGAATTTCGCTGAATTCTTAAATTAACCTTAATATAAAATGATCTAATCGGGCCTCTGTTTGCCCTACCCTAGAAGTTTAATAGTGCATTTTACTCGTCATTTCATGCGCTTTGAGATGCCGCTTAGCCCAATACGCTACCTGAAATAGGAGCGACGTAAATTGAACAAATGTGATAGAATTTCCCTGAAATCTTATATTAAACAAAATATAAAATGATCTAATCGGGTCTCCGTTTGCCCTACCCTAGAAGTTTAATAGCGCATTTTACTCGACATTTCATGCGCTTTGAGATGCCGCTCAGCCCAATACGCTATCTGAAATAGGAGCGATGTAAATTGCACAAATGTGATAGAATTTCGCTGAATTCTTTTGTTAACCATAATGTAAAATGATCTAATCGGGTCTCTGATTGCCCTATCATAGAAGTTTAGTAGTGCACTTTACTCACCCTTCCACGCGCTTTAAGATGCCAGCTAGCCCAGTACGCTATCTGAAATGGGAGCGATGTAAATTGAACAAATGTGATAGAATTTTGCTGAATTCTTAAATTAACCATAATATGAAATGATCTAATCGGGTCTCTGATTGCCGTATCTCGAAGTTTAATAGTGCATCTTACTCGCCATTCCACGCGCTTTAAGATGCCGCCTAGCCCAGTGCACTATCTGAAATAGAAGCGACGTAAATTGAACAAAGGTGATAGAATTTTGCTGAGTTCTTAAATTAACCATAATATGAAATGATCTAATCGGGTCACTGTTTGCCCTACCCTAGAAGTTTAGTAGTGCATTTTACTCGACATTTCATGCGCTTGGAGATGCCGCTTAGCCCAATACGCCATCTGAAATAGGAGCGATGTAAATTGCACAAATGTGATAGAATTTCGCTGAATTCTTTCATTAACCGTAATGTAAAATGATCTAATCTGGCCTCTGTCTGCCCTACCCTAGAAGCTTAATAGTGCATTTCTCTCGTCATTCCATGCGCTTTCAGATGCCGCTTAGCCCAATAAGCTATCTGAAATAGGAGCGACGTAAATTGAAGAAATGTGATAGAATTTTGCTGAATTCTTAAATTGACCATAATATAAAATGATCTAATCGGGTATCTGTTTGCCTTACCCTAGAAGTTTAATGGTGCATTTTACTCGCCATTTCATGCGGTTTGAGATGCCGCTTAGCCCAATACGCTATCTGAAATAGGAGCGACGTAAATTGAACAAATGTGATAGAATTTCGCTGCACTCTTTTATTAACCATAATGTAAAATGATCTAATCGGGTCTCTGTTCGCCCTAGCCTAGAAGTTTAACAGTGCATTTTATTCGCCATTTCATGCGCTTTGAGATGCGGCTTAGCCCAATACGCTATCTGAAATAGGAGCGACGTAAATTGAACAAATGTGATAGAATTTCCCTGAAATCTTATATTAAACAAAATATAAAATGATCTAATCGGGTCTCTGTTCGCCCTACCCTAGAAGTTTAATAGTTCATTTCACTCGTCATTTCATGCGCTTTGAGATGCCGCTTAGCCCAATACGCTATCTGAAATTGGAGCGACGTAAATTGAACAATTGTGATAGAATTTCGCTGAATACTTATATTAACCAAAATATAAAATGATCTAATCGGCTCTCTGATTGCCCTATCATAGAAGTTTAACAGTGCATTTCACTCGCCCATGCACGCGCTTTAAGATTCCGCGGAGCCCAGTACGCTATCTGAAATAGGAGCGACGTAAATTGAACAAATGTGATAGAATTTTGCTGAATTCTTAAATTAACCATAATATAAAATGATCTAATCGGGTCTCTGTTCGCCCTACCCTAGAAGTTTAATAGTGGCTTTCACTCGTCATTTCATGCGCTTTGAGATGCCGCTTAGCCCAATACGCTATCTGAAATAGGAGCGACGTAAATTGAACAAGTGTGATAGAATTTCGCTGAATTCTTAAATTAACCAAAATATAAAATGATGTAATCGGCTCTCTGATTGCCCTATCATAGAAGTTTAGTAGTGCATTTTACTCGCCCTGCCACGCGCTTTAAGATGCCGCGTAGCCCAGTACGCTATCTGAAATAGGAGCTACGTAAGTTGAACAAATGTGATAGAATTACGCTGAATTCTTATATTAACCGTAATATAAAATGATCTAATCGGGTCTCTGTTTGCCTTACCCCAGAAGTTTAACAGTGCATTTTACTCGCCATTTCATGCGCTTTGAGATGCCGCTTAGCCCAATACGCTGTCTGAAATAGGAGCGACGTAAATTGAACAAGTGTGATAGAATTTCGCTGAATCATTATATTAACCTTAACGTAAAATGATCTAATCGGGTCTTTGTTCGACCTACCCTAGAAGTTTAATAGTGCATTTCACTCGTCATTTCATGCGCTTTGAGATGCCGCTTAGCCCAATAAGCTGTCTGAAATAGGAGCGACGTACGTTGAACAAATGTGATAGAATTACGCTGAATTCTTATATTAACCGTAATATAAAATGATCTAATCGGGTATCTGTTTGCCTTACCCAAGAAGTTTAATAGTGCATTGTACTCGCCATTTCATGCGCTTTGAGATGACGCTTAGCCCAATACGCCATCTGAAATAGGAGCGACGTAAATTGAACAAATGTGATAGAATTTCGCTGAATTCTTAAATTAACCTTAATATAAAATGATCTAATCGGGCCTCTGTTTGCCCTACCCTAGAAGATTAATAGTGCATTTTACTCGTCATTTCATGCGCTTTGAGATGCCGCTTAGCCCAATACGCTACCTGAAATAGGAGCGACGTAAATTGAACAAATGTGATAGAATTTCCCTGAAATCTTATATTAAACAAAATATAAAATGATCTTATCGGGTCTCTGTTTGCCCTACCCCTAGAAGTTTAATAGCGCATTTTACTCGACATTTCATGCGCTTTGAGATGCCGCTTAGCCCAATACGCTATCTGAAATAGGAGCGATGTAAATTGCACAAATGTGATAGAATTTCGCTGAATTCTTTTGTTAACCATAATGTAAAATGATCTAATCGGGTCTCTGTTCGCCCTAGCCTAGAAGTTTAATAGTGCATTTTATTCGCCATTTCATGCGCTTTGAGGTGCCGCTTAGCCCAATACGCTGTCTGAAATAGGATCGACGTAAATTGAACAAATGTGATAGAATTTCCCTGAAATCTTATATAAAACAAAATATAAAATGATCTAATCGGGTCTCTGATTGCCCTATCATAGAAGTTTAGTAGTGCATTTTACTCACCCTTCCACGCGCTTTAAGATGCCAGCTAGCCCAGTACGCTATCTGAAATGGGAGCGATGTAAATTGAACAAATGTGATAGAATTTTGCTGAATTCTTAAATTAACCATAATATGAAATGATCTAATCGGGTCTCTGATTGCCGTATCTCGAAGTTTAATAGTGCATCTTACTCGCCATTCCACGCGCTTTAAGATGCCGCCTAGCCCAGTGCGCTATCTGAAATAGAAGCGACGTAAATTGAACAAATGTGATAGAATTTTGCTGAGTTCTTAAATTAACCATAATATAAAATGATCTAATCGGGTCACTGTTTGCCCTACCCTAGAAGTTTAATAGTGCCTTTCACTCGTCATTTCATGCGCTTTGAGATGCCGCTTAGCCCAATACGCTATCTGAAATAGGAGCGACGTAAATTGAACAAGTGTGATAGAATTTCGCTGAATTCTTTTATTAACCATAATGTAAAATGATCTAATCTGGTCTCTGTCTGCCCTACCCTAGAAGCTTAATAGTGCATTTCTCTCGTCATTCCATGCGCTTTCAGATGCCGCTTAGCCCAATAAGCTATCTGAAATAGGAGCGACGAAAATTGAAGAAACGTGATAGAATTTTGCTGAATTCTTAAATTGACCATAATATAAAATGATCTAATCGGGTCTCTGTTCGCCCTACCCTAGAAGTTTAATAGTGCCTTTCACTCGTCATTTCATGCGCTTTGAGATGCCGCTTAGCCCAATACGCTATCTGAAATAGGAGCGACGTAAATTGAACAAATGTGATAGAATTTCGCTGAATAATTAAATTAACCAAAATATAAAATGATCTAATCGGCTCTCTGATTGCCCTATCATAGAAGTTTAGTAGTGCATTTTACTCGCCCTGCCACGCGCTTTAAGATGCCGCGTAGCCCAGTACGCTATCTGAAATAGGAGCTACGTAAGTTGAACAAATGTGATAGAATTACGCTGAATTCTTATATTAACCGTAATATAAAATGATCTAATCGGGTCTCTGTTTGCCTTACCCCAGAAGTTTAACAGTGCATTTTACTCGCCATTTCATGCGCTTTTAGATGCCGCTTAGCCCAATACGCTGTCTGAAATAGGAGCGACGTAAATTGAACAAGTGTGATAGAATTTCGCTGAATCATTATATTAACCTTAACGTAAAATGATCTAATCGGGTCTTTGTTCGCCCTACCCTAGAAGTTTAATAGTGCATTTCACTCGTCATTTCATGCGCTTCGAGATGCCGCTTAGCCCAATAAGCTGTCTGAAATAGGAGCGACGTAAGTTGAACAAATGTGATAGAATTACGCTGAATTCTTATATTAACCGTAATATAAAATGATCTAATCGGGTATCTGTTTGCCTTACCCAAGAAGTTTAATAGTGCATTGTACTCGCCATTTCATGCGCTTTGAGATGCCGCTTAGCCCAATACGCTACCTGAAATAGGAGCGACGTAAATTGAACAAATGTGATAGAATTACGCTGATTCTTATATTAACCATAATGTAAAATGATCTAATCTGGTCTCTGTCTGCCCTACCCTAGAAGCTTAATAGTGCATTGTACTCGCCATTTCATGCGCTTTGAGATGCCGCTTAGCCCAGTACGCCATCTGAAATAGGAGCGACGTAAATTGAACAAATGTGATAGAATTTCGCTGAATTCTTAAATTAACCTTAATATAAAATGATCTAATCGGGCCTCTGTTTGTCCTACCCTAGAAGTTTAATAGTGCATTTTACTCGTCCTTTCATGCGCTTTGAGATGCCGCTTAGCCCAATACGCTACCTGAAATAGGAGCGACGTAAATTGAACAAATGTGATAGAATTTCCCTGAAATCTTATATTAAACAAAATATAAAATGATCTTACCGGGTCTCTGTTTGCCCTACCCTAGAAGTTTAATAGTGCATCTTACTCGCCATTCCACGCGCTTTAAGATGCCGCCTAGCCCAGTGCACTATCTGAAATAGAAGCGACGTAAATTGAACAAATGTGATAGAATTTTGCTGAGTTCTTAAATTAACCATAATATAAAATGATCTAATCGTGTCACTGTTTGCCCTACCCTAGAAGTTTAGTAGTGCATTTTACTCGACATTTCATGCGCTTGGAGATGCCGCTTAGCCCAATACGCCATCTGAAATAGGAGCGATGTAAATTGCACAAATGTGATAGAATTTCGCTGAATTCTTTCATTAACCGTAATGTAAAATGATCTAATCGGGTCTCTGTCTGCCCTACCCTAGAAGCTTAATAGTGCATTTCTCTCGTCATTCCATGCGCTTTCAGATGCCGCTTAGCCCAATAAGCTATCTGAAATAGGAGCGACGTAAATTGAAGAAATGTGATAGAATTTTGCTGAATTCTTAAATTAACCATAATATAAAATGATCTAATCGGGTATCTGTTTGCCTTACCCTAGAAGTTTAGTAGTGCATTTTACTCGCCATTTCATGCGCTTTGAGATGCCGCTTAGCCCAATACGCTGTCTGAAATAGGAGCGACGTAAATTGAACAAATGTGATAGAATTTCGCTGAATCATTATATAAAACAAAATATAAAATGATCTAATCGGGTCTCTGATTGCCCTATCATAGAAGTTTAGTAGTGCATTTTACTCACCCTTCCACGCGCTTTAAGATGCCAGCTAGCCCAGTACGCTATCTGAAATGGGAGCGATGTAATTTGAACAAATGTGATAGAATTCCCCTGACATCTTATATTAAACAAAATATAAAATGATCTAAA